>JAMXBC010000004.1:97114860-97632360 GCA_024138005.1 Lumnitzera racemosa
TTTAGATAATGAATAGTAAATATTAATAATACGATTTATAATTTACCTTGAAATTATATTATTTATTATTCTAAGAATTATTTATATGATTAGAAATGTATAAGGAAATTCTAATATATGTTTATTGATTTATTATATTTAATTTTCTATTTTCCCTCTTACTTTATCTTTTTCTTTTTATTTCCAAATTATTTATATATAATATATAAAATATTCTAGGAGTTAACCAAGTCAACATATCTTTATCAAGTGTATTAAATTCACTTATCGATTTCATTTAATTGTCTTATCTTTCCTTTTTCTTTTCTTTTTTCCCTTCCATTTTCTTTTTCATTTGCCATGACACATAAGGGAGTTAGAAGGTTCCACCAATTTCTACATGTAATATATGTTTAGACATGTAATTAAATTGCACATACATTCAATAAAGCAACTACTACCCTCCTCTCTTTCTCCTCCATTTTCATTTTCAAACACAAATTTTCTCTCAAAACTTTCATACCCTTCATCCATTTCTAACAAGGATCAAGAACAACTCCTCAACGCATATACATGTTAATACAAATCAAGGTATTACCTTTATATGTTAGTATTATTAGTTTTCTTGTATAAATTACGTACCATGTATTTCTTTCATATATTTTTGTGCATTTCTATTCTAAATATACTTAGTATGTACGTTAGTATATAGGCTTTAAATATATATGTTTGGTGTTAAATATTCTTCTTCTTCTTAATAGTTATACACAACTATATGCACATATTCAAATTACATGAGAACATATATATTTCCTATATACCTAATTAAATGAATATATGTACTTATATAGTTTATGTAAGTATGAAATATATGTATATATAAAGTAGATACATATATACAATGATAAAACATATTATGTAAATGCATATATATGTAAATAAGATAAGAAGTATATATATATATATATATATATAATATGTACATAAACCTCTATATAAGGAATACTAAATATTTATATGTATATGTACAAAACCGAAAATATAAGCATGTGTATATATAACATATTGAAAAATATTTAAGAATACATTAGGAAAATATAGAAACACGTATAAATATATACGTATAAAAGTATGTATAAACTTAGGTATGAATACGTATACATGTATATGTATACGTACATAAAATACATATAGTAAAAGTTTGTACATGTATAAATATGTGTACATACATATTCCTACATGTATAGATATATATGTATATGTGTATAGGTATATATACTGAGTATGTTAAGTATGAGTATAATAATATAAAGAAAAGTACATATGTATTTATATGTGTATGAGTGTATATAATAAGATACTAAATAAAAGTTCAAATAATAAAATATCAAGTATAATAAATTAATTAAGAATACATGTATGTATATAAACATGTAAGTATATATATATAATTATATACATATAATGGGTTGAAACCCATAATATACAATTTAGGCCCCTAAGCTATTAATTAATTAAATATAATAATATATAAATATACCTATAAAATGTTAGAAATATAAAAATCAAGAAAATTTAATAAAGTGCCACATAGACCACTAAAATAGTGCCACGTCAACAATGTAATTCCAATTATATACTTAAACTGAAAACTTTGAAATAATTAAAGAATAATAATAAAATTAATTAATTAAATTAACTATAATAACAAAATTACAATGAATAGTAAATCAAACTTAAAATAAGAAAATAATGAAGACTACATAAATTAAAGCTAAAAATAAGAAATCATAAAAATATAAAATTTAGAAATTAATTAAGTCACAAAATAATAAAGAAAACTCAAAAATTTTTAAATAAAATATTTGAGTCAAAATAATTAAATTTATAACAATTTAGATTTATCTTGAAAAATATAGGTTTTAATGTCTAAAATGGACCCCACTATGTAAATATACGCTAAAAAATAATGAAAATCGACTATAAGTTTATAAATAATGGAATTAGAACAAAAAAGCTATATGTGATTTAGGATTTAGAGAAAAGTTAGGGTGATATAAGTAAATTTGTTACATTATTTAAGTAATATGATCTTACAAATAAATAATTAGGATAAAGCTCTAACTAAATAAAGAAATATCCAAACATAATTATTTACAAGAATACATATATAATTTCCTACAAGGAGAAACTAACAAAACTATATTATAAAGCATAGATAAGACATAATTATAAGATATGAAATTCTTCAAAAAAAAAATCACGATGTTATACATATATACACGTATCTAAAAAGTCAAAGCACTTCGAAGAATAAATGACTTCATATATCATAACGATATATATAAATATAAAATGGTAATGATAATAATACCTAATAATAATAATAATGGTAACAATAAGAGAGAATCATACACTTGTAGGAAATAAATTGAATATATGTATTTATATACATACACAATATAAAGTTAAAATGATATCAAAGTATGACGGAACTAAAGTTTTTAGTTATCTAATTATAAGATTTCAAGATGTTCCACCTAACTCTATTACTTTATTTGATATGTATTTATCATTACAATAATATCTATTTTACTATACACATATGCTATAACTAAATTAGCTTATAACAAAATATCGATATAAAACTTACAAATAGTTGGATAATCTGAACTTATATAATTTTAAATAAACTATATGTTGTTATCCATATAATATGGTAATGCAAACTAGTTAAGAACTAACTATAGAAATGTGAAGATTTAAAGTAAAACTAAAAAGTTATATGAAATTCAAAACCTAAGTAAAAATAAGAATCATAAAATAGATAAAGAGTTGGTTAGGCTATTTAGTACGACGTCTAGATGCTCATTAGATTTTTATCATTTCTATTTATCAGGAGATATCGAGCAGAAGGGCAAGTTATCTATTAATTGCTAGGATTCATACCAACTTTAGTCAAGTAAGTACTTTCGATGACTCTATACTTGTCTTGTGCTTGTAGTTAGTGCACTCAAATTAAATATTAATAACTTGATACATGGGGATTCAGGTTATGCATGTGCTTGATATTGGTTTATTACTCTGCAAAATATTGTTAAATAAGATAATTGACGATTTGGTTGTATGATTGATTGAAATACAATTTGAACAGTTTGTTGATAATGATTAATAGCCCAATAAATTAACTTAATTATATTTGGCTTATGTTAAATTCAAAGGATCATGCATCAATCATGCATTGAATTACTTATTCTGGATGTTATCTCATGTGGAGGTAAAGAGAAGCCGTACGAGAGTTGTTTCTATATATTAAATTAAAGTGTTTAGCATGATGCACTTATATAACATGACTTTACCCTATCCTATGGGTATACTAGGCACTAGAGACACCAACCGTATGGCTAAAGGTTAAGTCTAGAGATCTCTGTTGTAGGGCATGAGCATGGATTGCAGGGGCTACCTCATCGCTAGACTTGGGATTTTGTGTACTATTGGATTTTCTTTGAAATGAAAATATATTTCATGACATACAGAATTTAAGTTTATGGTTAAAAACCCAGGTGTTAGAATCTGGTTGTGATTAGTGCTAGTAAATTTCCAACCCCTACTTCGGAGGGCATTAAATTTGATGTTATATGCAGCATTAACCAATTGCATATATTGTTTAGTATATTGGTTGTTCATGAATTTATATGTTTGTTAATAAATTGTTTAATGACCTGCTTACCAGTATAGTATGAGGGATAACTTACTAAGCTTATGTAGCTTATTCCCCAACAAATTGCTTGTGTAAGTTGATAGATAATTAGGCATGGGTCAAGAGCTGAGCATTGAGAGCAAGTATTGAGATGTTTTAGAGGTTAGAACTAAAGATAGATTTTATAGTTTGTTTAAGAATTTAAATGTAAATACTACTCTTATATTTAGATTTTACAATTTCATTAAGTGTAAATTTTATGTTTTTACTACCTAATCTAATCTTTTGATAGGAAATATCGATTTTCTATAGTTTTAAGGAACTATGGAATATTGGATATCCATAGCTATTTATATTTTACAATATGTTAATTAATTAAAAATTGGAAATTCTAATGATGAATTATTTAGAATCTTGCAACCTCTGATTTGCAAGGCAATTTTTGTATCATAGGTGCATACTTGATATAAAAATTTTAGATAATACTACTAGGCCCTTTATAGTATCCTGACAATATTTGCAATTGATTATCTATCGGCACAAATTCTACTATGACATCTTTATTGTTTACATGATCTCTTATAAAGTAGTGTCTTATTTCAATGTACTTTGATCTCAAATGATGAATAAATTTTTTTTTTTTTAAGTTCATGATGCCTGTATTATTACATTGAATGAACCGTAATCAAGCAATTGTTGTTTCAACCACAAAATATGTGCATAACAGTTACCAATTGAGACATACTTAACTTTTGTTGTAGAGAGGGTGATAGAATTTTGTTTCATGGAAAACCTAGAAACTAATTCATCTCCTAAAAACTAACATGTATTGGAAGTATTTTTCTAATCCACTTTATTGCCTACATAATCAGCATTTGAGTATCTAGTTAGGTCAAAATTTTGGTTTTTAAGATACCAAATTCCTAATTTTGCAATACCACGATATATTTAAAAATTTTCTTTACAATAGATAAGTGTGTTTCCTTTGGATAACTTTGACATCTTGTATATATATACACATTAAACAATATATCAGGACAAGAAGTAGAAATATATAATAGAGTCAATTAAGCTACAATATAATTTCTCATTAACTTTCTTATCATTACCTTCTAAGTCTAACCTAGTAAATGTACTCATTAAGGCTAATGATCCTTTAGAGTTTTCAAAATGAAACTTCTTCAAAATTTGTATGCTATATTTTCCATGATGAGCAAATATACCATTGCTTGTTTGCTTGATTTGAAGTCCCAAATGAAGTTCAACTCTCCCATGAGTGACATTTCAAATTCTACTTGCATTAGCATAGAGAATTCTTGACAATAACTTTACTTAGGCCAAATACAATGCCATTTACTTATCTTTACAAAACTAAAATATCATGATCATAATGTTTCAAAAACAAAGTTGTAACTACCTTACCTCTTTGAAATCCATTTTTTATTAGAAATTCCCTTAACCTTTCATACCATACACAAGGAGCTTGTTTTAGACCATATAAAGTTTTCTTGAGTTTATAAACATAGTCAAACTAAAATGAATCTTCAAACCTTAGGATTGTTCTACATACACTTCTTCTTTAATATATCCATTTAAAAATGCACGTTTTACATCCATGTCAAACAACTTAAAGTTTTCAAAACTAACAGACGCAAGAAGTAATCTTATTGCTTCTAACCTTGCAACAGGAGCATATGTTTAATCAAAATCTATTTATTCCTCCTATGAATATTCTTTAGCTACTAATTTAGCTTTATTCTTTACAATTTTACCACTTTCATGTAACTTATTCTTAAACACCCATTAGTACTAATAATAGATTTATCTTTAGGTCTAGGTACTAAACTCTAAACTTGATTTCTTTGAAATTGGTTAAGTTCTTCTTGTATGTTATTAATCTTGTTGTTATCATTTAATGCTTCTTCAATGGAGCTAGGTTCTATTTCAAAATGCATTGCAAAATGATTTTCTATATTTTAAAGATTAGATCTAGTTTTAACACTAGACTGAACATGACCAATTACCTATTTTAAAGGATGATATGCCTTAAATTTCAGAGTAGAGGGAGGTTTATATGAATAAGTAGAACATTCTAATCATGGTTTTGACTTACCAATAACATCATATTTGATATAAGTCTTCATTGAACCATCTATGCTATTTTCTGGTTTACTAACAACATTAAGCATAAGAAAGTTTCCAAAAGTACTTTCTGACTTAGGTTCTAACCCATGTTCAATACCTTGTTGATTTTGATCTCTTTTAGAAATCAAGGGAGCTTCATCATCAGATTCTTCTTACCTATTTCCTCAATAGATCTGATGTTAAAGGATTCCTAAACAACCTTGACTACCTTATTATATACTTGAAAGGCTTTTGAATTCAAGGAATACCTAAGAAAGATTGCCTCATCTGCTTGTTCTTCAAATTTTCCCATAATTTACCTATCTTTTTCACAAAACACTTACAACCAAATACATGAAAGTACGAAACTGTAAGTTTCATACCTTTAAAGATTTCATATGAGGTTTTATTTGTTAATGGCCTTATATAGACACGATTAATGATATAACAAGTTGTAGATACAGCATCACCAAAAAATACTTAACCATACCACTTTCATTTAATAAGGTCCTTGTTATTTCTTAGATAGTTCAATTTTTACGCTCAACCATCTCATTTTGTCATAGAGTATATGGTGCAAAAAAATGAGTAATGCTATTATTTTCACAAAATGTTATAAAATCTGAATTTTCAAACTTTATTCCATAATCATCTTAAGACTAATAGTAAAAAACCCTTTTTTTCATTTTGAACTAATTTCGTAAAAACTTCAAAACTCTTAAAGGCATAGCTCTTGTGTTGTAAAAATAGAACCCAAGTAAACCTCAAGAAATAATTAACAATCACTAAACCATATTTGTTCTTACCTAGACTTAAAGTTTGAGTTAGACCAAACAAATCCATATACAACAATTCTAAAGGTCTTTTAGTAGATATAATGTTCTTACTTTTGTGAGAAACAAAGCTCGTTTTATTTTTCATGCAAGCAACACACAAAGTTCACCTTGAATGTTCAACTTTGGTAAACCATTTACTAAGTTCTTTTTAGATAATTTCTTGAGCTAAGAAAAATTTACATGTCCTAATTTTTGATGCCATAGAGAAATATTATCTTGTATAGATAGAAAACATCTTTCTAAATCAACTTCTATGAGTTTAATAAGGTAGATGTTTTTCTTCCTAAAACGTCCAAAAAGCTTAGTTCCATTTTTTTTTTTTTTTTTCATAGCCAATGTAGTTGTTATATTCAAAAGTTATCTTGTATCCTTTATCACAAAGTTGACTTATACTTAACAAATTATGTCTTAAACTTTTTATTAGAGACACATTTTCAATTGTATGGGAAGGAATGGTAACCGTGCCTATCGCAATTATCTTACCTCTACTATTATGTCTAAATTTTACAGTCATCTTCTTTCCAAACTAAACTTGTAAACAACAAAGCATCACTGCTCATATGCTTCAAACAACCACATGAGCTCTTTCTTTTCTTTTACTTTCTTCTCTTCTTTCTCTTTGAATCCTTTTCCTGCATTACTCTTACTTGTGTTAGATGAAAACCTTTTTGAGTTACAAGTTTTCTTACCTTTCTTTTTGAGTAACTGGTTCAATCGCCTTTCTAACATTAACGAGTCTTCTACCTCATCTTTAGAAGACTTATCACTTTCTAAATCAATTTTTGCATCCCTAGCTTTAAAAGCTATGAATTTTTTCTTTAGACGTTCTAATATACTTTCTGCCTTAAGGAAGTTGGCTTCATAAGCCATCAGCATGTTGTGTAGTTGACTTAGACGAAGCATCTTCATGTCACATGCTTCCTCAATGGCTATCTTCTTTTCATTCCAAACCTTAGGAAAGATCCTTAGCATTTTCCTAACAGGATCTACATCATCCATATTCTTTCTAAGAGATGACAACTCGTTAGTCATAGTAGTAAGCTGACTAAAAGAATCCTTAATCTCTTTACCCGGAAGGATAAGGAATGTTTTAAGTTGCTACATCAAGGAATTAATCCTTGTTTCCTTAATATTGTCCATCCCTTCACAAGTTTGAACTAACGTGTTCCATATCTCTTTAACTGTACCACAAGAGGAAATTAAATAGAACTTAAAAGGTTCAATAGTAGTAACAAGAAGGTTCTTAGCCTTCGAGTTCAATTCAACTTTTGTTATTTCATCTATTGAAAGAGGAGTTTTTAAGACATTGACATCTTCATTTGCAATGATCCACCAAGTTTGGAAATTAGTAGCCTTTACATACGTCTTCATCCTAAATTTCTAATAAGGGAAGTTAGTACCGTAAAAAAATGGAGGCTTGCTAGGCAGAACAATTAATAAACCATTACTTTACATTGATCTTGACTTATATGATATTAGAACTAAACTTTAATACCAATTAGAGATTCTGTGTAAAATATCGAGGCAGTAGGAGGAAGGTAGGGTAGGGGTAGGTTGGTTGGGGTTTAAATTGATGTCTTTAGCAAAATTTAAAACTGTTCAATTTTAAACAACATCCCCTCTTAAAAACCTAATATGGCGTGATTAATAGTTTAATATTTGCTAGCATTTTGGCGCAATAATAATAACATAAATAATAAAGTGTAGGAAATAAATAGAGATAGGGAAGAGAGAATGAGGTAGATTATTTAAGGAGCTTCGGCCTTATATCTATTACTCTTTTTGAGTTCCATCACTAGGGACTCGATCTTCTTTATCAGTATCATTCTACCAATCCAAACTTCAATAATAAAAAATGAAAACTTGAGTTTACAAGGGTATTAGTTGCTCTCTACCTTATCTCACTAACTAATTCCTAAGCTAAACATGGGTTTATGGAGAACACCCTAAACCTCTAATAAGAATCAACCTCTTAAACCAATCATATGAAGCCGAGTTAGAGGCCTACATTGACTTGTTTGATGAGTATTTGCTTGAGAATTGATCAAGGACGAGGCTTTGATCACCAACTTAGGCTTACTTAATCTTATCCAACCTGAGTGCTGAGCTTTAACTCAGAAGGTGCGATAGTAGTATGAAGAAGGTTTTTAGCCTTCGAATTCAATTTAGCTTTTGTTATTTCATTTGTTGATAGAGGAGTTTCTAAGACTTTAACATCTCCATTCACAATGATCCACTAAGTTTGGAAATCAATAACCTTTACATACATCTTCTTCCTAAATTTCTAGTAAGGAAAGTTAGTATTATAAAGAATAGAGCCTTGTTAGGTGAAAAAAAATCAATAAACCACTACTTTCTACCATAATTGTAGCTCTTGTATAAGATGTCAAGGCAGGGGAAGAGAAGGAGGGAAGGTGTGGTAGGGAGGGGTGTGGTGTGGTGGTTGGGGTTTAAATTGATTTCTTTAGCAAAATTTAAAACTTTCGATTTTAAACAATATCCCCTCTTAGTAACCTACTATGGCATGATTAATAGTTTAATCATTATTAGCATTTTGGTGCAATAATAACAATACAAATAATAAAGTGTAGGAAATAAATAAAGATAGGGAAGAGAGAATGAGGTAGATTATTTAAAGAGTTTCAGTTACTCTCTACCCTGTCTTACTACCTAATTCCTAAGCTAAACATATGTCTATGGAGAATACCTTAAACCTCTGATAGGAATCAACTTTTCTAACTAATCACATGAAGCTAAGCTAGAGGCCTATATGGACTTTTCTGATGAGTTAGCTTGAGAACCTATCAAAGATGACGCTTTGATCACTAGCCTGGGCTTACCTCATCCTATCTAACCTAAGTGCGAAGCTTTAACCATGATTAAGATAGTTTCTAAGCTAGCATGCACTAAACTTCCTTTCAAGTTGAGCTATCCAACAATCCGACTTAATAAGGATTCAGTCTATGTACCATGTTTGAGCTTAGACTTGACCCAGATCAGGTCAGACATGACTCAACCTCCTTTCCGATCTCTTCTAAGTTGTTCCTAACAAATGCTAAGCTACCAGATAATCTAGACCTATAAGAGTGGCTTAGCATTTGATCACCAATAATTGCTTAACATGTGTCTTTAGTTACATTATTTGGTATATCTAAGGAATCTTTTATACATTCTCCTTTTTTGTCCTTTCCTTAGTCATTGTAACCCTAGTTGAGGTCATATAAATACCTCGCTTCCTTTATACGAATACATCACTTACTCATTATTGAATTACAGAATTTTCCTTAAAGAGCAACCTTTTGCACTAGCCTAACCATAATGAGCTGAGGAGACCCTTTCGAGCAAAAGAGAAGAATGATCGACACGACAAAAGTTGAGCTGTTAATAGAGTAGCCTAGAAGACTGAGAGAGGATAAACTTTAGGTCATAAGACAAGTAAGATAAAATGCTTTAAGTGCTTGGGTTATGGACACATGGTTACTAAGTGTCCTAATCGACGTGTTATGGTCCTCTAAGGTGATGAAGTGAACATTACCGACAAGAGTGAACCTGAGAAGGAAGAGAAAGATGTTGAATGAATATAAGTCAACGATGAGGAAGAGACTCGTGTCTATATCTACTATGGAGAAGTGATGACTTGAGTTTTGAGACGAGTATTGAACTCTATGCCAAGTTACAAGGAAGACTAGAGAGAAAACTTGTTTGACACTAAGTACACTATTACACCCCTAAGCAGCAAAGTCACAACAGTCCCACTTAATAAACCAACTTATGATAGTAGCTAACCTCATAGTCCCTGTCATAGTTATGATTTATACAAAGTGTCTACGACTCATCGCTTTGAAGTAAACAGTTCATTTATAATTATAGATAAAATAACTGAAAACTTTAGGTCATATTTATATAAAGATACTTTTATTGTCTTGCAATCCTAAGAAATATCTACATGTTAAGGTAGTTTGATAAATAACATATTACATAATCAACTCAAAAACCTATGAGTTAGTAATAAAACTTTAGAAGACTTGGTTGTATTAATCAGCTTGATCCTCACTCCCCCATAGCACTTTAAAAAGAAACTAATCTCGAGATAGTTATAGTGTGGTATCTTAACCAGAACTCGTAAGAAAATCTATAAGGATATGAGCAACTAATAGCCTAGTAAGTCAGGATGGAGACTTAAGAATGCATAATAAACATAAACGGGGTTTTTAAGCCATTAATTAAATGCAATGTAGCATACAAATTCCATAACACAATGTGATATGATCGATTGTAAAATTAAAGTAATTTCATTCGCTCTAATTTAAGTTGAGGAGTTTTCATGTTTATGCAATAGCTCACAACTAAACTCAGGTTTATGCAATGGAGATACCACTCCCCCCATAATTATCCTTCGAATCATTGCCCCCACCCTTACCATAACCTTCTCTTCTATCACTTAATTTAGCTAACAATGAAGAAAAGACCATTATACTATTGATAGGTGACCAACAACTGGTCCACTTACTCACACATGCCTTAGAGGCCTTTAGTCCCTCACTTGAAGAATTCTCTCTCGTTAACTTATCAATGACGATGAATTATATACAGAAGGTGGATGGATGAACTCCCTGAGTGCTTTATATTATTATACCATGCTTTGTTCTCTCTGTTGTGCCAATGCTGATTATTCTTTAACCAAGGGCCTTATGCCTAGTGATCTGGCCTTCAGCTACCAAAAGGTTTCTGTCGAGTAACAAGAGATAGCCTCTTATTGGTTAAGTACTTCTCTTTCTAGCTCCTTCCAATTCTCACAGCATCCCTTTCTCATCTTGACCTCTTTATCACCGTAACATCTTGATTCTACTTAGATGTCGTAACTAGAGAATCTTTTATACGGAACCAATATTATACTGCCACCTATCTAACTCATCTGATACTGTACTATTTTTCTCTTTTTGTTATATGTCCTATTTACCCTTTTTTCATATGTACTAGGAACCTTTTTTATGTATGCCTTTTTGTAATTTTCCTTAATTGTAATGTTGCCCTAAGGGCTTACTGATAACTCTAATTTTAAACATATTTCATAGGGTGATTTTAGAGTATTTTCCTCACATTTTTGGTTTTCTTTAAAGAAATTGATACTTAATTGAGTAAAATTTTGATTTCTAGGTTTGAACGCGTTCAATGATCGAAAACGAAGAAAAGGAATCAAATTTCACTCAAATCGGAGTTCAAATGAAGAAGTTATGAAATTTTAAAGTTGTGCAGAAAATTTTGTCTTAATGCAGAAAGTTACACAACCTGGGGACACGGCCATGTCCCAGGCCGTGTCTGGTGACGAAAACAGAATCTTTGTAATACATATATAAAAGGATATCTTAGGGTTTCAAAAGACATGAGAGACATTACAGAAACGGAGAGATACAAGAGAAGAGAAAGAGACTTGAGGAACAACATCGAGAAAGAAGGGGAACAACATCAAGAAAGAGGGGAACAACATCAACTTCAAGATTAGAGAGATTGTTCATCAATCAAAAGGGGTTTCCATGTTTTATTTTATATTATTGATGAAACTCGTTTTTAGATTCATTATGATAGCTTAGAATTTGAGTATTTAGGATTATGGAACCTAGGGTTTCATGTGATTCTTGGATTAATTTAGAAATTTCAATAAAGTTTCTATTTTTACTTGATTCAATTATGTCGTTTAATTATTGATTGATATTTATAGAATATCAATATATGATATTATGCATGTTGATTGAGAAATTACATGTATAATTAGATCTTTACATAATTGAAAAGGATTACATGTATACTTAGAGATAAGATACATGTTTTTTCCAGAAAGTTAATTAATTGTATGGGAATTCATTATATATTAATGCAATTCTAAATTATATTACTAAGTAAAGAGATTCCGGTAAATAATTTAGGATTAGGGTTAATATGCTTGAGAAAGGTATTAACTTTAGTTGTGAATCCCTCCGGTCAAGAAATATAGAAACCGAATTGAATATATTTTAAGTGATCACATGATTAACTCTAGGGGAAATAATTCCTAAATACGTTATTACTTTCTTGAAGTCGTTCTTGATTTTATCGTTTTTTTCAATTGCTTAATTAAGTCTTTTAATTAAAGTAGTTTGTTAATTTTAGTATTTTTTAATTAATTCAAACTTTCATAATTTTCCGGTTAAATAATAAAGTTAAGGTTAATATTAGTACTCGAAGTCTCTGAGGGATCGACTTAAACTCACATCCGCTATATTAAAACTGATAGGTGCACTTGCCTTATATCACTTACTATAAATAATCTCTTTTTTTATTATTATTTTGTAGTCAAAATTATTACATTGATCCCTAACATTGAATATACTTGTTCTTACAAGATGACCCTCTTCAAGTCTATTTTCCTTACACTCTTATCTGATTTTACTGAGTAGCTCAAGATTAGTGGCGAGTGGACCTTGATATCAACTTGTATGTCATATCAAGTAAATTGTCAAGTTGTGTTGTATTCATTGGTGGGTTATATCCTTCGAGCAACTTCACGTCAGTTACTATTTTGCATTCATCGACCTACTCACTCACTTTTCCTTCGATATTTCAAAAGACTTATTAATTTCTCACCTCGTACAGTAAGCTTTAGTGATAACTAAGCTCTTAGACACATTATATAATTTCCTGGTATCAGAGCTTAAGGTTGCGACCTAGAATTATGTTGCAATAATTCCTACTATTCTGTTGTTTGTTATACTCTGTTTTCACTTGGGAAAATAGAGTAGGTCCATAGTTCATTGTTAGATTGGTATTTTCTCTACGTAGTAGTTTCCTACATAAAGAGTATGTTCTGAAGCTTATTCTTTTTGAGAATGTCGAATCTAAGCATTCAAGGAGAAATTAAAGATGAGGAAAGTGATGCTCAAGGATACAGTCATGCGATCTAACAAATACCATGTACTACTGATGAGTAAATATTAGACCTCGCTATTATTATACTTAATCTAGCTATCTCGGTGCAAAGACTCTTGAAGATTGGGCCACGGATAGGATTACCACTAAACAGGGCCGAGAAATGAGAGATATGCCAAGAAGGCAAATGAATGAACAATAAGCACTTGAGCCCCCTTCCTATAAACTAAGCACCACCCCGTTATGCTGACAGAGTTGCGAGAAGGAGGTTAGAGTTAGATGAAGTGGAGGAGTATGAAGAAGAAGAGGAGTACTATGCTGACTAGCTTAAGTTTAGAGCTCCTAGGGGAGCCGAATACCTCAAGGTATAGATTCTGAGCTTCAATGGGTTTGGTAGTGCTAACGATTACCGAGATTGGGAGGAGAAGATCAAAAGGATATTTAACTTTTACGATTATAAAGATGCTGTCCATATTTAAGTGGCTGTATTAGAATTTTTTGGATATATAGAATTGTGGTGGAAGAAGCTGCAGAATGTTCGCTTGAGGGCTCGACGCAAAATTCAAACATGGAATGAGATAAAAAGAGTTATGAGAAGTAGGTTCATTCTCGAACACTACGAGTAAGATACTATCCAACATCTCTAAGACTTGATATAGGGTAATCGATCGGAGGACAACTATGTCCGAGAGTTTCAGTTACTCATAATCTGATGTGATGTTGACGAACCTGAGATGCGAACTATAGTAAGGTTCATTTCTGGACTAAGAACTAAGATTGGTCATATTGTGGAGTTATAGAGATTGGGAAGTTTAGGTGAGACCATTCAAGTGGCATAAAGGGTTAAGAGGTAAAGATGGAGCCAGCCTAACCGACCAGGATTATCGAACCGAAGCAGCATGTCGAGTCGATCATATCAGTCTATGATCGTGCACCAAATAGTTTAGAGGTAGATCACCAATCAAAAGTGCTAAGCCGACTAGAAGAAGCTAAAGGCAAAGGTAAGGCCAAGGAACTTGAGGTTCGAAGAAACCAAGGTCAGAGCTTTGAAAGAAAGACCTAAGAGATCAAATGGTTTAAATGTCTCGATTATGGATACGTGGCTAGTCAATGTCTAAACCTACTTATCATGACGATCAAGGGAGATAAGCTACAATTCAAAGTGGAGAGTGGTAGTGAAGGAAAGAAGGAGGTTGAAGTTGGCCTAACACTAGAAGAGTTTCAAGAAGACCCTGGTGCCCTTACACCTCCCGAAACAGGAGCCGAATATTGTTTTGTTGTACATCGATATCTCAGTACTTTTGTTGTTGACGAGAATTCCCAAAGGGAGAATCTCTTCCACATGAATTGCTAAATGAATGGCAAACTATGTGCCTTAATCATTGACGGAGGGAGTTATACCAATATTATAGCATAGGTCGTAGTGAAGGCCATGAACTTACCAACCCTAAGCCATATAAGATTCATTGGCTGAACAAAAAAGGAGGTTTACCCATTACCGAGCAAGTTAGAGTAGCGATGGCCATTGGTGACAGGTACAAGGACGAGGTATTGTGTGACGTCTTACCTATGTGTGACGTCTTACCTATGTGTGCTTCGCACATCTTACTCGGTAGACCTTGGCTGTTTGACTTGAAGGTATTACAAGATGGGTATAAGAACACTTACATGTTCCAAAAAGATGGAGGTAGGGTAATTTTGACTCCTATGAGCCTTAAGCAAGTACAGGAGTCTCAAGAAAAGGCTGCTTGATTTATGCAATGGAAATCTTTAGTAATTTCTTATGCTTAATTTTACCAAGAAATTGAATAGGAAGTATGCATGCTCCTATTAATTAGGAAACTACTGGAATTGAGGGAAGTCGAGAGCTTACGTATTGAGTTGCGAACTTTACTATAGGAGTACACCGACATATTATTTACCGAGTTGCCAAAAGGTTTACTACCTTTAAGAGGCATTAAATATTGTATTGATCTTCAGCCTGAAGCTACCCTACTAAACCAACCTGTTTAGTGGCTCAATCCCAAGCAGGCAGGCGAGCTGAAGAAACAAGTGAATGAGTTGGTAAATCGCGGATATGTCCAAGAGAGCATAAGCCCATGTGTCATCCTAGCCATACTAGTATTGAAGAAAAATGGGTCATAGAGAATGTGCATTGACAGCCATGACATCAACAAAATTACTGTTAAGTACCGATACTCAATCCTACCGTTAGATGATATGTTCGATGAGTTGCATGGTACCCGCATTTTTTCAAAGATTAATCTGAAGAATGACTACCACCAAATACGAATGATACCCGAAGATGAATGGAAGACGATCTTTAAAACAAGGGATGGTCTGTTTAAATGGATGGTAATGCCGTTTAGTCTGACAAATGCACTGAGTACTTTTATGCGACTCATGAATCATGTACTAAGGGCACTAATTGGAAAATGTGTTGTGGTTTATTTTGATGATATTTTGGTCTATAGTATTGACTTCATCACCTACATAGAGCATTTAAGATCAGTATTCGACATCCTTTGTGCTGAGAGATTATTTGGCAATCTAAAGAAATGCATGTTCTGCCAAAGCAAGGTTGTATTCCTCGGGTACGTTGTTTTAGTGGAAGGAGTCTGAGTTGATGACGACAAAGTCAAAGCTATTCTCAAATGGCCCACACCAATTAACACTATCAAAGGGAGGAGCTTCTATGGCCTTACTTCTTTCTATTGGAGAATTTCAGTTCCATAATGACGCTATTGACCGAGTTGACCAAGAAACACTTAGAGTTTAAGTGGTCAAAGAAAGCTTAAAAGAGTTTTGAAGATGTAAAGTCTAAATTGACATCCACCCCAGTACTTCTCCTACTAGACTTTGAGAAGGCTTTTGAGGTTGAATGTGATGCATCTGGAGTCAGCATTAGTATTATCCTTATGCGGGAGCATCGACCCATTGCCTACTTTAGTGAGAAACTTAAAGGAGCTTCCTTGAATTACTCGACCTATGATAAGGAGTCCTACGCCCTTGTCTGAATACTATAGAACTGGCATCATTACCTATTATTGAGAGAATTTATCATCTACTTGGAACATGAATCTCTGAAGCAACTCCGAAAACAATAGAAACTTTCTCGGCATCATGCCAAATGGTCAAGTATTTAGAGACCTTTTGCTATGTCATCAGGTATAAGAAGGGGAACACAAACACTGTAACTAATGCTCTTTCTCATTATCATACCCTCATCACAACATTGCAAGCTAAGGTACTTAGATTTGGCACTTTACTTAATCATTATGATCATGATTTGCATTTTGGGCTCTTAGTAGCCAAGTATAGTATTGGAGGAGTTATAGATGGGTTCTACTTGAATCAAAAGTTCTTGATGAAGGGTAAGCAGGTTTGTGTGTTGAGTGGTTTGGCAAGAGAACTACTAGTTCAAAAAGCTCATGCTGAGGGCTTGGTCAGACATTTCGGGAAAAAGAGGATAGCTAAAGTATTAAAAGAACACTTCTATTGGCTTGGGATAATGAAGGATGTGCGTCGAATTCTTCAAATGTGTGAGGTATGTAAACATGTAAAGGGAAAGAGAGATCCGTATGGCAAGTATATACCCCTACCTATACCCGAGCGACTGTGGACTTACTTAAGCATATATTTCATACTTGGCCTTCCCCGAACATTGAGAAGGCATGACTCAATCATGGTAGTGGTTAATCAGTTCAACAAGATAAACTACGTCATTCCCTGCTACAGAACTAATGATGCTTCATTAGTCGATAACCTTTTTTTGTAGAAAATTATGCGACTACATAGAGTACCAAGAAGTGTTGTGTTTGACCACGACTCAAAGATTATAAGCTTCTTTTGGAGGACCCCGTAGAAGAAGCTCAACATTAAGCTCATGTTCAGTACTTCTTGCCACCCCTAAACAAATTGCCAAACTGAAGTTGTGAACAAGACAATCGGCAACTTCCTACAAGCAGCTGTTGGGAAAATTTGCATGACTAGGATTTATGCTTGCCTATCGTTGAGTTTACCTATAACTGCTCAACTCACAGCTCGACAGGAAAGTCCTTATTTGAGGTCATTTATAGACTTAGCCTAAACTTGCTCTTAGATTTAATTATTAGCTTAACTACACAAAGGGAAAGCTAACTCAGCCTACAGCGAGTCGATGAGTTCCAAAAGTTGCATTAGAGGGTAGCTGAACAACTGGCTAAGATTGTGGCCCGATAGAAGGAACAAAGAAGCCGAAGAAGGAGACAAGTTGTTTATAACCTTAGAGACCTTGTCTAAGTCCATCTTAGTAAGGAATACTTCCTTAGTAGGAGGACGAACAAACTATTTCCTAGAATAGATGGACCTATTAAGATCCTTAGGCATATTAATGACGATACCTATGAGGTTGAGCTACTTGGGGGGTATGGCGTATCTACCACATTTAACATCGCTGACTTGACTCCTTATGTGCCAGATGACAACAAAGATCATGATTTGAGGGCAAATCTCCAACAACCCCAAGGAACTGATGGGTTATCAACTATTGGCCTACTTACTCGCGCACGCCTTAAAGGCCTCTAGTCCCTCACTCGAAGAATTTTTTCTCGTTAACCTACTCGTGATGAGAAACTATACATAGAAGGTGGATGGCTGAAATCCCTAAGCACTTCGTATTGTTATACTATGCTTCGTTCTCTCTATTGTGCTGATGCTGACTATTCTCTGGTCAAGGGCCTTATACTGATTGATCAGACCTTCATTTGCCGAGAGGTTCTAGCCAAGTAATGAGAGATAGCCTCTTACTGGTTGAGTACTTCTCTCTCGATCTGCTTCCAATTTTCACAGCATCCCTTTCTTGTCTCAGCCTCGTTGTCATCATAACATCTTGATTCTACTTGGCTATTGTAACTAAAGAATCTTTTGTACGGAACCAATGTTACACTACACCGATTCAACTCATCTGACACTATACTATTTTTCTCTTTTTTCATATGTCCTATTTACCCTTTTTTCTTATGTACTAAGAACCCTTTTTATGTATGCCTTTTTGTAATTTTCCTTAATTGCAATATTACTCTGGGGACTTACTATAAATAATCTCTTCTCTTTATAGCCAAAATTATTACATTGATCCCTGACATTAAATATACTTGTTTTTGTAAGACAACCCTCTTCAAGTCTATTTTCCTTACATTATCTAATGATGGGAATCAAGCTACCAGACTTTTGACCTGCAACCGAGCCCAAGTATTAGAGAGACTAGCATGATGAATCCTTCTATTCCAACTAACCTCTGTTGAGGCAGAGTACTTCCTTGCCAAGTCACCCTTCATGTCGAGACATATAACTACCCATCTTTTTGTAATGTGTTGAATTGAAGATTACTCACTAGTGCTTGAGTAAGCTAATTACTTGGCATCTTCCTTGTTAAGAAGCTGAGAAAGAGAGGCTTCGGATTGACTAGGCCATCCTTGCTTGAACAAACCATCTGTCCATACTTTTTAGTTTGTATCTTTTAACAACCTTGCTAATGTAACATTGCCACGTGTACAGTATCATGTGTAGAATTCATTACACTAATGATTATTTTTCTTGTATATTCATTTTTATCCTTTTGTATCTTGTATATTACTTCCTTAGGAAATGCTCTTTTTGTCTTTTTCTTTTAAGGCAAGTTGCCCTAACTTATAAGTATAAATACCTTAGTACTTGTAACGGAGATCATCAGCAAATCATTCTTAATATACTTAAGTATTTTCTTCCTTACGTAAATATTGTTTATTTACTTTTTGCATCACTCTTATCCTTTCCATTAACCAAAGTTAAGTAGCGAGTAATCTCACCGGACCAATTCGTGTGTCATATCGAATTGTGTTGTGAGTCATCAGAAGTTCCATTAGTGTGTTATATTCTGTTCGTAGGTTTTACTTACTATTTTCTTCGTCATTTTTTCCCTTTTACACTTTCCCCATTAATCCATTTCGAGCTTTCTGCAAGCTTTGATCCATTCAGCGACCGACCTTATCTGTTCTTAATTATGGTTTGCAATAATCTAATCTTGCCGAGTAGCTCAAGATTAGAGGCAAGTAGACCTTGATATTAGTTTATATATTATATTAAGTGAAGTGTTAAGTCGTGTTGTGTTCATTGGTGAGTCATATCCTTCGAGCAACTTCACGTCAGCTACTATTTCACATTCATTGACCTATTCACTCACTCTTCCTTTGATATTTCGAAGGGCCTATTAGTTCCTCACCTCCTATGGTAAGCCTTAATGATAACTATTCAACGTTATCTTTTTCGAAAGTGTTGGTATTTGGTTAAAGAATCCTAATCGTCTCCTAAAAGGTTACAGTGCATGTCTAATTGAGGTATTTCAATTGATTATAATTAAGTATGGTTTAAGGTGACTAAATAATCTCACACCACTCAATTTACAACAACTACCAAAACACAATATAAATTTTTAGCAATTAATCAAAGACTTACAAGTACATGCACATATAATTACCTATAAGCACAATCACGTACAATCCTAAGCCTCTGAGTACTTTAATATAATATTTCAAAATACAGCAATATATTGAACCTAACTTACTTGAAATCCTCAGTTTGCTCACTTGGCTTGATGCAAGTCAATGTGTTACCTCGTATCCTATATTATAAGTATTCTTTTAGTATTTAACATCCCTATGATTTATGAGCTTTAAATTATGGCTCGGTTCAATTTTCCATATATATATATATATATATATATTACTTATTATCGATATTTTCTAAGTTAGCTTCTAAATTAGTTTTTGAATCTGATTTTGATTTAGGTTCTAATTTAGCTTTTAACTATAAGTGTTATATGTAGATCCTAAGAATGCGTTCCAAACCATAATGTGAAATTAATTACAGTATACTCAGGTACCCTAAAATCACTTCCTAACCAGTATTCTAGTCTATACGATATACCTTAATCCCAATTTAATTATCGAATTTGCTTTTGATGTGACATAATTCACTAAATTTAAGTTTCTTATTAGACTTATTTTATATTATTATTATCAATTTCAACTTAATATCTTCTATTTATTACAAATCTAATTTCACATATTATCAATTTACACATATTTGCTATATAATACGCATAATAATTACATCTAACACTTTAAATACTACAATTATCATACTATATCAAATATTAACATCTTAAAACATCTAATTATATACTAAATCAGTAATTATCCATTTAATTACCAAACTAGCCCAAAATCACCCATTTTATACATTATTTTAAGGCTTAAAAATTATCCAAAAGTTTTCAAAATTAATTTCTAAAAAATCTTTTCATAGCACTATTTTACATCTTTTAAATAGCTTACACAAAATTTTTTAGCTCAAAACTATACTATTAAGGCTATTTATTTCTAAATCAATATAAGCTTAAGTTTGCGAGATTTCTTAAGCATTATATATTTTCATATATAAATTTATCAAACCAATATTTTTACCTAAATCTATATATATATAAATCTCATAATATCAAATTTCATAATTTTTTAAATACATTTAATATTTTTAAAAAATTAAACAAAATCGGGTTAGAGATCAAACTTACTTGTCCGATTGGCTCTTAGCCATTAGTGGTAGCTCTAAGTATGTCAGTAGCAAGGGATGGTGGGGGAGGGTGTGGTGGTGGTAGCTGTTCGTTTCTAGGTGACTGTTGGTCATGGGTTCTCTCTTAAGCCCCAACTGCATACTAATTTTGCTATTTTTTTGTAAAAATCCTTAACTCTCTCTTTTTGTTTTCTCTCTATTTTTCTTAGACTCCCAATAGATCAAAATAAGTTTTAGATGGGGATTGCTACTTATATAGAGTTGCTTGACATTTTTCTTTAAACCTTTTGTTGATATTTAGCCCTTATATCTTCTTTTTGGGCTTTCTAGTTAGTCTAATTTTATTGGCTAATTGTTTTTTCTTATTTCCCAGCTTGTCATGACCTTAATCTAGACAATTCCTTGTTTTTTCTGAATTTTCTTTTTTTTTTTATGTTAATTATTTAGCATTAATTTAGTATAATTCGGGCATTTTAAGTAATTTCAAGTATTTTTACCTATATGTAAATATATATAGAGTACAAGTAAGCACTCCTAATATTATTTATGTTATTTTATAATTTTTAGTGTTCATATAATTTATCTCTATCGATTCATTAATTATCAGAACTTGTTTTATACATTTCCAATAAATAGCGGGTAATATACCTATAATTCAATATTATAATATTTTATTATTTTATTACTTATTTTCCTAAATTCAATTTTATAGGGTTACTTTTACTAATACGCTTAACTTTGTTGTATAATTTAGGCTTGATCAAACAACTTTGTCCGATCATCCTAAACTTTACATATTGATTATGAACTTTTAGTTGTAGGGCTTACATACACTATCAATGATCTGCAGTGTACAATTGTATTAGAATTAGATGGAAGGAGTTACACCAATGTTCTCGCTCAAACCTTGGTACAGAGGTTAGATCTACCAATCTCTAAGTACTCCCTACCTTAAAAGCTACATTGGCTCCATGATAAGGGTGCCTTGCATGTAATTGAGCAGGTAACCGTACTCTTCTATATAGGAAATGTGTATGGAGATGAAATAGTGTGCGATATTGTCCCCATAGGAGCTTCACATTTGCTGTTAGGAAGACCTTAGTTATTTGACCGATTTGTCATATATGATGGGTTTAGGAACACTTTTTCCTTTACGAAGGATGGCAAGAAAATTGTGCTGCAACCCATAATACAAGCTAAGTAAATGAGAGTCACAACCAACTTACTCGAGCTAGTAAGAAGAAGGCCCTAATGCTCATCTAGAAAGAGCTTCAAGCTGTTGAGAAGTGGAAGATGTATAAAAAGAGGTTCGAAGCTTGATAAATGAATTTTGTAACTTGTTCCTAGATGAGTTGCCTAAAGGACTACCCCTAATATGAGGAATTGAGTATTGCATCAATTTACAGCTAGGTATAGCTTTGTAAAACAAACCTGCTTGCAAGATGAACCCTGAGTAGGATGCCAAGCTGAAACGATAAGTGAACGAGCTCATTAAGTAAGGTTATGTGAGAGAAAGTATGAGCCCTTATGTCGTACTATTGTTTCATAGAAAGATGGTTCATGGTGCATGTACATCGATAGCCAAGCTATCAATCAAATTATTGTCAAGTATACGTATCCAATAATAAGGCTTGGTGACATGTTAGATGAACTATATGGTGCCCACATGTTTTTGAAGATTGATTTACAAAGTGACTATCACTAGATTCGCATAAGGCTAAGAGACAACTGGAAAACTGCATTTAAGACTAGATATGGTCTCTAAGAATGGTTGGTTATGCCATTCAGACTCATTAATAAATTGAGCACTTTCATAAGGCTCATGAACCGTATGACATGTCCTTTAATCAAATGATGTGTGATTGTGTACTTTGATGAGGTCATATAAATACCTCACTTCCTTTGTACATAGACATCACTTACTCATTAATGAATTATAGAATTTTTTTCACAGGGTAACCTTCATATGCTCTTTTATCCTTAACCCTTATCTAGCTCCTTTAGAAAGACTTAGTGGTAAGCAACCCTAATGCTATTTTCATGTGTCATATTGAGTGTTAGGACTATGTTGAGTAGGATTTGCTAGTATGTCATATCCAATTTGTTGCTTGGATTTGTTAAACAACTTGGTTTTCCATTTGTTCCTATTTGTTATGGTGTTTCTCCACATGTACGACCCCGAAGATGCATTAACCTCACACTTACTCAATTGCGATTCCTTAATAAAAGTTATAGAAAAATGAGACAATACAATAGAAATATTCTCTCTAAAACATTCGCACAAATACAAAAACAATATAGTGAAAACTTTGTTTAGCACAATTTCTAACACAGTTTTTGATAGTTTGGACTTTGTATATAAAAGATAGCAAAGTATTCTATTCTAAGTATGCATATCTCTCTATTTCTTATTGCACAAAATATATTGAGATGTCTTCTTGAATACTAGATAAAAACATCTAGTTTCCTTGATTTTCTTGAAAAATCTTCCTTAACCTTATCTTCTTTTTCTATTGAAAAAAAGAAAATCCAAGAAAGTAGGAGTTTTTGAATGTTTGAAATTTTGAACAAGTTGATGTTATCCTCTGATATTTTCTCATAAAGCTTGATCATCCTTTAACTGTAATGGCCTAAATTATCAAAATCAGAAACTTCAAAAAAAATTTCAAAATTGAAAATTGAAAATCTATTAATTTAGATAAGGTTTAATATATCATATCATATTCTATTGCAATAAATTTGCTCAAATCCCTATACAAAATCCTTTGGATTTTTAGAGTATATTGGATTTCTTTTGAAAAAACTAATCCATCCTTATTAACATGCTACACTTGAAATTCAAAAATATAGAGCCTTGTCACTAAATAATTTGCAGCTAGAATTTCTTGAAAAATAATAAAAAAATATAAAGCCTTGTGCCTAAATAATTTGCAACTAGATCTGTTGAAAAATAATCGCCTTCATTTGATCTAATTTCGAAAATAACCTTCTCAAAAAAAAATTTGCAACTTTAGCTCAGTTTTAAATATATTTCCTTTATCCTATTTTTGAAATCTCAACTCTTATCTTATTCAAACTCTTCTTTAAAAAATAATGTTATCTGGATTGACTAGAAAACGAAATAACAATTGTCCACTTTGAACTTTAGATTTCATGTAATATGATTACTACTTTTTAAAAGATTTACTAAAAACTCCAAGAACTTGTTGATCAAGCCTTAAATAATTTCTCTGTTCATATCTTTAAATATGATACCAAAATATTCTTAGGAAAAATACTTAGATAAATCCTTCTTAAAATCCCCATTGGCTTGAACCAACTTAAGCAGAACAGAATTGAGTGTATTTCCTTAATACACTCAATAAAGATAGAGTTAGGTCTTCTTGAATAATTGTTGACTTAAATTAATCTGAATTGGTCAAAAATTTTAAGCTTTAACATCTGCTCAAGACTATTTTCTAATCAACATTTTGAACTCTGTCGTTAATAAATCCGTTATTTTGCTTATATATTTTCTGACCTACATTTGACTAAGCAATTCTCAATCTTCATTTTCTTTCTCAAACAAGTTTTACTTTAGATTGTACTGCACATTTATTATACTTGTTAGATCCACTTTAATCTTTTTTTGTTATCATCAAAATTCGTCAAGAGAGAACTTAACAAGATCCATAAGAGATGTGAAGTGAAAAAAGAATTGAATGTTTGCATTAAAAAATAAGCTCCAATTAAGCATCTATACCCATCTGCTCAATCAAACATCTACACCAAGTGCGTAAGGTTATAATTCAAGGATAACTGTTAAGGTGACTAGTAAATAAGTGTAGAGGTATGTATGCTTAATGTAACAATCAATTTCAACATCGTTAGAAAAAAAAAATTGTTAGCATGTCAACTTAAGTGTTAGCTTTGCCTCTTCTCCCTTAGTTGATAAACATGTAATGACTTAGACAACACATGCAAACAAGTATGATTGTCAGTCTTAGAGAAGTCTTGAAATGATGATATATAGAAAGGGATACCATAGGAAGAGGTATGGTAAGAGGATCACACAAACTTGATATCTAGTGTGCACAAATGACAATGGATCAAACTTAATGTTGAATTTTTTTTGTGTTCTTGATAACTTATATGTTTTGATCTTTACAAATGCATATTTTCCTATGTTCATCTCAATTTTGGCAATACTCAAACTGTATAGAAATGAGAAGATCAACCTCTTATTTATAGATGACAATGGATCAAACTTAATGTTGAATTTTTTTTGTGTTCTTAATAACTTATGTGTTTTGATCTTTACGGATGCATATTTTCCTATGTTCATCTCAATTTTGACAATACTCAAACTGTGTAGAAATGAGAAGATCAACCTCTTATTTATAGATTTTATAAATTAATCTTAACCATTTGATGGATTCAAGATCGATAGTTGAGATTAAGTGTTACAGATGACTGTTTGATTGCCTTTAATGATTTAACGACTAACACTGAAACCTTCTCCTTGAGTAAAGGATTGGGTTTGGAAGTGGACTTAGAGAAGCCCCGGAGCTCTTAAGACAAAAGGAAGCTCAACTTCTTTATAAAGGAGTCCATCTTTGAAATAAATAACCTTAAGACTTAAGTCTTCTTAAAACCTATTAAGCTAATGGAGCCCAAATATGTTGAGAAATAATTTTTTAGTCTACTTTTTGTGTGACGAGTAGAAAAAGTTGGTGCAATGATCCATAATCCAAGTCTATAAAGTCAAATCTTTGTAAGACAATCTTGATTACCTACGGTTTTACAAGCCATGTTCACTAGCCCAATATATAGCATACATTAAATTGGGCCAAAACCCATGACCATCTATATATTATTAGCAAATATTACATTAGTTTTTTATATTTTATTTTTCCCTTTTCCCCTTTATGTATTACCATATTTAGCCTCTTACAAGCTTTTGAGTTTATCCGTGGAAATATATTCTATTGAACAATTTCAAAACTTCAAAATTAAGTAACACCGATCACTTCATAGAACTTCGGAAGATGGCTACGTTAAATATTAGTCCATAAATATTTATGCATGATTTTCATTAGGTTAATTCATATGAGATATCATGCATCCGAAATTCCCACGCAATAGAAATCGTACAATTCTAAACCTAAGCTCGCCTAATCCCCTACCCCAAACAAGCATCTTCAGAAGGACACGTGGATTTCGATTGGACCAGATGCCATGTAATGCTTGTCCCACTTACATCTAGATTATCAAAATTAAGCATTGTGACGTCTGTGCCTAATAAAATATGATGCGGCACTCATGTCACTTATATATAGGATGCCAAAAAAAATAAATAAATAATAAATATTATAAAAATTACACATAATCATACCAGACACAAACATGTCCAAAAACAATTTGAGGGCTCAAATTAAATATGTTAATGAGAGCCACTAGTGTTAGAACGTGGGTATTTGTTTGTTTAAAAGAAGGGGTGATTTTCTTCAGATAAGGATCTGGAATTAACTATCAGATCTTTCTGGACATGAAAATATGTGTGGTTGGAAAGTTTGCTAAACTTGGTGAAATTACTATAAAACCTATAAAAGTAAGTAAGATTAATTAATTTGTAATAATTAATTTTAAGAAATATAACTTAAGGGCAGTAAAAAAAAATAAAAAAAGTAAGTAGCGATTCCATAAAGCTATTGAAGCTTAAATAATATAGACAAATAATCTATTTTTTTTTTCTTTTTTCCGTCTAAAATAGATCATATTCATGTACACATTGTTTAGCACGGCAAGTCCAATGCTTAAACGTAAAGTTGGATATGGTCGTGGGTCCCATCCACTCAAAGCATAAAGTATTTTCAATAAAAAACATATGATCTGGTTGAAGAAATTTCATAAACCATAAAAAAAAAAAAGAAGAAATTTTTGTTTGATTTTTTTTACGAGTTAAATCATAATCAATTATCTAAAAACAATATTCTTTTTAAATATGTGAAATAATTGTGGAAAGATATATAAATATGAGAAGACAGAAGTGATGAAATATGTCTAATTATTCATATTTGTTATATTAGAATAGAACTTTTTAATTTTAATATAATGTTCCCCATACCTCTTTATTTTTTATTTTTATATATTATTTTGGCTTTTTTTTTTCACTTCTATTGATATATGGTTTGTTTAGTGCATATCAATATGGAAATTTTCAAACCAAATTTCAGGAAAAACATAATTATGGTTTAATTTGGTTTCGTTCGTACGCATCTCGGTTTAATGCTTTCTAGTATATCGATTGTCTATTGCAAGATCGGACAAATAATTTATCCCTTTAACCGTGTAAACTAAAAATATAAGTATGAAATAATCCTCCGCTTGAAAAAATGCAAATTGAAACAGGAATATATAGCTGAAGCCAATTGGAACAGCCACTTTCTTTTGTCGAAAGAACGGCCATTTGACTAGCTGTCTTAAAGAGGGAGGGGGGCAAGAAAAACTATGAACTTAAGAAAAGAAAAAGAAAAGACTCCCTTGATTAGTGAAGATAGACATGGCGCATTTGGTTGGGGAAACAAGGCAAGAAATCCATCAAAGTTAAACTCCTAAATCCTTCTTGCCCAAACTCGTCCATGTTATCCTGGGCTTTCGTTGAACCAGAAATGGCCCAGATCTTAACATCTCAAGCCCATTATATCCCTGCTGTCTCCAAATCATACCCCCTACGGATATGTGAGCTCAAGGTATTTTATCTTCTATTATCAATTCAACAAAATTACAATTTATTGGTGGAGGTTTTTCCTCAAAGTCAAGACCTACCTGAATAGAATTGTATTTAATCCATTGCATGGCTATATACTTTTCCTTCACCACAAAACTTATTTTAGGTTTCATTAAGTGTGTGGATTAGTTTGGTAAGATCGATAAGCTAAATGCTTGTACAGTAAGCAAAACAATCTAAGCAAAGCAAATCATATGACTTCATTTAGTTAGGAATAATTACCTGCGGATCAAACTTTGACCTGATTAGCTCCAAATGATTTGAATTTTAATACTAAGTGAGAATAGTTAACTCTTTGTCTAAATAACCACCTACTAATTGTCATGAAGTCAACCACATCCTTCGAAACTGGAAAGTAGTCTTAAGATCAAATTAAGTACACATACTAAGTTTTGGAGAGAGCGGTTATCGAATTGAAGCTAATATATGACTATAATAAGAGATCAAAGTATAAACACTAGGTTCTTCTAAATATTTTTATACTCTTTTTTAACTCTCTTCTTTTATCTAAAATCTTTTAATTTACTTAAATATTGAAATGCCCACGCTCGAATTGCCCTGACACCCCCTCCCTTCCCATCACAACCTTACCTTTTTTTGTTTTGCAGAGCAATTACGAACGAAGTGTCCACTTTACTTCTCGCCCTAGTTTCAAGTATCAACATAATTAACAATAAATTTACCATTAATTTAGTTCACTTTAGAGTGCTGGAAAGATTAGCCATTCTTCGCCCGCAGAATTGTTATTGTATCTGAGAATTCTTATTGTATCTGATTCGCAAGGTATATATTAGTTCACCGAATTTTTGTTGTTATTAAATAAGGAGTTGCGAATTTTTTACAGCCATATAATAACTATTCATTATTCCTTTCAATTATATTTCCATATATTTTTGAAATCCTAATGCAACAGTCAAGATAAGGAATTGTGCAAAACAATAATTATTACCTATCTATTTAATGTATTACTAAATTACAATCTTATTTCCCACTACTAATATGCTAGCATTTCTTATTTTGTTTCTGACGTATTTTATCTTCTTTATCAATTTAACGAAACTACAATTAACTACAAACTTACCGTTAAATTACTTTATTTTAGAGCAATGGAAATAAATAGCTTTTTTCCGCCCGGTTGTATTTGATTTGCAAGATATATTAGTTCACGGAATTTCTATTGTTGTTTAATAATGAGTCATGATTTTTTCCCAATGATAGAATAGCTATTCATTATTCCTTTCAAGTATATTTCCATGCATTTCTGAAATCCTACCACAACTGTCAAGTTAAAGACTTGTGCAAAGGTATATTTGTACTTTTACTACATACCCAATTTTTCAGTAATGTGATCTTCAATTCAATCAGACAAAATAACAATTATTATTTATGTATCTAATGTATCGAGAATTACAATTTCATTACTGATCTTATTTGATTCCCTTAATGAATTTCAGAACTACTTAATTATAGGCAAAAGAATCTGCATATCATAAGTCCTAACTACATCAACATATTTAATGGCCAAAAGAATAAACACATATTATTTGTCTATATATAAATACACATATATTTCTGTTAACAATAGCTATCATGCATCGTTTGTATATTTAATTTGACGAAACAATCCACTGCGTACGGCGTCTGCCAACGTTATATATAAATGTGTTTCTTTTGAATATTGTTGTGCTTGCCTTTATTACACAGACGGACACCCATCAACACATGCATTTATTAATTAATGTACATTTGAATAAGCAATCTTGGCGATTGTTTTCCTCCGGGAAATTCAAAAAATGAAATGTTTATTGCGGTAAGTCAGTGTCTTGTCATAGGACCAAATAAAGAATGTCTTGTTCTGCTCAAACTGTAATCAGTAATTTTCGAAATTTTTTACGGTTTTGTTGTCAATTTTAATATAATTGATCCAGTCATTTCACCTTTTAATATTTATCAGATTTAAATTGTTAAAAATACAATCAATTTAATTGTCTAAATTTAATTAACATCGAATGAAATAGGGAATAGAGAACTTGATCATCCTCTAAAAAATATAGAGAGGATAGTTCCCTCATATTAATTAGTTTCTTAAAGTTTCCAAAATTTTTGCTCTAGTTTTACAAATTTGGCATTGCATATTAATTAGAATCATCGGTGTCTATGTCTTCTGAAAAAAAAAAATGGTGTTTAAGCGTTCATCTGGTGTTTAATGAAGTTTAGTCCTTAAATTTTTTTTTTCCTTTTTACGTGTAAAACAAAGTTGTAAAATAATATGATTTATGCCAAATCATCACGGTAAATCTCTACAAATCGTAGGGTAAAAAAAGGAAGTTTTCTTTCCCCTCTTTTTGGGCTGTATTAGAGGCTAAATTGATTGTGGTCCACCACACTAAAAATAAATTAAATGTAAAATAATATTTTTTGTAAATTTTCTATTGACATTTTATTTTCAAAAGTACATTACTCTTGGTTGATAAAGTTAGCTAATGTTGAGGCTTATGAGTCGGCTAGCGAACTAGTTTATTTATATTGTTATAAAAAAGATTCGAGAATAAGCTTGTTAATAGTTTTGTGAGTTTTTAATGGGCTTATTAATGGAAACCCTAGGGTACCTTCTATTAATGTTCCCAACAATAACGGTTTTTAGAAGGAAAAAAATGTCTTGTTTGTTTGATCAAAAACCACTTCCTATATTATTCTTGGCTAGTTGCATGAGGTTTGTCTTTCTTTCTCTCTTTCTCTTCCATGTTCTGCAATTTTATTTCAAATTCTAGGATTTCAACCTTTTGGCTTCTTTGATGCTTCAAATATGAAAATAATTTTAGATTTGAAAAGCTATCTTCACAATCTATAGTTTGATGGTAATTTTGTTTATAGAAATGAAAAAAAAAATACTAAATAAGGTTTTATGTATTTATAATGTGAGGTACTCTATCGAAAAGGAAAAGGTTGAAATGGTTCAAGAAAGAAAACCTTTTTGGATTTCAAGTATCTAGTGACTCCAAGTGAGAAAGTTCTTAAAACATAAGGAAGAATGATCCCTCTTCTGTTTGTTATTTTACTTTTATACTATCTAGACTATTATAACCGATTGTAACAGTAATTTATTACTACTATTGATACAGACTCGTGGATGAACACACGAACCCAATATCACGCTTAGCCAAAGAGGGTGGGTCTAAGCCGTAAGATGGCTTGAAAAGTAAACGATAGTCGAGGGAGAGCAAGGGTTCTCACACACCGATGCTTTATACAAGCTCAGGTCTCACTTGATATAACGCATAAGTATGGCCAGAGGTTACTCGCCACTAGTCTACGCTTAAATGGGCTAAATAAGAGTAGTTCAAGAGTAAGCAAAAACAATACTTACCTCAAGATAGGGTGAATTAAAGTTCAGTGTATTCTTCCTTATCTGTTGTTGCGGTTGTACATTACGTGATTATTTATAGTACCCTATTAGGGTGAGTTTTATGTTACAAATAATTATAAAAAGAAATGAATTCTTATTTGCTAAATATAAAAAAAAAAAAGGAAAATACTTTACAGAGAGACACGAAATTGTACATAGCGAATGTCGTTTGTCAAAAAGGACAGTATGATTATTAGTAAGGGTAATGTGCGTATGTTTTTACTGTAATTCTGATAATATTGTGGTCCAAGCAGGGGTGAGCCTCTGTTCATGCCTGTTCAGCATCAGAAGGGGCTAGATTATGGTTATTTCAAGGACAACTCACATTAGGGTTGGCCTCAGATGGTCAGCTCCTAATAGTTTTGCTCGGCCTTGGCACAGTGGAGATTGTTGTATTCTAAGTTGGCACTTGACTACAGTTCAGTGGAGGGTTTGGCTCGACATGCTAGTTGATCACTTCGATAACATCTTAGATAATAAAGAGAGCAAAATAGCTCGATAGATTAGATTGAGGTAAGTATTGCTCCTTAGCGCTTAACTCACTTCGGAAAACTCGGTGAACTACTTAAGAGAACTCTCTAGCTTAGAAGTGTGTAATCGGTCCTTGATCCTTATCATTCCCTCTAGGTGGTTTAAGATTTGGGATCAAATCTAATTCGATTCATGGTTGCTCATCCTCAAGAGTGTAAGGTTGAAGATCGGCAATATTGAAGGAGTCCAAGATGCCATATTCTTCAAGTAATTCAATTCTATAGGCATTAGGATTGATCTTTTCAAGCACTCGGAATGGTCTATCGACTCCGGGAGACAACTTGCTCTTTCTTATGTTTGGGAATTGATCTTTGTTGAGATGTATCTAGACCAAATCGCTTACCTAAATTTCTCTCCTCCTCCGTCCTTAGTTTCGCTTCTCAAGCTTAATATTAGCTCGACTTAGTTGCTCTATTACCTTCTGGTGCATGGCTTTGATAACTTCAACTTTCTTAACGGTTGGCCGGTCATTGTCATCAATTCTCAATAGGGGTGCTTGGTCCAATGGGAGCGCGGGGTTGAATCCGTAAGCAACCTCGAATGGAGACATGCTTGTTACACTATGGGTAGTCTTATTGTAGGCGAATTTGATGATTGGTAGACACAAATCCCAATCAGCCATGTTTCGTCCGACAACGACTCGTAACAAAGTTCCCACAGTTCGATTGACAACTTCGATCTACCTATTGGTTTGTAGATAGCAGGATGTGCTATACAATAACTCGGTTCCTAGTTGCCTCCAAAGTGTCCTCCAAAAGTGGCTCATGAATTTTAGGTTATGATCCAAGACTATGGACCTGGGCACACCATGAAGCTTAATCACCTCCTACAAGAAAATAAAAGAGATAGCCGAAGCATCGTTAGTTTTGGAATAAGGCATGAAATGTGCCATTTTGCTAAATCAATCTACAATCACCATACTCAGTTCGAACCATGGTTTGGTCAGAATCTATAAGGGTTAGTAATATCCTTACTCAGCTCGACTCTTCGCTTTTCAGTCGGTTGCAAGCATGGATTAGACATCTTTCTTCATCCTTGGCCAAAAGAATCTAGAGGATAATACCTCATAAGTTCAATGTTGGCCAAAGTGTCCTATCAATCCCCCTCCATGTACCTCATACACTAGTAGTTCTCAAGTAGAATAGGTCGGGATATATAGCCTTATCTTCTTGAACAAGTATCTGTCCTCCTTGTGATAGTCGTCCAGCGTTCATCCTTCCTCACAACGGGTGTAGATAGGACCAAAGTGAGGGTCCTTAGCATACAAATTCTTCATGGTTGAAAGACTAAGTAGCCTCGTTTATAGCTCAGTTAGGAGGGTATGTTGTCTTGATAAGGCGTCGGCTACTACGTTGTTTTTTCCATTCTCGTATTTGATGACATAAGAAAAACCCTCCTTGAACTCAACCCACTTAGCCTGTCTTTGGGACAACTTTGGTTGGCTCTTTAGATACCTTAAGGATTCATGATCGATGTAGATCACAAATTCCTTGGGCAGCAAATAGTGTTACCATATCGTTAGGGCTTGGATTAGGGAGTAGAACTCCTTATCATAGACGAAATAGTTGAGCGTGGCTCCTTGAATTTTCTCACTGAAGTAAGTGATAGGTCGACCTTCTTGCATCAGTACAGTACTTATGCCTAGTCCGAACACATCATACTCTACTTCAAATACCTTATCGATGTTCAACAAAGTTAAGATAGGGGCTGTAATTCGCCTCTCTTTCACTTCCTTAGAACTCCTTTGCTTTTTCTCTCCCCATCTGAATTCAACATTCTTCTTAGAGAGTTTGGCGAGTGGGGCCAAAATCATGCTGAAATTCCTCATGAATCGGCGATAGAATGATGCCAAGCCATGGAAACTTCTCACATCGGCAGAACAGGTCAGCTTGGACCATTCTATAATCACTCTTATCTTCCCCTCATCAACTTGGATACCACCTCCATTCACAACAAATCCCAAGAAGATCACCTCAGATTGGCAAAAATCGTACTTCCTCAGATTGGCAGAAATTGTACTTCTTCAGATTGGCAGAAATTGCACTTCTTTAGATTGGCGTAAAGTTATTTAGCTCGAAGTTTGCTACTACCTATCGGAGATGCTCTTGGTGCATCTCCAGGTTGAGACTATATATAAGAATGTCGTCAAAATAAACCATGACAAACCTTCCCATAACTCTTGGAGCACTTGATTCCAAAGTCACATGAATGTGCTCGACACATTGGATAGTCTAAATGGCATTACGAGCCATTCATATAAACCATGTCGTGTCTTGAATGCGATTTTCCACTTATCGCCTTCACACATTCGAATTTGATGGTATCCAGATTTGAGATTGATCTTGGAGAACATTCTTGCTCTACTTAAATCATCTAGCATATCATCAAGCCTAGGTATGGGATACCTATACTTGATGGCAATTCAATTGATGGCTTGGCTATCCACACATATTCTCCAAGAACCATCCTTCTTCGACACTAATAGGGCCGGCATAGCATAGGGGCTTAAGGACTTGTGTACATACCCTTTCTTCATGAGATTATCTACTTGCCTTTACAGCTTAGCAGCCTATTTAAGGTTTAGCCTATAAGCAGGCTTGTTTGATAAGGCGGCTCCTGGCTGTAAGTCAATTGTATGCTTGACACCTCGGATTGGGGGTAGACCTTCTGGTTGCTCCTCCAAAAACAGGTTAGCAAAGTCCTCCAGTAAGGTTTTTACCTTGGTCGGCAGCTGTTCCTCCCTGGGTCTCATCTCCAGAAGCTTCCTGACAAGCAGATAGGTCGGTCCCTCTAGCTCCATTTCTCTTTTTAGTTCGACTCAAGTCAGTACTAAAGTCTCTTTCTTCAAGGTTCGGCTAAGTTGGGACAGCACGATTTTTACCTCCTCAGCAGTCATGGGACTTAATTTCAACCTTCTCTCTTCATGCTCTATAGAACATGTGTTCCTCTTACCGTCATATATAATTGCTCGGTCAAACATCCATAGTTGTCCAAGTAGAAAGTGGGACGCACTCATGGGTAGTACATCACAAAGCACTTCATGTTCATACTTACCTATACAAATCGGTATAGATACTTGTTTGTTTACTTATAGGGCTCCTTTATCATTGAGCCAAAAAAGTTTGTAAGCTTTTAGGTGGGGCATGGTCAGTAGTTTCAACTGGTAGACCATAAATGTAGAGGTTGCATTGGTGCAACTTCTACTGTCAACAATCATGCGCATAGTAATCCATTCACCTTGCACCCGATATGGAAGAGATTTTCTTTTTGCTTGTCTTCAACCATAAGACCGATATTCATTGTTCTCCTTAACACTAGAGCGGTTGACATGAAGTTACCATCCTCACTGTAGATAACTTCTTCCTTGGATAGTTCAATTTATTAGTCCTCCTTCAACTCCTCTACTTCTTCATCAGTATTATCAACCTCAACGGTTGACGCTTCGCCTCTGATCACCATTGTTCGCCTATTTGGATACTGAGCGGCCATGTATCTAAATACTTAGCATTTGAAATACTTGATCTCATTTGTATTCTTCCCTAAACTCTGGTGTCATGCCTCGAAGTGGTAGAGTCGTAACAGCTCCACCATATAAACCATTCTAAGAGAGAAGTTTACCTTATAACCGCTATCTTAGACCTGATCTACACAAGGCGTCCACAACTAACCCACTTTAAAGTAAACAGTTTGTAATTTAAATGAATCATTTACCTAAGAAAGTGAGAAAATATATATATACACTATAATTCAGTTATTACATTATTCAAAAAATGAAAAATTCTAAAATAAAAGCTTAGACCTTAAGAATAGATGTTTGTTCTTCAAATATTTTTCCTCACTCCCCAGGATCTAGCAGTTGCTAGCTTCAGAGTAATTGTATGCCGCTTCTTGGCCAATATCTACATGACGCTTATAAGGATGTAAGCAACCACAACTCAGTATATTAGGATGGAAGACTTAAAACTATACCATAAGCATAACAAGGTTATCAATCAACTTATTAGGTGCAATGCATATTCAAGCAAATGCCATCGCACGACGTTGTCCGGCTCGTCGTGAGATTAAAAAAATTTCACCCTCTCTAATCTGAGTTGAGGAGTTATCATTAATGTAATAGCTCACAACCAAACCCAGGGTTATACAATGGAGACATGCCTCCTCCCGCGACTACCTTCGAACCATTGACTTCACTCTCGCCCCGACCTCCTCTCCTGTCACTTAGTTCGACTAAGGATGAAGAAGGGACCATTTTGCAATCTTGTGCTATCCCTTTCGAAGGGGTTGGTATTTGGTCAGAGAATCCTAAGTTCCCCTAATGAGTTGCCATGTAGATTCGATTATGATTATAGGTCATATATTTGATTAGGTCCAGTTTAGGGTGATCAATCATTTCATACAAATCATATAATACAAGCTAGAATAACAGACAGAATCATAGCATCACTCATAATCAAGCACATGCATATAACCAACTATCTAACAAGCACAACTAAGTATAATCTCAAGCCTCCAAAATATAGCAACGTATTAATCCTAACTTACCTTGACTCCTCGCTCATTCATTCGAGGTCCAACTTGCTCAGGCCATTGCCAGTCATCCCTATAATACAAACGTGGTTTCAGTTTTTTTTATAACTATTAAAGGTTCGTTTTATCCTATAACGCTTATTGTGATATTTTGTTTAGAGTTTAATATATCCAATTATCTAGGTCTTAAGTCTTTTATAATTATTCTAGGTTTGGGGTTAGGTTCGGGTTTGATTTCCGCATCGATTTATAAATTATGTTCTAGTTCGATTTCTAAGTATTGTTTTATACTCGAACCCTAGAAATTCGTTTCAACTCATAATGTGAAATTAATCACATTACTTCCCGATCTCCTAAATACCATCATTACCTCTAATTAGTATTTTATTCCACCCAGTACACTTAAATCCTTATTAGTGTACCGAATTTACTCCTAATGTGAGAAATTTTTACATTTTTCCTCTAATTACATAAATTTAAGTTTCCTATCAGATTTATTGTACACTTTTATTATTATCATAATATCAATTTTTATTATAATATTTTCTATTTATTATATTTCTAATAATTGTGTATTATGTACACATCTAATATTTCTATTACTTTAATTACCATCTCCTAACATCAATTATCATTTCAAAATATCTAAATTCATCCTAGATCAGATTTTACACCTAATTACCCTAATTTACAAAATTAACTTAAAATTTACTATTTTCCCCTATTACTCATTTACTACATAATTAACTTAATAATTACATCTAACACCCTAAATGCTACAAGTATCATACTTCATCAGATTTCAATATCCTAAAATGTATAATTATTCACTAAATCAGTAATTAACCATTTAATTATTTAATTAACCCTAAATTACCCATTTTATGCCTCATTTTAAGGCCTAAAAATTATCTAAAATTTTCGAAAATTAATTTTTTGAAAACGGGCTTCATAGCACTGTTCTATATCATCTAATTAGTTTACACAAAAATTTTGGGTTCAAAACTACACTTCTAAGGTCATTTATTTCTAAATCAAAACATACTAGGTTTGGCATAATTTTTTAAAGACCATGTATCACGAGACATATTTTCACAAAAATAATATTTTTCCTAAAAACTACATACAAAAATATTCTAGAATAACAAGTTTCATAACTTTCTAAGAATATTTACTATTTTTACAAAATTACACAAAATCGGGCTAGAAATCGAACTCACTTATTTGGGTGGCTCCAGCTACCGTCAGTGGCCATGGGTGTATTGGCCCACCTAGGTGCTGCCACCACCGTGTGATGGTCGTGGCTGTCAACTCCCAGCTGCTCGTCGGGTCTGGGTTCTCATAATCCTCAACTGCATAGTTTTCCTTTTCTTTTTTTTTTTCTCTAGTTTTTCCCTTGAATTTTCGAGTCTCTCTATTTTTTTCAAATCCCTAACTGTCCAAAGGAGTTCTCTGAATTTTTTTTCCTATTTATAGACATTTTTGGTAATTAATATGCATTAATTAGACATGACATTGCCCCATTTCCTTGATTTTTGGTTTTTGTGTTGCTTAATTCTAATTGGATAATTTTTCTTCTTTAGTTCCTGACTTGCCACGACTAGATTTTCATCATTCCCTATCCCTATGATTTTTTAATGATTTTTTCTCAATTAATTAATAATTTTCTTTAATTATTTATTATTATTTTAGCACAATTCACATATTTTGAGTAATTATGCGTATTTCTACATACATGTAAAATATTATTTAGGTCATTTTATGATTTTAGTATACATATAATTTATCTCTAGCGATTTGTTAATTATCGAAATGCATTTTATGTATTTTCGATAAATAACGAGTTATATACTTAAAATTTGGAATTTTTATATTTTTTTTATTTTATTACTTATTTTCTTAAAGTCAAACTTACGGGATCATTTTATTAATATTTCTAGCTTTACTTATAATTTAGGCTTGATTGGATCTTTCAGCCGATTGAAGCCTTGAGTGACTGATTGTGAGGCTTACATCTGGTCTTTCTTAAACTTCCTCGAAGGTTCCTTCTCTTTTACTTAGGTAGTTTGAGCAGGTCAGGTCTTAGTACCCTTGCTCAGTTCTGTTCACATAAGTGTGCTTGGAATAGGTCGACTACTGCTAGGACGATTGATGGGTGGTTGGAATCTTCTTGTTCGGCACCTTTCTATTTTCTGGGTCGTTTGGATTGCATCATCGAGTGTTTTAACATTCAGGGTTTCCAAGACATCCCTAATCTCATACTTCAATCTGCTAATGAATCGAGACACAGTTCGGTCTTCTAGCTTTACGACTTCGCATCGAATCATTAGCATCTGGAATTCTTTAACATAAGCGTCTATACTCGATGCTCCTTGGCTCAGCATAAACCTTCTCCGCATAACTCTCTTCATATAATCTTAACTCCTAATCTCTTGTTCTCCTTCCTTTCTCTTGATTACTTGTAAGTTCTTCCATCATAAGGTGACATAACTAGTGAATCCTAACACAGCTAGCCTAACCTTTGCATTTTCAAGCATTTTATGGCATTCAAATTGCTTTTCAATCTTATCTACCTAATTTAGGTAATCTTAGGCATCACCACTTCTAGAAAAACTTGGGATACACATCCTAAGTCCTTCGACTCTAAAAGCCAGCACATTTCTTTCTTCAAATTCATAGTACTCTTCTACATCATCATCTCCTTCCACTTCTTTCTCAATCTCTTCAAGCGTTAACCTATGTCTAGCATCTCTACCAACTCCTTCAACTCAGGGTAGTCAAGTTGGGGTATTATCTCAACCAAATTGGCCATTGCACTGTTGTTATTGCTCACATTCCCTAATAGAGCTATTTCTAGCTCGATGTCTGTCTTATTGTATGACAGTCACTAGACTAGTTACCAAATCAGTAAGCCATTCCAAGTAGTCACCTATTGACTAAGGTGAGAAGTTTCCTTCCTATCCTTGACCATGTCGAGTATCACTTTCTTGGTTTCTAAAAGTTCCTTTCATACTTAAATCCAACATTGATGTTTACTTTACCATGATAATTTCTCAACAAACAAACAGTCAACTATACTACGTTTTGGCGTATCGAAGACAAGGGAAAATAGAGTACAAAACACTTCTTGATATTAAACTTTAAAGCTAACAATAGAACTACTATCACACGAAAGTATTGACAAACTATTAAAAGAACACAGTAACAGAATCTAGCTTCAAACATAGCTAAGCTCTGATACTAAGATGATACAGACTCATGGATGAACATACAAACCCAATATCACGCATAGCCAAAGGGGATGGATCCAAGCCGCAAGATAGCCTGAAAAGTAAATGATAGTCAAGGGAGAGTAGGGGTTCCAGTGCACCAACGCTGGATATGATGCAGCAACGCCTTACACGAACTCAGGTCACACTTGATATGACATACAAGTGTGGCTGAAGGTCACTCACCACTAGTCTACGCTTGAATGGCCTAATAAAAGTAGCTCAAGAGTTAGCGAAAAGGATACTTATCTCAAGAGAGGGTGAACTAAAGTTTAGTGTATTCTTCTATATCTGTAATTGCGGCTGTTACATTACGTGATTATTTATAGTACCATGTTAGGATGAGTTCTATGTTACAAATAATTACAAAAAAATGAATTCTTATTTGCTAAATATAATAAAAAAGGAAAATACTTTATAGGGAGACACGAAATCGTGTGCAGCAAGCGTCGTTTATTAGAAATGGCAATATGGTTGTCAGTAAGGACAGTGCATGTTCATTTTTATTGTGATTCTGATAATATTGTGGTTCGAGTAGGGGTAAGCTTCTGTTCATGCCTGTTCGGTATCAGAAGGGGTTGAACAGTAGTCGGTTTAAGGACAGCTCACATTGGGGTTGGCCTTGGATAGTTGTCTCCTAACAATGCTACTCGGCCTCGGTACATTGGAGATTGTTGTATTTTGATTTAGTGCTCGGACTACGGTTTAGTAGAGGGTTTGGCTTGGCATGCTGGTTAATCACTTCGGCAACATCTTGGATAACATGGAGAGAAAAATAGCTCAACAGATTTGACTGGGGTAAGCACTACTCCTTGGCACTTAACTTACCTTAGATAGAGAGTTATTAAGCTTGAGAGCATATAATCGATCCTTGATCCCTATTAACTATTGTGCTGTATAACTATTTCTGCACTCTTGAGACTCTTGTAACTATATACATAAGCGCGTAAAATTTACATAACATAATATTTGAGGTACTAAGATTGTCTCCTGCTTCTTGGTACTTTGTCTATTCATGTGTTCATCATATCATTTTCCCTTCCTCGTAGAACATTGACCTTGTCCCTAAGGTCAAAAGTTGGGTAATCTATAAGAAAATCATGGTAATCTACCTATGTAACCTTTGATAGTTTTAGTGACTCCCATTGCATAAATAGTTGTGGTATAGTTTGACCTTGTCTCTAAATGTTGCATAAGTCCAAAATTGCCGGAGGTCTCACTATAGGATGATTAGTAATGGCCTCTAAAGGAAGAGGTTTAGGTACATCTACTAATCTTTATGTTTTCTTCAATAATGAGATATGAAAAATTGAATGTATTCGAGCTTGTTCTGGTAAATCAATCTTATAAGCTACTGGACTCACCTTCTCCTTAACCATGAATGGTCCAAAATATCGCCTTACTAGGTTATAAGATAGTTGGTTGGCTATTGAAGTCTATCGATAAGGCTGCAATTTCACATACACATTATCCCCAACTTGTAGCTCTTTTTCTATCCTCTTTTAATTAGTAGGGATCTTCATCCTTTGTTGTGCTTTCTGTAAATTTTGTTTGAGTAGTCTCAAAACTTCATTTTTGTCCATCAATTCTTAAACTATAGCTTCAATAGCACTTATCTCTTTAATATAATCAAGGATTCTATGAAGCTCTCTCTTACATAACGCCTGGAATGGTATCATGCCAACACTAGTATGATAACTAGTATTGAAGCAATATTATGCCCAAGGTAAAAGCTTTAGCCGTTCTTTAGGTTCATCCATCAATAAAACTAGCAAATAATGTTCTAAATACCTATTCATTACTTTAGTTTGGCTATTGGTTTAGGGATGATAAGCCAAACTCATTTTTAACTGTGTACTTCTCAACTTAAAAAGATCTTGCCAAAAACGACTCATAAATATTCTATCCCAATATGAAACTATTGATTTAAGATTGTTATTTAAATTAACCACAATATATACAAACAATCTCGTAACTCCATTAGCTTTATAAGTTGTTGGCAAAGGTCATAAATGACAATATTTTGTGAGTCTATCCACAACAACTAAAATAATTGAGTATCCTTTAGATGTGGGTAACCTAGTTATAAAATCCATCGAAATGTCTTCAAAAACTTGTTATGGTGTAGGAAGAGGTTGAAGTAATCCTAAACTTCTTGTTAAATATTTAACTTATTGACCTATGTGGTAGTTCTTCACAAATGTTTCTACATCTCCTTTCATTCCCTTCAAAGAAAAAGTGGAGCTCAATCTCTTAAAAGTTTTCAACACTCTCATATGTCCTCTAATTGGTAATGCATGAAATTCTGATATCAATGATGAAATAACAATAGAATTTGGAGGATTAAATCCTTATACCTTCATATAATAGTCTATCTCCATAAACCAAGGATGGATGCTGTGACTCGCTACTCTTACATTTCTCCTTCAATTTCTACCAATTTGGATCCTTTTGTAAATGCAATTTTAAAACTGTAATACAATCAAATGATGGTATAGAAAGTGCTAGTAATTGAAAATCATGCTTAAATTTCCTTGATAAGGCATCAGTTGATAAATTATTATTCGATCCTAGTTTATAGTAAATCTCATAGTGATACCCCAATAGTTTTACTAAATATTGATGTTGTTCTGGGTTTTATATGACTTGAGTCAATATATCTTTAAGGTTTTTTTGGTTGGTTTTGATAAGAAAACGCCTTCCCAACAAATATTGCCTCCACTTCCTCACTGATTCCATTACAACCACCAATTCTCTCACATATGTACTAGCTTTTTAGAGTCTTGTGCTAAATTTTTTACTAAAATAGGGTATTGGGTTAGCCGCTTGATGTAATACATCTTCCAAACCAGTTACCGATGCATCCAATTCCATTATAGAAGTCATTTGAAAGTTCATTAGAGCCAAAATAGGGGTTGACATTAAATCATCTCTCAACTTCACAAATACTGCAGTTGTCTGTTCATTTCATTCAAATGATTTTTTTCTTAATAAATTTGTTAATGGAGAAGCAATTTTAGCATAATCCTTCACAATTTTCTGTAATAACCCATGATGCTCAAGAATCCTTGTAATTGATTAGGATTACTTAGTTGTGGCCACTGCTATACTGCTTTTATTTTCTCTAGATCTAGTTGTACTCCTTTTGTTGATACAATATGCCCTAAAATGGTCAATGCTATGTTGGGCAAATAAACACTTAGCTTTCTTTAAGTAAAAACAATTCTTCCTTAAGCATTGTAATTCTAAATCTAAACAATCTAAGTGTTCCTCCATCGATTCACTATCCACCAATATCTCGTTAAAGAAAACTACCATAAATTTCCTTAAATAAGGCTTGAAAATGTTGTTCATGATACTTTGAAATGTCACTAGTGTATTTCACAAACCAAAAAGCATTACTAGAAATTCATGATGTCCTTCATGAGTGCGAAAGGCTATTATGTATATCATCTGGATTCATATGAATTTGGTGATATCCAACCCTCAATTTTATCTTAGAAAAAATAGTGGCTCCCCCTAATGCATCTAATAATTCGTCTCCAATTGATGTTGGAAATTTATCCATAATCGTGGCTTAGTTTAAAGCTCTATAATCAACGCAAAATCTCTAAGATCCATCTTTCTTCTTCACTAGTAACATCAATGAAGAAAAAACACTAGTATTAGGCTTTATTACTTTTGAATCTAGTATCTCTTGCACCTATTTCTCAATTTCTCTCTTTTGAAAATAAGGATAATGGTGCGATCTAACATTAATAGCTTATTTCTCATCTTTCAAATGAATATGGTGTTGCACTGATCTAAGTGGCGGCAATGATGAAAGAGTCACGAAAACATCCTTAAATTTGCCCAATAAGTCTTCAATAGATTTATTGATGGTAGTGTATATGGATGATTGCACTTTCTAAGCCACCAAATGAATGGAAAAAAAAAAAAACAAGCTACATTATTAGACTTGACCAAATTCCTTAATTACCAATGCTCTATTTGCTTCATTTGCAGGTTAGTATTACCCTAAAATTTAATTCTTTTACCTTGCACAACAAACTCCATTGTTAATATTGAGTAATTAAAGGTAATTAACCCTAGAGTGGTTAGCCATTGAATTCCCAAAACCAAATTTGTTCCTCGAATTTCTAGTACAAAAAAAATTCACTATGAAATTCTCAATATTTAACATTGACAACACATTTCTACACACACTAGAACAAGACAGATTATCACCATTTCCTATCATTACAGAGAATTGTGGAATAACCACCTTAAGTAAATTGAAACTCTTCACTACATTAGATTGAATAAAATTGTACATACTAATATTATCTAGCAATACAGTCACTATTCTACCATGAATTTTATCTTGTAATCTTAAAGTTTTGGGTGCTAAAACATCGAAATGAGCATGATAATGGATTTCAACACTATCATTTTCTCCCTCATTTATGACATCATCAGTTAAAGCATCCTAAAAAATCTCATCTTGCATATTATCATTTTCATCTACTTCATCATCATAATCTAATGGTTGAATCATCATAAAAAAATTTAGCTTTACATACATGTCTTCTACGAAATTTTTCATCATAATTCCAGCGTAATCCTTTCTCTTTTCAAAGCTAACTCTTTTGGTATCATCTTTCCAATAGGAAGTAAATTGGGTTTCTGATTTGTGTTTATTTAAGGTAAAGTAGACATAGATTTGGTATTTTGGTTCTATTGGACATGTTTGGATACAGATGACGTTTGAGACATTTGGTGTGAGGGTCTATTTTGTTTGAAAGAAAATGCATTTTGGTTGGAATTAAATTTTGGAAATGTGGAATTTTGTTGTTTCAAAGTTTGTAACTTAGTTTCATGTAATTTAGCTAGGCTCATAACATGCAAAAGTGAATAAGGTTAGGTTAATACAACTTCAACTTGTATTTCCCATTTAAGAACATAAATATAGCGAATTTGTAAAAAAGATTTAGATAGACTAGTGACATCGGTAGATAAGGTTTCAAATTCATGTGTATACTGGGAAACACTATCTACTTGAGTTAGCTTTGCAAGTTTGCCTCGATAGTCCTCAAATAAAGATGGACCAAATCTAGTTTGTACAACTTTAATAAATGTAGGCGATGTAGTCACAAGATCATTTCTTGATAGCCATTGAAACCAATCTAATGTCTAATCTTCCATAGCTAATGATGCTAATTTCAATCTATCATTTGTAGGGACTTCAGGAAATTCAAAAAATTGGTTTACCTTGAAAAGCCAGGAAGTTGGATCATGACTGGAAAACTTAGTAAATCCAATTTAATATATATGATGAATGTGTGCAACGCCATTGTTCTGCTCTTAGAAAATGACAAAGAATCCTCTTCATTTCTTGGATTTGTTTTATTCTCATCATGATGTACAAAAGTTCTCATCATATTCTCATTGATTTTTGCTATTGTTATTCATATATTCTTTTGTGTATCCTCCATCTATCCTATGCATACATCAAGTCCACCAATCTTTGTATCAATTGACTCCAATCGAATGCCATGCTTTTGTATTTCTACCTGTAAAGCTACTATACTTTTTGTATTGTTTGCCATATGTGTTTTTGATCAAACTCAACAAGAGCACTAATAATAAGCTTACTAATGGAAAGCTCAGCCTACGTTCTATTAATGTTCCCAATGACAATGTTTTTTAGAAGAAAAAAAATGTCTTATCCATTTGATAAAAAAACTACTTCCCAAATTATTCTTGGCTACCTGATAAGGTATGTCTTTCTTTCTTTCTTTCTCTCTCTCTCTCTCTCTATTCCATGTTTTGCAATTTCATTTCAAATTCTAGGGTTCCAATCTTTTGGCTTCTTTGATGCTTCAAATCTAAATATAATGTCAGATCTAAAAGCTCCCTTCATGATCTATAGTTTGATGGTAATTTTGTTTACAAAAATGAAATAATACTAAGGTTTTATGTATTTGTAATGCGAGGTACTCTATCAAAAAGGAAAAGGTTGAAATGGTTCTAGAAAGAAAAGCTTTTTAGATTTTGAGTATCCAATGACTCTAAGTGAGAAAGTTCTCAAAACTCAAGGAAGAATGATTCCCTCTTATGTTTGTTATTTTGCTTTTATACTATCTACACTAACATAACCGATCGTAACCATAGTCTATCACTACTACCATACTATATAACTATTTCCATACTCTTAGGACTCCTTTAATTGTACATATAATCGTGTTAACAATTATGTAACATAGTCTTTGGGGTACTAAGGTTGTCTCTTGCTTTGTGGTACTTTGTTTGTTCTCATGTTCGTCATATTGATTTTATATATATTACATATAATATATATATTGAAACCTGTAAATTAATATTTAAATGATACATATAATGATATTTAGATGATTCATATTATATCATATTTGGTATGCGGGAATGGACTGAAATGGTATTGCGTTTTTGGGTTCCATTCTTTGCATACGTTTAGAAGCGCATTTAAAAGCAAGAATCACAATTTCATTCCCCCAATATTTATTATTATTAATCAAATTACTTATTTAAACTTTAATTTAAGTATGATATCTAATAATTAAGGGTATTTTTTATAGTTCTATTAAATGCTCGTTTGATTTCATTCCATTCAATGTACATTTCTAAATATACGAAAGGATTTATCATTCAACTCTTCATTCCAATTAATTCAATTCTATTCCATTTCAAACCATGCAAAATGTATAATTATATAGTGTATATTTATTCATTGTTCATTCATCTATATATTTATATTCATTTTGTGTATATTCATCCATAGGAACACAAATGGGCAAAGCCTCCTTGTAAGCTATTTGAGCTTAATTATACTTAAACTTGATTTGTAAATAAGTTGCCTTTGAGTTTAAGATAAAACTTATCTATTTAAATGAGCTGATTTAAGCCTATAATTTTTAGCTTTCAGGCTAGATAAAACTTGGCTCAACTTGAATCCAATAATTATTTAAACTAGTTGTGCTTAAGTCTTCCAAAGACCAACTTTGTTCTACTTGCCCCTAACACATTTTTTATATTATAAAACCACTGGGGAGTAAAAAAAAAAGTGTAATGCAGTCGTATTTGCATATGACGGGGAGTATGATTTCACATTGATGCATGCGCGGCTCTCATTCTCCTATACTGCTAAAGTAAATAAAATCATCACGAACTTTTGTAGGTAATTCAATCTCCGAAGCAAAAAAAAATAAAAAAAAAATAAAAAATAAAAATAAAAATTACAACTTTAAAAAACGAAAAGAAAAAGAAAAATAGGGACATCCATAGATATATCCATTTCGAGTTATGTAAGAGGAAAAAGGACATGATTTATGCCATTCTATGGCTAATGAGATATATTTTAATGGTGTTATAACAACGAGCAGCTTTGTGTAAGCAACTTGCAAAGATGAGGGGCATATTTGCTTACTTTAAAATTTAAAGGCTTAGTCGCAATAAGCCCTAATTCTATGCAGTTATTTGTGTATCCGACCTAGATTTCTTTTTTCTTTAAAAAAAAAAATATTATGACTCTCCCTCTTGTGTGTGATATGGAGTAAGACCCATGTGGTTATCATACTAAAAGGAAAATAACAATTACATAAGGATTTGAATTAAGGAGGTGACGCAATGTTCAATTTATGTAATTACCTAATTGACCTAATAGAGTAATAATCTTAAAGATAATTATGGATCTTCGTATTTCTGTATTTTAACATATACTTGAGCTAAAAACTTGAATTTGAAACGAATAGTTTTGTTACTATTAAAAAGGGGGAAAAAAAATAAAGCTCACGGTACAATACCGTTATTTGGATATACTAACCAACCACGTAAGCTTGTCTATCTGACTTTTGAGTTTTTAAACAATATCTGTTTTCATTTATATAATTTACATGGATGTTATAAAAGCAATAATTATTCTATTAGCAACTAATAATAAAGTTTAGATGAAAGATGAAAGCAAAAGTTGAGTGGAAGAAAGCAGGGCATAGAAGCAAAAAGGTTATTATCGGTGGGTTCTCATTTCTCAGTTTCCAATAAGTTAGAATTAGAATAAACTTCCTTTAGTTCTTTCACTCGCACCAATGCAAAAGAAAGGGAAAAGAGAAGAATCTATTACCAACCATCGTCAAAGAAGAGGAAACCTAACAGAAGAAAAGAAAATAAAAGCTATATGTAAGAGTCCTTTTATTAATTTATCATCATTTATAATTGATCAAGGTCCTATTTATTTTATCTCCAATGGAAGTTTGCCCTAAAAGGAATCACATAAGATAATTTTTGTTCACCTTCTTCTTTTCAGGATTTGGTGAAAAAGAAAAGTTCTCAATTCTCTCTTTACCCTTTTCCTTAATAATGCTCGTTCTTGGTTGTGTAAATAATAATTTAATGATATGATTGGTATTTGTGAAACTCATTCATCATCCAATTATATATATATATATAATATATATATTACATTTGATATGTAAAAATTGGATGGATTGAATTGTGATTACTGATCTTATTCTTTTTTTTTCTATATTTAAATGCATTTTTAAAAGTTGAAATTATGTTTCTTCAAAATTACTAATATCAGTTTTAAGGGGAATTTTCATTTTAGTTTTAAAAAATGAAATCAAGATTCTATTTTATCTCATTTTCTTTTAAGTCTATTCCTACATAGTAAACATGATCTATAGACTATTCATAGATAAGTATCCATATCTCTTTTCACTATTCTTGTTTATATCTTTGACATTAAAGCGTACCATCATACATAACAATTAAATAATCTTTCAGCTAGGATTCATTTTTCGCATTCTTATCGATGCACGGTAATATGAGATTGGTGGGTATAGTAAACAAGTTGTAATTGACTCCATAGGAAGAATATGTCATGATTGACTTGATTTTTTTATAGATAAGGGCTAATAGGAATATAATCAGAGACAATTTTTATTCCTGATTCAATATGATTTTTCTAAACGGTTTACATTTATCATATTTTCCTTGGTTGGTATAAAGGATACATCACGCTAAATGACAGTTATCACAAGCAATAAACCTCTTTTCCATATTTTTATTTTTACTTGGAAGGTGTGAATCAATACAAGGAAAACTTTGTCAATGTGGATTGATGAGCGGTGGTCCATATTGGAAAGTTGTGGTGGTTATTCGTTACTTTCTTTCACTTGCATCATTCAATATTTTTCACATTTAGGTCTATAATTGAAAAAAAAAAAAAGAAAGAAAATTCACTAGGAATCATAAGCCAAGTGATTGACGTGTGATAAACACTCACAAGTAAAATTCCAACACATTAAAATATCAAAGATGCTTTCTGAAAAATTGTGTATATATATTTTAAAAATTACCATCTATTCAGTTTTCATTCAACTTATCAATTGAAATAGAGTGTTTTTCTTGAACAATTTATATTCATGGAATTTTCCATGCTTAATGAAGCTAATTCTTATTCCATGGAATGACGCAATTCACCCTAAGACTAGCTAGCTATGTATCGATGGTTTTGCACATTTTTGACTTTCATTGTTTGGTTGTTTGAAAACAAAAGAACCATATCACCATCTGCTGGATAATGAAGGATACCTAATCAATATTCTTCTTCTTCTTCTTCTGTTGTTACTATCACCTCAATGGACTAAAGTTTCTAGTCTTGGCTTAGTTAGAGGGAAGACAAATTAAATGTTCCGGGTTTCATCTTCCACTAGACTTGCAATATGCTTGACTAAGTCAAGGATTCAATAAATCTATTAAAGGCCACCAACTTAGAAAAGAATTCATTGATTACAAGTAAAAATAAATAAGAATTTGATATATGTAACAACCTATTATGAAAATTACCATGAATAGTTACAAACGATTCTATATATGACATACTTAGCCATTATTTATTAATATACTGATCAATAATGTCGGAACAGTAGCGTAATGTTAATGCCATCTCTAGTGCAAAAATGATAAATTAACATAGGAGGTCTTCGACCCCATTTCATTGATGATAATTTTCTCGGCACCCAAAAGGAGCAGGATAGACATAGTAGGTACGTCACTCTTGTAGAATAGTGGTTTTCGGTCGAATTGTCAACTTTTCTACTTTGCTACCCAGAAAATACAAGGTGCTCCTACTAAATTATAAGCTTTATCCAGTTCATAAAATGGAAAGCAACGAATAAAGTCAAAGAAAATAATTATTTTCTCTATCTAGTTGCTCTCATCACAACAATAAAGCTGTAGTGGGATAAAGTGAAACTTGAGCTCCATGTGAGATCTATTCATTATGGAGCAAAAAGCAATGGTCAAAGTGTTGAATCTAATGTTGTGAATGATTGTCAAAGGTAGGTGCACTTGAAAGGTGATGGAGTAGCATTGCTCACTTAACCACGACCAGACAAATGATTGGGTTCGGCTTTTTGACAAGCACTTTTGGTCCCTCTGGTTAACATACATTTGATCCAAATAACTTTCTTTTGATCGATGTGGTATGTATACAATTAGGAAATGAACCGGATCTGATTCAAATGCTGCTAAAATCTCAAGTAACTAATGAAATGTCATCACCACAACAATTTTGAGCTGTACGACAAAACAAAAGTTTTGTTGGTTTTCGTATGTATCAATAATTAATCATAAAGATTTATTACTATGTGCTGGTTTGATTATTGACTAATATTTTATTAGGGTGTCATATTAATTTTTATTATTACCTTAATATTATAAGAGACAGGCAATAAAATTTTTCAGAAAATGCTTTCGCTCTAGGTTCTTTATGTAAATACGAATATGGCAACAACTTTTATGAAATCTTTTGTCGAACTATATTTAATCCGATAAAAAAAGAAAAAGAAAAAGAAAAATTTGCATTAATACGAAAGAACTTTTGTCTAAAAACTGTCGTAATCTAGTTCCGTCATCGACTGCTTCTATATTGCCTCTATTAACAAATGCGGTGAATTAGCAAACAGAAGGATCGATTTTGGGTGTGACTCTAGATATGGAATATAGGATAAGATTTCTAGTACTTCTTATTAGAAAATTACTAGCCGCAGCTTTAGATGTACCGGGTAAACTTGGAAATGAGTACCATAACACTAAAACAAAGAAGCTAGGAGATGAATGATGCAGGTGAAATTCCAATTTGTGTGCATATCTAGTTATGAAAATTTAAGCCAAGATGTGTCAGAGACGTTTTGAAATGCGTCTATGATTTATATGAGACTTAGAATCGGAATGGGTGAACAAATATGAAAAAGGGCAGTAATAAATGTGGTTTAAGGAGGTCCAATCAATTTAGTATCAACACAGGGCTGGCCGGTGCCCATATCTAGATCGATCAACATTACACATAGTCGACTAGACTAGTAGTACGGGATCCTAGTACGGGATCCATATCTAAATCTTCTTTGTTTTGTATTTTCTTTCATCCTAAATAGATACCTGATTGTGAAGCTTTCTTCCAAGCGGTTATGATTAATTTTGGACCCTTATTGTTGCACTAGTAAATCTAGATAGCATTCTTTTACGAAGATTTCCACTTAGAAAGATGTACGCTTTTAGTTATTAGCTTTTTTCTCCTATTTAACTTTCTAAACATTTTTTAGTCCAATTTGACCTCTTGCATTTTTAAACTCTTATATAGATAGGATTTCCATTAAATTTTTTTATTCATACGTAACATGTGTTAGCTTCATATTGCTCCACAATAATTAAATTAATAAATTGATAATATAAATATATCTAAATACACAATATAATAAAAAATAATATTGAACATATTAATTATATAATATAATGAAAAATAATAAAAAGGGGTTGGAAACAATTGTACAACCCCAGCCAGCTTGGTTCACTATTCCAAGACTAATTAGAAATTGAAACATGTCTAAAATGGATGAACAATTTGTGGAATTTTATAGATATCCTATATTTATAAGGTTTCAAAAGGGTTAATATCTCTTATTTTTATGTTATTTGTGAGTTTTGCACATTAAATTTCAAGTATCCAATTCTCTATTTCCCTTCACTCATTATCTTTATTTGTATCTTCTATAACTCTAAGATAGACATGGATCTGGGACTAGACCGTCGTGCTGTAGTTTAACTTTTCATTGAAGTGTGACCTGTCCAATTAGAGTTAATTCATTAGGACCATAGGTTCCTAGGTTCATTCTTAGCCAAGTGAATTGAATTTTCATTTTTTTTTAAGTTTGAAATATATATATATGTAAATATATATGTTATATACATATATTATATTATATTATATATGTTAGTATGTATAATAGACATTATGTATAATGTACTATATATGTTAATATGTATTTTTAATGTAAATTGTAAAAAGGAAAAATCTGATTCGAACAACAGTTTTGATTCACTGAACCAGTAGGCTGATTCTATATCAATTCATAGTTTAGAACAATCAACTTGGCCTGAGTTTACCCTTGGATCCTAATAAACTGATTTTGGATCTGCACATATAATCCAACACTTCGTCAAGCAACTATAGGCAAACGCAGATTAAGGTTATGCATAGTAAGGGACACACCTGAAAGATACAGCTACAATTAGTTAACAATGACTTTAACAGCACTAGCAACTCGTGTTACACCATTTTGCGAGTCATATATTTTTCGAACACCGTATTCATAGATCAGTTTTTTGTCCCTTAAAGTCCTAATTATAAGGAAATGGATCTTCATTTAATGAATTCTTTAAAGTAGTTTAGCTAAGGTTACAAATTTAAAAATTTTCTCAATATTTAAAATATCATGTGATATTATCTTTAGCTAAAGTTGCAAATTCATCATATTATCTTTATCTTTTTTTTTTTTATAGTATCAACCTATGACTATATCTTAAAGGAAAAAATATTTAATGAGAAAAAAACCTTCTAAATTTTGACTTAAATATGAATTGACCTTTTAAAATTTTAAAATGTACTTTAAGACGTCTTAAATTTTGATAAATTGACAAATAATTACCATAGGTTGAAAATAACCCTCTTAAATTTTAATTGTAATGTATAGATACTCTCCTAACTTATTAAAATGAACTTTAAGACTCTTTAAAATTTAATAATATTATTAATTTTTTTTAACTAAAAAAAGAAATATTCTTTATATTGTTAATTTATTAAGGTTTAAAAGGTCTTGAAACATGCTTACATGCTCTAAAAGTTTATAGAGTCAGTTCATATCTAAACAAAGTTTAAGGGGTTTATTTACAATATTTTTCATATCTAATGGTACTAATATGCCACGCTAATTAATATGTAGCGTGCAAGTACAAATTATATTTAAATATGTAATAATGAAGGGATATATTTTAAAAAAAAAATACTAATGATGCTAAACGTATTAAAATTTTATTAGTATTTACATTTTATTTATTAATTCATATAACGTGTTAGTATTATTAAAGTTTTTCTTATCTTAAAAGAATAATTTTAGGAAAATATTAAAAAAAAACTTTAAATGATCTAAATTTGAATAATATACATCGACTTTTGCATATATTCTTGAAGTGTTGCTTACATGAATATGTATACAATTGTTTACATATATATTAGCATCGCTTGGTTCAATGAATTAAGATATAATTTTGAATACAGATACTTCTTGAAATCGACCACGTCGATCTCCAAAGACAAGAATAAATAACTAACTCTAGCATTTAATCTTGTCGTGTTTGGTGTTTCACATTGACTTTTTTCATTATCCTCATCAATCACGTAGATTGTTATCATAAGCTTAGGTTTTAATGCACATATATAATATCTCTATATGCATCTAACCAAGTGAAAAACTACCATGTTTTTGTCTTATCGATGGTTATTTCTGCTTGGAACGAGAAAGGGTTCTTACTACTATAAGACACAGAAACCACAAGCTGTCGCTCTGTAACAGGTAAAAAGAGTGTTTTTTCCTGTTTGGAGTTGCCTAATTGTGGGAATGGAGCCGTGTATTTTGTAGACTTTCTTGTGAGAGAGTTGTTACATGATTTATTGTGAAGAAACACTCGTTTCAAACCTGTCCTTTTCCTCAATATTGTTAAGTAGGTACAATTTTACACATGAGGTTGTCGTTGGTTTCGATGACCTTCATCGGGTCAACTTTGACGAATATTTCTTGAGTTTTGAGGTCGATTTTACGTATTTCCATATACAATTTCTATAAAAAGATTAGTCCGATCCATAGTGCTAGAAAATATCAATATGGTATTAAAACCCGGTGGCCAACATATAGTCGATATTTCTTATCAATTACTTATACATGAAAAGAGTGATAGCATAAACCATTAGCAATCCGGTATATATTGAAGATTGTAAAATTCATAACCAAGTAAAAATCTATGTTTTTTGAATTTTGGAGTAAAGCGTGGTCAATCGGTTGATTGGGGTATGCTAGCCAACCCAAGGGATCGACTGCTGGTGATCAACGATTAATTGCCAACCCTGTAGAGGTTGATCGAGGCTCGGGTATCAATTTCAATTTAAATGTATTTCCCTTGGGATATATAGGGCCTAATTGACTTCTGGAAGAGCATATACACAAGAAAATTTTCATCGTATATTAAAATATTTTAATTTTGATATAAACTCCTGATTTATCTTTTAATAACTTATTTGCCTAGAACTTCTATTCCAAAGTACAACAATACTTAATGATCTAATATGTTTAAAAAGAAAAAAGAAAAAGCTTTCTTTTAGCTGTAAATTGTAATTGAAGCCCCCATATAATTTTAGCTTCTGACTGTTATCTCCCTTAACCCAAACTACTAAAAACTTAGGTAGACCTAATAAAGAAAAAAAAAATAATCTAACTCAAGAACTATTCTTTCTTGTTCTTGATTTGCACATGTTTTTAAAAAGATTTGTGATAGTTGTTTACATTTATATTGTGAATAATGATAGCGCCACTTATTGAATCTATATGTTCCTATTTTAAAATATTCGATACAAAACAAATGGTAAATTGTGGATGTACCTATTTTCATAAACATTTCCTATTTAGCTTTTATATCATCTATCAATAAGCCTTTTTGGTTGAAGCTCCAAAGGTCTAGACCTAAGTGCATTCACCCCCCACATGCTCTTACCCAAAAAAAAAACCTTGAGCACTCTTTTGGGTCGAAACTAAGCCCCCTACAGCAACCCAACAGGCTTAGCCTCTCCATATGCAACTCGACCTAAGCCCAAGCACAATTAGATGGTCAACATGCCCTATGTTAGCATAACTTGCTCAGATCGTCCTTGAGCACTCCTCTGACCCTGACTAGCTATAGAGCTTGAAAGCTCTAATCAATGTCCTCGGGGTGCTTAGTACCCCAAGACTTTGAGGACTCTATGGTCTCATAAGCGACTATATCCAAGGTTTAGCAAACTTATGCCAACCTCATACCTTAAGCACATACTAGGTGTTCAAGACGTAACTTGTCACTTGTGGAACATGACACCACGGCTACTCTTTTCATCCTTCTTCTCTCTCTTCATTAAATGCCACCTAACAATCTGCTGTACAATCTAGGCGTTTAGCCGCCCTAGCTATGATTACCACCTATATTGATGTGACAAGTACTTTTACCTAAAGCTACCAATTGGCATAAAGGTGTTGTTCTTTCTCATATTGAGCATGCCTCCCTATATTATCCATGTACAAGCTAATTCTCATCGGTTACGTGTTCCGAACAGGTAAGCTTCATTCCATATAAATATGGTATGAAGCCATTGGTGCAAGAATTGACTCCTCAAGCACTCTACATACACTTAAACACTCTTAAAACACCTTTCTTTCTCTTCTTACTAACTTTGGCATTAAAGAGTCCTCACTGGCACTATTATTAGAGGCATTCTTGCAGGTCCATCATCGCACATGATTGTTAGACTACTAGGAAACCACCAAAAAACCACCACAACAATATCTACTATCAACATCATCTTAAATGTAACATTAGAAAAAATGCTACAATTTCAAAAAATCATCCTAAATATCATAAATTCAATGGAAGATATCTATCAAAATAGATAAATCCTATTTTACCTATCTTTTCCCTTCCATACGAATAGATTTTAAATACTGTTGCTTTGCTTTATATACTCATTAAGAATGGCAAATCACAACAGTTAGATCTCATAGAAACTTATTAAAACTACGTGGAAAGCATAATTTATCTAAGGTTCTACATCATTAGATATTTAGCCTATGTTTGAAATGAAAAAAAGAATTAGGAGGACAAAGAAAGTAGGATTTTCAATGTACTTTTCCCTATTTAAAAAAGGAAGGAAAAGTGGAAGGAATGATTTAAGGGGAAAGGTTTTTCGTTGACCCCACTAATTTTTGTTCTCCTCCAAATTAGAGAAAAAGGGAAGCTTGGATTCTAATACTACCCTTCTTTATCCTATTTCTTATTAGTTTTATAGGTATGTTGGTAATTTAATTTTATATTCCATTTCATCTTATACAATTATTAAGATTGCTCCTGTTATCCAAATATAGTAAAAAAAAATCAAATACCCTCATAATTTTTTCTTATCATATTCTTTCCTCCAAAAATTATTCTTCCCATATTCCTTTTCTCGTGTCAAACAAAGCGTTAATGTAAGCCCTAAAGCCAAGCCAAGCCAAGTAACCGTAGGGTTGAACTTAGAACCCAAGGTTTAGGACGATCGGTTAAAGGATCCGATCAAATCCAAATTATAAACTATTGAGAGGAATATTAGTAAAACTGACCCTATAAACTTGAATTTAAGAAAATAAGTAATAAAATAGGAGATTATAAAATTTTCAAATTCTAAGCATAATAAGTCTTAATTACCGAAAATACAAAAAGTATAATGAAATAACTAATAAATTACTAAAGATAGATTATATGTATATTAAAAATTTTAGAATGGCCAAAATAATAGTTAGGAATGTTCACGCGTACACCACATGTATTTACGTGTAGATAAAAATACATGTAATTACCAAAATTGGCCAAAAACTAAGCAAATAATTAAAGAAAATTATAAAATAATTATAAAAAAAATCAGAAAAAATCTGAGGATGATAAGCTGAACCAAGATCAGGTCGTGGCAGGTTCAAACTAGAAAAAGAAAAATTAACCAATAACATTTGGACAACCTAAAAGCCAAAAATCAAGTAATTTGGGCAAAGTCTTATCAAATTAAAGTAAATTAATTGCTACAATTGTCTATAAATAGGGAAAAAAATTCCAGAAGTCATTTGGTCAGTTTAGGATCTGAGAAAAATTGAAACACTAAAAAAATCGAGAGAGAATCCAGAAAAAAAAAAAACTGTGCAGATTAGGCAAGTGAACCAAACGAACCACTCACCACTCACCACCACCTGGGACCGAACCACCACCACCACCCTACACTAAAACCACCGCCTGGACCGGCCGACAATCTTGGACCGAGCTTGGACGACCAGAAAGCTTTGGACCGGTTAGTCTCTTCAATGATCCGATTTTGAATAATTTTGTAAAATTAGTTATTTTGCCCAGAAAATTATGAAACTTGTTATTTTGAGGTTTTATTGTATGTAGATTAAGAGAAAAATAGTGATTTAATTTAATTAAATCTGTAATTATAGGGTTCTTAACAAATTGTTCAAAATCGAGCATGACTAAATTGGAAAATAAATAGGTTTAGAAGTGTAGTTTGGAGTTCAAAATTTTTATGTAGGATGCTCATATGATGTAGAACAGCGCTATGAAGCCATTTTTTTAAAATTAATTTTTGAAAATTTTAAGTTAATTTTTAGCCTTATAATGATGGGAAAATTTGGTGATTTAGGGTTAATTAGGTGATTAGGATGTTAATTACTGATTAGGATATTAATTATATGTTTAAGGATGTTAATCTCTAAAGTGGAACCCTAATCCTAGCCTTTAGGTATTAAGTATGATTAATTAGGGAAATTAGGTAAGTAATATAAGAAATTAATAATATGTGATATTGTAAATTAATAAATCTAAAAAAATAGAGTTATTTAGATAATATTATAATAGAAATCAGAAAAATAATAAATCTGAAAATGAAATTTAATCTTAAGAAAAAGTCTCAAAATGTAAGATTTTTATACATCGGGAATAAATCCGATACTGCAATTAGGGTTAGCGTGTACCAAATAATTTATAATACCAAATTATGACCCAATAGGATATTTGGACACTCGAGCTTAATGTGATTAATTTCACATTAGGATTATAACATATTTCAGGCTTAGAAATCAAAGTTTAAAATCTCATTTAGCACCGAAAATAGAGTACACGAATTATTAGGACGTAATGGGCATACACAGACAAAAATGAATTAAAATATAACTTAAAACATGAAACCGTAAATTTTAAGTACTAAAAGACTTATTTGTATTATAGGACATCCAGAGACAAAATCAGCTTGCGATTAAGGGATCGAACGATTGAGAAAATCCAAGTAAGTTAGGTTATTGCTTATTGTAATAGAGTACTAGTTTTGTAGTACTCGGAGACTTAGACTTGTATATGATTGTGATTATAAGTAGTTTACACATGTGTTTGATGTATCTGAATTCGTGCTGAATGTGTCTTGTGAGTGATTCTGTGACTGATTGAATTGGTATAAAATTGTTTGAACAACCTCAACGGAATTTAATATTAGTCGACCCCAAAGAATTAATAATGTCATGCATTGCAACCCATTAGGGGATTATAGGATTCTCCAACCAAATACCGAGCTCTTTGAAAGGGATAGCGCAGGATTGCAAAATGGTCCCTTCATCTTTAGTCGAACTAAGTGACAGGAAAGGAGGCCGCGGCGAGGGTAAAGTCAATGGTTCGAAGGTAGTCGCGGGAGGAGCGAGGTCTCCATTGCACAAGCCTGGGTTTGGTTGTGAGCTGCTGCATAACATGGAACTCCTCAACCCGGATTGGAGCGGGTGAAATTTCTCTGATTTCACAACGGACCGGACTACGTTGTGCGATGACACTTGATTGTTGCATTGCATGAAAATAATTGTTTTATAACCCTGTTTGTGCTTGTATACATTCATGAGTCTCCAATTCAACTTACTGAGCTGTAGTTGCTCATACCTTTATAGATCCTTTTGCAGGTTCTGATTTCTGAACACTCAAAGCACTATGCCGCCCTACAATTACCCAGAGGTTAGTCTGTTGGAAGCCAGGGGTGTGAGGATCAAGTTACCTAGCATAGTGTTTAACTAGAGTGACCATGTAATTAAGAATGAAAGACTGGTAGTTATTCTGTAATCTAGTAAACTGTTATGTTATGTAAAACTTCTTGGGAAGCTCTGTGGACATATATATATATAATATTGTACATGTTATTAGAAATTTGCACTATTTATCATAATTGTAGTTTAATTGTTAATCGGACTGTTTATTTCAAAGCGAGGAGTCGTCGACGCCTTGTGTAGGTCATGTCTATGGTAGGCACTGTGAGGCTGGTTACTATCATAGAATGGTTTACACGCGACTTCGGGGCATAACAGTTAATGGTAACCATTTGAGATTGATGTTATCATTAGCTTTTCTATTTTATGCCTCTCAAGCAGATTAAGAGATACCATGGGTTTTAATAAAATAAACTTGTTTCTAGTTATAACACCTGAAATTATTTAATTTACTAAGATAATGAATGGCTGAATTTGAGAAATGACCTTATTATTTTTATCAGGCAAATTAAATATAGTCCGTAGGGAAAAAAAATAAAGAAGATCCGACTCTACATAAAAAGAATTATATAACCTTTATGTATCATAAATTACATATAAAACATTGTTTCATTTTCTTCTTGCATGCGACTCACGAAGCTTCTAAACTAAGTTACGATTACCATGTCAAGGATCAAACTCTCGTTGTTTTAGAGAAATGTTGAACTATTTGTGTTAATTATGTTCAGATTAATTAAATGAAATTGGATTTCTATCAAGTACAAATTATAGTACTCACAACTGATGGGGAAGAAAAATTCAAACTTGTTCTATCTTTGAATGAGATCAATATTGATACCAACTAAGATATTTGATATAAAATATTGGATTTCCTATATTGCAATATCACATAATAAATTTGTTTTAGGTTAGGTTACAGTTTCTTATTGTAATATTTTTAATATGTTAGTAGATTACACAGATAATGATGACATTAGTTTAAATATTGTTTATATTTTTAGGTTTAGGCTTCGCTTTCTCCTATAAATAGGAACTTTCATCTACATATTTAATAAAATTTAACCCGATGAAACTTTTGAGGTGTTCTCCCTTTATGCCATAGCATATAACTTCAAGTTATGAATTTGTGGACACTTGTGACAATGGTAAAATATGATCCAATCGATTACCTTTTTGAGAAAATTATAAACACATCTTATAAATCACTGATTATATGTAGATAACCCTTTTAACACCCAAAAATTTCGTTTGTAACTTTTAAAATTGTATATATACCTCTAGCCATCACTAAAACTTCAACATCATTGCTATTTATAGTAGTTTTAGTGATCACTTTGGAAACTAACAATGACTTATAATTATCTATATATTTTTAAAATTAACACTAAATCAATGATTTAAGGTGCATCTGCATTGCTTTTTAGAATTTAAGGGAAAAAGTTTTTAGTCATGAAGGAATTCCTCGACTAACTTCATGCATAAAATTTTATTATTTCATTAAGTAGTATTCGATGAAGTATAGTTTGTTATTATTTTAAATAAGAGCTTTAACATGATCATAAAGTACAAATAAGGGGTTTGGGGAAATCAAATTTCAAATAATGCAGCTGATTGAATGAAGATTAACTTTCTTTCTTCTTCCGTCTTGCCTCTTTCATGGAAGAAATGTATAAGTTTGACCTCAATTAAAATCGTTACCCTTACTGGCCACCCCAACCTCCCTCCTCATCAACCATCTTCTTCACTTTTTTTCCTTCATAAAATTCAATAAAGGTTCTCTATCTACCTTATTTAATATTTCTCCATCCCTAAACTTGAACCACATCAAGATTACAGGCTTACTATTCAAGGTCTTTAATACTGGTGTCATAGGCCATTGGTTAAGAGCAAGGAGCCAAAAGAAACATAGTAAGCTAGAGAGGTAGTTTCCCTCTTAGCAAACCACCCATTAGATCCACTATTAACCATTGGTTATTAAGGTGTATTCAAAATATACCTATATCTATAGTTGTGACAATAGGCGAGTGATTTAGAAAATGCCAATTTGTCTACTATTAGTAGATAAAACAATTTCTTTTACTTCTGAATCCCAAACAATTTGAATAAGGTTAGTATACAAGGATTTAAAGTCATTGCTTCAATTTACTCTCCTTTTCTTGGAGAAAAAGCAATGATGGTACATGAGGAATAAGCATTGGCGAACTTTATGTCAGCAGTCACTGTAATACAAAGGATGCAAGTATTATCTGGAATGATTAGGCGTAAAGCGTCTGTAGGTGGCTTTTTAAGTCCATCGTCAAATCCTAAGGCTTAACCTTAGCCAAGTAGTGGAAATTAGAACGCTAAGTAGCTCTAGATTCAATGGTTACTGCTATAGCCTAACATGAGGAAAAGATCATTTCTACTAATACTGACAAGATCATTTTTTTGGGCAATGGAAATACTTTAAACATTCCATTAGTTATGTATCAACATTCCAACAAAAATACTTGTATGCATCAAAAACCCTAAGTTCAGTAGGGTAATCCCATTAGATGAAGTTAATAAATATGTTGCTAGGAAATGTAGTGTATGTTGGATTGTACAAGTCTCTATCTTTTTCTTTTTCTATTTTTTTTTTCTATTACTTTTGTCTCTTACACCAATGTGAGTATTTTCTCTGATCAAAGTACTACTTTCATCCTCAAGTATAACTTTTGTTCTTTAAGGGTTGTTAGAACTTATTTTTCAATTAAGAGATGCGATCTAATTGATTTGAATCTAAAGGACCAATTTTTTAGTTCAATTTATTTGAAATGTTATGTATTTGCTTCCTTTTATCAATGAATGAAGTTCATATTCTCTAAAGAAAAAAGAATGAAGCCACAAATCATGTTTTTTTTTTCCCCTCATTTTTTCTTATTTTTAAATAAAGAATTGAATTTTATTCATTAAAGCACATTGCAATACATTTATACATAGTATTGACAACATAAATCAAAAGAAATGAGAGTTCAAAGATCTAATCCAAAAATAGGCACATTTCCTATATGTTGCGAAATGAAACCCAATACTTTAGTTAGGAAAAACCATATGGGGATGATAAACAAAATAGAAAATAACAATAATTCAAAAGAAAAACTAAATTGGAAAAAATAAATGACTTTGATATGACTTCATTTGTTCATGGAGAACCAATTACAAACTTTCAAATTTAAATCAAGACATCCTCTTATTGTAGCAGTCATATAGCAAGAATAATAGTTACTTTAGGTAAGTTAGGGAAAATGGCTAAAATATAATGGTTGTTACCTCTATATTTTTTATGAGTATAAAACCTTATGTGGAAAGAAAGAGAGAGAAAGGAGGAGAGAGAGACAATTATCCCTCATCTTGAATCCTTTGAAAGCACACTTCAAAAGTTAAAGTAAAGGCTCTATAAAATCGGTCAATGAAGATATGTATGTTATATAAAGCCCACTTCACACTTCATATCCATTAATGAAGCTATAAGACTTATAATATTGATGAAGGCTAACATATGAATTTTTCCTTTTGCATTTAATAGCATATTCTTAGAGATTTTATATTGTTAAAGAGCTCTTGCTACATATTATAATTGAAAGTAAATTCACATACTATAGAATCATTAAGAGGCATATGTACCATTTTTCTTTATCATTTTAGTCTACTATAACTTGCAAAACAAGTATTATATTAATTAAAAAAAAGGACAACTAATAAAAAGCTTAGGTCACAATAGTTTGTAGCGAACTAAATTTATCGCTATCTAGTATGTAGCGAACTGAATTTATCGCTTACCATATTTTAATTATTTTTTAAGTATTAGGATCTTATTAAAGTTTCTAGGAACGTTTAAATTATTTTATTATTATTTAGTTTTGAATTTTGATAATGAAAAAAGAAAAGAAAACTGATAATTACTTATAAATTAAATAATAAATATAATATTTTAACAATTGATATCAATATTATAAATAATATAATGGAAATTGATTAGATGAAAACTATTTAACATTTAATGTAATATAGAAATCAGCACATCAATAATGAAATTAAATTGAACGCCACATAAGTGGGCTAACAAACGTATATAATCGAACGAAATATTTCTTAAGCAAATCAATAAACATGGTTCGACAAAAAAGGTACAAATGTGAACTAACATGGTTTGGTTTAGTAAGAAGTATAAGTGACTTAAACATAAACTATAATTGAAAAAATATAATTTAAAAGGAAGGCTTGACAATTGGATCTAAATTTAACCTAAATGCCAATCACTCTCTAACTTGATACGTTAGAGGATGTGAAATGTTAGAGTCATTGGGCATGAATTGTACAGAAACAATAATGAATTACTCTTGACCTTATATGCTAAAAACTAATATAGAGTAAATTGTTGCAAAGACAATCCATCAAGAGAATGTAATTATGGAACAAGCCATGAAAAAGCATAAGAAGTAGCTTATTGCTGTAATGGATTGCTTGGCCACTTGGAGATGATGTAGGCCATGGATAGGGCATGGCATGTTGAAACTAGTTCTATGCAGGCACAAAGCACACTAATTCATCATACTTTTCCTTTGATGCAACTAACCTCTTAATGACATCTTTTTTTCTAATAGGCTCACCAAATGTTTGTGATGAAGATCCATATTACTCCTCTTAAGTTAGAAACTGTATATGAGATGGATTAAACTAAAACTTCATCAACTAGCAAATCATCATAAAATTAGGCCTTTGGATTATGAAAATTATTATAATACTATTAAACTATACTAACCCTTTAAGCTACCTAACTTTAACATCAATGGGTTATTGTAACAAGTAATGTTTTCACCTCTTTTGTTTTGTAGGGCAAGAAAGCGTATACTCAACAATATACGAACAATTCAATTTTTTCCTGTTTTAGGATTCTACTGTTCTATTATTTTACAAATTGAAAATATAAATTGTGTTTGTAAGAAAATTGCTAGACATGATTGTTGTATATGTAGAATTTAATACCTTAACCTTGTAACTTGAATCATTATCAAAGAAATTATAAAGTTGCTTCCATTAATTTGCTTGATGCTCTATTACAGGTAGTGGTTCCTTGCAAGCATCTTCCTCTTCGCTTTTTTTTTTTTCATAATATAGTCAAAGATTCATCCATACATCACTATAAGATTTGGAAGTGATTCTCTTTATATTCCTCTTCTACAATTTACTTTTCTACCGTGGACCTACATTAAACTTAGCTTGCAATATGCACTTGAAAAAAAAAAACAAAAAACAAAAACAATGCTATGACCATTTATGGCACACAAGAAGAAAACATACAAGTGCAAAAGATTTTCAAGATACTGGCAATATATCATCAACAATTTTTAACAAAAATCTTCCTTCTTTTTTAAGGGAAAAAGTCTACTGTACTTTACAAAAAGAAGTACGCAATAAAGGGAAGCCTCAACATGATATGAAAGAAAATAACACTTATAATAATCATTTTGATAATTCATCAACGATCCTTCTTATTAATTATTGTACAAGCCTTCTTACTAATGGTTGGTAGATATAGTGGTTTGTTACCATAATGCCTCAATCAAAACCTTAAAAATAATTGCAATGGATGATCACTCATTAGCCCACTAAACCTAGGAGGAATCTATAACTTTAACTTTTTATTGATCATTATTGTTTGCCTTGCAAATAACCCCCTATAAATCCCTCTTTAGTTCATCGTGATCTATTGTTGCAACTTCATCAACCTCTTATACAGTACCATCATCCCTTGCATCATTACCATATTCCCTATCATTAGCATCTCTCCTTATCAAAATTATTATCACCATTACCTTCTTTATCCTTAATGCCCCAACTTCGCTTAGCCTATATAAGTTAAGATAAATTCATAATAAGAGAAGTGTAAAAACTACCTACAAAATTTAAGAAAGTTAACTAGGGAAAAAGACCATCCATACATATATACATACATTTATAATTGATAAACTAACTGATCTACCCATTAAATAATCGTTAATGTATGAAATAAAAAATAACCTTTATTTGAAGCACCCTATTGCTGAAGGTCTTACATAACTGCCTTAAGGAGGTCATCATCCACAATATAGAAATTGCAAATTAATTAACAATACAATTAGAGTAGATATTATCTCAAACAAAAACTATTAGACATACTAACAACTACTATGATATAAATTATTCTTCATCATTATGTTCGAAAATGGGCTCATCAATGTGTTTCAAAACACTATTTATGTTTCTTTCTTGAAAAAGTTATAAGTGCTAGGGTCCCAAGGTCTATGAAGACACATTCTACTAAGATTAACCAAGGTTTACTTGTTTCTTATTAGTGTAGATTGTCATCTATCAGCTGGTTAGTAATCAGATCGTCATTGGAATCTCTATTCTTAAATAAGGCCTATTTGAACATATGACAGTATCAAATCTTTTGCACCACTCTCCAATCACTTGAATACTTCTTTAGGTCTTTTAAATTGAAAACTTGTTGACAATGGTAAAGAAGAATGTATGGATCATTGTCATATCATGTACGATGTCTGTTAATAAATAAAATATCCCCATTGATGCTCTTAAGAATATTGTGTTGTGCATCGTACCATTTGTATTATAATAAAAACACGCAATAATTCTCATAGTAGTTCACCAGTATTATGGTATATAACATCCCATAAGATGTAATAAGGTTATCATTATGATCAAGCTAACATACACTCTAGTATTCTATGTGTTTAAGCCTTAACTCATTAGATTATGTGATAATCTAACTCTATTTACCATATAACCACTATAAAGGTAAATGTAACCATTTTGACTCTAAGATAAGGCCACTAAAGCACTAGATGTTTATACATCTGTACATGCCTTGAACTCCAAAATCTGTGTCACAATACTAAACATTAAGATTGATTCTCCTTGTATTGGTACATAATCTGTTTGCTTACCTTTTGTCTAAACCATAATGGAAACTCTATTGGTACCAATTAGCTAATTTTGTGAACACTATGTACATGTAATTCTTATTTAGATTTCCCTATTTAACAAAGTATATGTTAATTGTGAGCTTGGATGAAATTTTAGTTTTAGGATGTAAATAATTGAAAGACTTATACTTGACATACGATCGCACATCAACACAATTATTTGATATGGTCTAATGCATCTTGTTTATCTCATCACTAGTACTAACATAATTGCATGCACTAATATGACACACTGGCATTATAAATAGTCAAAGCGTTCTAAACTAGGCCAGGCCACATCTCATTGCCGATGAGACCTAATAATCCTGAACTCCATGTTGGAAAGCTATAATGAGCCAAAAAAAAAAAAGGTTCTTTCATACTATATACGCTTCCATGATGAAACCCTTCGATTTGGCCTTATTTTTGTTGCCACCTTTAAGTATATCTAAGTACCATTCCACTTTATACATGTATCTATATTGAATTGAACCTAATATGCATTCTTGCTTAGGGTAATAAATGGCAAGATGGATCATAATATAAAAAAAAAAAACCAAATGGAAAAATTATCTCAAGCTTACACTAGGTGATGACAATGTTATTCTCCATATCACAGTTTATTCCCTAAAGAAGCATGATATCTCATATTACTTATTATGTTTCATTCATTAAAAAGTCCATGAAGGACTACTGATAGAAGTCTATAATAAAACATGAGAGTCATAACTCCTTAGCTTCCCAAGAGTTATGTCATATTGACCTAAGTAAGATGATATGTTTATTGCATATCCATCCAGCATTTTCACTTCCTTAAGAAGGCTATGAAACTTGCTTTATCTAGTTATGGATAAGTATATAACTGACATTAGGTTTTATGATCCAACTATCTTGACATGTTAAATGCAATTCAAGACAAGTTTTCATCTCCTGAAATGCAAGTTTGGCTTTCTTTATATCATTCAATTTTTTCTTGATATTCAAGATCATGCTTACCATGTTATTAAATATGTTCTTCTCCTTAGCATAATATTAAGATTGTATCAAATATCCACTTCTTGTTAATATGACAATCTAACAAAGTACTTTTCTTACATTAATTCATATCATCATCATTTTGCCAATGCCTCATCTTATCAAAAGTCTAACTTAACACTATGTTCTTGTATTGACTTACTTGTATTAGAATATTATCATCACTGTAGTGCCTTGAGCTCATTTCTAGAGTCATTCCAATATCCTAAACTTTAGACACAAATCTCGTCTATTTAGGTCAATAAATGATTTAAATACTAATTATATCCATGTTCATATACATATAAAATAAGCATAACAAAACTAGGTGTGTAGCTTCGTACCTTAGTAATCAATAACTCAATCTGAAATATTAGTGCACTTGCAATTCGATTTCGAACTCGACGAGGCACAAAAACGGGAGAATAGTCTTTAATAATCTCGGACAATTACCGGTCCTGGGGAAAAAAAAAAAAAAAAAAAAATCCTGCGAGAACAGTGACCTACCTTTTTCTTGATGACCTTCCAGCATAAATGTGTGGCCCTGACCTCACTATATCACCACCTTCCCCGCCTAATTTTCCATCCCAATAAGACATCAGTTGTCAATGCCAAACGGGGCACAAACTACAGAGTAGCTGTAGCTCACTCACTTCAACTTCAAGCCTTCACACACACACACACTCTCTCTCTCTCTCTCTCTATTTTTCTTTAATCCCCTCCGCCTTCTATCACATTCAACTCCCCGTCTACTTTTCACTTCGCACCAATGCCTTACTTTACATATTGAAACAAAGAAACAAATTTCCATCTTATATTCCAATTCTCATCAATGGACTTCAACCTTGAAAACCCTTTTACAAATCTCACTCACGAGATCGAAGACACCCATGACCATACGGACGTAGCTTCCCTTTTCGTCGTTGAAGTTGATCACATGCCATCGTACGAATATGCTAAGACTCTGATTCTTCATGACTTCGATGTCCACGGTGTTCGACGACAAACCATCTCCATGATCTCACAGGCAAATGCCCTAATCCATCTCATTGTTTTGGAACTTCGTTATATATAGATCGATGTTTGTGTTTCTACGAATTAATGTCTTAATTTTTGGTAATTTATGCAGTTTTGTAGAAAATTCGATCCCATTTTATCGTACCTGGCTGTGAACTACCTCGATCGGTTCTTGTCGAGCCAAGCGTTGCCGGTAGGTGAATTACTAAAGAGCATCTTTCTACTCTCGGTTTTTTCTTTTCTTTCCCACCTCACTAAGATTCTACATTTTTCTAGGATTTAAGGCTGAAAATTTGATAAAAGTCTTCCTAATTTTTATTTTTGCAGAACGTGAAACCAAAACCGTGGGTCCTGAGGGTTGTTGCAATTTCTTGTGTGGCTTTAGCGGCTAAAATGCACGAAACAGAGTTCTCTCTCTCAGATTTTCAGGTATGAATTACAAGAAAATAATAACATTGGCGCTGCCACTCGTTAAATAAGTATACATCTTATTATTATTATTTTTCCTGTAAAATATGTAATACCTATTTAGCTTAGCCGTTTGTAGTCTTATTGTACCGTTTTCAAATTGTATGTTTGTCTAATTATGCTTTTTAACTGGCAGGGTGAAGAAAGTGGCCTTATATATGATTCACATACAACAAAGAGAATGGAACTACTAATATTGGGAGCTCTCAAATGGAGAATGCGATCCATTACACCGTTCACTTTCCTCGCTTTCTTCATTTCTCTGTTCAAACTGGACGACCCAGTATTAATACAATCTCTCAAAACCTTAGCCAGAGAGATCATTTTCAAAGCACAAGATGGTAAGAATCTTATAGCAAAATACCAATGAGACATAGACATGTTCTCACGCAACTTTCCCTATTCGGCATATTTTTGTGGTTGGGTTTTAGTGGGATAGGATTCAGTAAAAGCCGATAGACACGTGAATTCTTTAGTAGTAAATATGGAAAATAACAAATTAATGCATATGAGCTTTTATGTAAAAGCGGAGATATCCTAATACAATAACACACTTGTTAAGTTTATTTGATAAATGAATAATACAATACTACTTAAAGCGCATCTCACGACGTGGATAAGTGCATGGAAAGGTGTAAAATTGTGATCGATTGTCGTGTCATAATAAACTACATGTAAGCATATCTCATATAGTTTTGGGTTTTTTCTCTTACAAGTTGTGAAAGTAAAATATGAAAGTTTTTTTGCAGATGTCAAGTTTTTGAAGTTCAAGCCATCGGTTATTGCGGCATCTGCGGCTCTAGTGGCCTCTCGTGACCTCTTGGCCTTGCGATTTCCGACCTTCAAGAAAGAAATTTCCGAGTGTTCATATGTAAATAAGGTACTTTGTTTTTTCTTTTTTTTTTTTTAATAGTTATTTCTTAATCCATGTTATACTTCCTTTTTCGAAAGTACAAGTTTACTTTATTGAAAAGCAAAAGGACCGTTATATAATATTTTCCCAAAACAATCCTCTGCCATGTGTTCAATATTTCTTAATCCTTTTAAAATGTTTTAAAATCGTGTAAACGTTTTAAAATCCTTTTAAAATGTTTTAGCTATTAGTTGGTTTCTATATGAAATTACTAAAATATAATATAAACATATATATGACATTTTAAAGTATTGATTTTTCTCATAAAAATTATAGATAGTGCTCACATAGCTCCATGTTTTTCTACTTAACAGTGCTAAAGCATGCGCTAAAAATATCGATTTTCACTTAATCGAAATGTTTAGAAGCTTTATGGATGAAATGATGCTGATCATATCAAATATCATCGATAGTGGGAGATTTTTTACAAGAGACTCTGTTTTATAGATTATTTAGTACGTGTTGTTTTAGGTAACGTAAATAGAATATCCTTAATTCTATTATTTAAATAATTCAAGTGATAAATTCTTGCAGGATAATGTATTAAGGTGCTACGAAGCCTTGTTAGAGGTATCCAAAGAAGGACTTGAGTCGAGCTCATACACGCCCAAGAATGTGCTCGACCACAACATGTCTAGCTCGGACAGTGAGAAGACCAGCACAACAATATCCACCGTCAGATCAGAGAGAGTTCTAAAGAAAAGAAAAATCAACGGCTATTGCATCACTCACACAGTCCAAATTTCTCAGTTTCAATAAATTTATTTCTTTTTCGTGTGTCCTCGTTAATCACATGCTATTGTACAAAGCGAATTATTAACACGTGTTTCACTTTTATATATTTTTATTTAATGTCTATAATAATATAAATGCTTGGAAGGGGTTGATAATAAAAACATCGTAAGAGAATCTTAATGGAAATATAATAATATAATAAAAAATTCTAATCCTTAATATTTTATTAGGATATTAACAAGTTTCATTGTCGTGCGTTTTTTTTTTTTTTTGTAAAATAATGAAATGTTTATGATATTTAAAATCTAGAGAAATATCATCTGTGCAAGTTCTGAAATTCAAAATTTTTTGTAGTTATGAAATTCCACGATTTACTGATAAAATTTGCGAGTTTACTTTGAATTTACATAATTTTTCCTTGTACATAAGCTTTTTCATTTTTAGTTTGAAATGAAAATTGAATACTTAATTTTTTAGTACTTTCAATTTTTATATCTTATAAGTGGTCTTGAACTTTTCAATTTGAAAATTTAGTATTGCTCAAATATAAACATTTACTTATTACAAGGTTCACTTAGCTTTTGTCATGGAATCGTAATTCCATAAAAATTCCTACAATTTAAAATTAAGTAATAAGAATTTTTCAATTCAACTAAGGAATCACTATTCTTTATCTTTACCACTATCACTTCTGTCGCCATCATCACTATTGCTGCTACCGTTACTGTCGCCTCTACTGCTACCACCACCAACCATCGTTGTTGCTGTTGCTGTCGTTATCACCACTGACCATTGCTGCTGCTGCCACCACCATTACCAACCACCATCGCTACCGCTATTACCACCACCATTGCTAACCACTGTCGCCAACCATCACTACCTATTACTTTAGGATTAGTTGAGAAAAAAATGGATCGAGAATAATGTAATCATTAAAGTTATTACATGCCTATTTCTAAATTACTTATAAATCTAACTAAACAAAATAATATGTATCATACCCTTATTTCATTCCTTATAAAATTGGAATTCCATTTCTTCTAAAATTAGAATTCCATTCCTTCTCATTCTATTTCACGAAATGAATATGCCGTTAAGGTTTCAAGAAATCCATATATGTTAGATAGTAAAATTGAGAAGTTTAGGTAATGTTTAGGAGAAATTAATGCTTGAAGTTTCAAAATATTAGTTATATTGAAAAATGAAAAGAGTATACCAACTAAATCCCTAAAGCTTCTAATTTCAAATTAAATAAAAAAAGAAAAGAAAAAAGAAATAGTTTTGGATGAAAAAATGTGAAAGCTTTATATTTGTCAAATCAGTGGATGATAAAGAAGATATAATATTCAATGAATTTTTCTTATCATGCATATGGAAATTGGATATTACTTTATTCGTGATCATGTGTAAAACAATGATATTTGCTTAGAATTTATTGATACTAGCAATCAAATAGCCGATATCTTCACTAAACCCTTGAGTAAGGAAAGATTGTGCACTTTAAAAAGAGAATTAGGAATGATTTTGCAAGATGAGTGCTAGATACATAATAACAAACATAGCTTTTTTGAATAAAATTAACTTGCTAAGTAAGTTGATTGAAAAATATCACACTATGAGGTATAAGAAACATGATCATATGGCTTTTACGCATTAAATATCACATTCAACATATTTTGGTTAGTCATTCATACTTATCTAAGTTTATATATGCACAAATTTATCATGCATTGGATTCTATGCCCAAAACCAGGGCTCAAATGTCTATTTTCATTCATAAATCATGCTTGAGTAGTCAAATTAGCATACATTAAATTTCATGCATAATTGACCTCTCTAGACTTATATTAGATACTAAAATGCTATAAGGAGCTTTTTTTGGCATATTTTGGTCAATATGAGTGTTATTTGGTTTGATAATGAGTTATTGAGTATCTTTATAACTTCCTTCATACTTAGAGAATGAACTTATCTTGAAATTATGGAATGATGTCTACTTGTTCACTATTTATTCATATGATTAGCCTTGATCCTAAGGAACTCATGTGGTGATTTTGTGATTTATAGAGCCTTAATACTACAATTTGCTCTCACAATTCTCAAATATGTATTTGAAAGTTACTTGAAGTGTTAGTGTGCCAAAACTCAATGGTTATTCACATGCCTTGCTTATATATGCACTCTTCTCTCATTAAACAAATCGTTGGATTTTAGAGTTTGATTTGGCTAATTTTTTTAAATCTATCTTAAATTTTTCCTTTCTAAGCCTTAACAGACTCAACTAAACTTGTTTGAAGTGTTATAATGTTCATTGAATTACTATAAGTCTAATTTGAATTAGAAACTTTGCTCAATAAAGAGGACTCTACTATCTTTTCTGCAAAATTACAGAAAACTGGCATGCCAGTTATCCAATCCACCGACTTGCCAGTTTATCCCCTTGGTTAACACAAAGATTTCAGTTTTGATCATTTAATCGGCAAGCCGGTTCACCTTAACATCGACATGCGAATATACTGCCCTAGATTTTCAAATGTTTTTTGTTCTAGTCGATGAACCGACATGCTGGTATATTCCTCTCGTTAATGAGCTATTTTACATTCTATTCGCATAGTTGGCATGCCAGCTCCCCAAACTACCAGCATGTCGGTTCATCAGTTTCTAGGAACAACTTAAGTTACGTTGAACCTTCTCTCTCCCTCTATCTTCTTGCAAAAGAACCCCCTTTTTCCCCTTCAAACCCTAATCTCTTTCCCTTTCTTCAATCCACCTCTCTTTCTCCATCAAAATTTATTTTTTCTTCCCTCAATCAACTCCTCACCCTCTTAACTCTCTTTCTCTCTCCTCATTAGGTCTCACTTCTCCTTCTTCTTCTTCTTCTCTTCACTTTCTCTCTCTAACCATACCCATCAACTGTCACGTTGCCACACACCATCTACTTACTTCCACCGTCACGCTAGCTTCCATCACTTGTACCCATTATCTTATCTACCTTTACTCATATCTACACCGTCCACTCTCCTTCTCACCACACATGCGTATACACATCTATACCTCTTTAACCCCTCATGGCATTGTACGTTGCTCATGGACTAACACCCCTGACTTATGACCACAAACTCTTTCCATCATACCAGCATGCCCAACAATTCAAGAAGTTTGCCAACCTCGAAGTTGATACTAGTATCTTCTATCCCCCGGAGGTGCTCGAGGAGTTTCTAATTGTGGCTTTTCTTAGTGCCAACACTAATCATGTCCTTGATATTCTTTGGCTTCTTAACGAGGTACATGATGATGCACTCAAATATTTTTACTATAATATGTCGAACTCTTTAGACAATCAGGGTTGACTAAAATTAAAAATGAATCCAAGTAATGAAATTTGTCTTAGTGTCCTTTACACTTATGTTTATGGTACATTAATCACTATTACTTCTGAAGATATCCGTGGCCTTATAGGCGCTATTATTGGAGGAATTGTCATAAATATTAATTATTCTAGGGCTAAATTCTATGAAAGAGTATTCAGATATAAGGGTATTGGTAGAAATTGGGGTAAAGCAAAAAATTTAGCTACCATTTGATTAGATCTTAGGACCAAAATCCTCTATCATATTGTAATTCATAGCTATTGCTTTCATCGAGGCCAGCAATCCAATGTCACACTTCAAGACTTATGGATCTTTTATTATTTGATCATGAACAAGCAAATTGACTTCTTCAGTATTGTTGTTCAGTGCTTTAAACATGTTACCAATAACCCATCTTAAGCTTTCCTTCAATTTGGGCGATTTGTTACACAATTGCTTATCAGAAAGAGTGTTCAATTTCATTCCCCTCTTCAAGTTGCTCAGGTTAAGTACTTTGAGTTGATTGATATTTGTAGAGGTATTTGGAAGAAATCGAGGAACAACTAGGTTAAGAGGAAAGACCTTCCTTCTCTTGATATTAGCTCTAAGCGCCATCCATAGGATCCTATTACCTCTTCTAATGAGCTAGGTAGTACTAGTACTCATACTGTTGCTGCTCTAAGCCATGTTACTACTCCTCTACTTGAGGGATCTTCTCACTAACCTCTAACTGACTACGAGTTCTCCTCTTTTGATTCGACTACTCCTTTAGCCTCTTAACATCCATTTTATCAATAATCAAAGATGCGCTACAATCAGCTCCGGGAAGACATTCATGATTAATTTTATAGCGGGTTTCAAGGGCTTTATAGTCATTTCTAACTAAACTACCATTGCCCATTTTGCTCTTTTCCTTTTCTAGCTTAGGATGATGATCTTCCTACTGCTTAGTCATGTACTTCAGCTTTCTATCCTTTCTTTGCTCTTTTCTGTTCAGGGACTTAGTCTTTGGCCACTCTATCATTTTATTGTTGTCTTGTAAACTTTGGTCCTTGATGGGCCTGCTCTTTATATTAGATGTTAATGACACTTTTTTTGTAAGTTCTATTTGCTACATTCTTGCTCTCAATTGACCTTGTTTTGCTATGTTAGCTATCTTATTGCTCTTTTTGAGCTTTGTGTATCCTTGATCTTCTTCTTGCAGGGGGCATATTCTTCGGTATAAGCCGAAACTCTACCGAATTTTTTACTTGAATCTTCTTCCTTCTTCACCGCCTGGATCCTCCTCCTTTTGATGAGGCTAAAGGGAGAGAAATAATTCAAGTCATTAATTGGTTAATTTAAGTTGGTAGTCTAAAGTAGTCTAAAAGTTAAAAATTGCCTAAAATGGATATTTTTATTGATTAGATAATTATAAGTTAATTGGGTAATGGTCATCCCCTTTTAACTTTTAGACATATATATTATAGCATTTAAAAATTTAATATATCCATTATATCGAGTTATTATGAAAAAAATCAATTCTCACATTTTTGCTCAATCTTATTCAATTTTAATCATCTTGAATTCTCATGATAAATTGTGGTGAGGTGGGGGAGGGGAAGGGAGCACTTAGACATTTAATAGTTTTATCCTCATAAAAAAGGGAGAAATTATTGAACTTAGGTTTTATTAATTGATTTTGATGAGAACAAAAAGTATATATCTAATCATGTTTTTGAAGAGAACCAAACAAGTGGATGACTAAACTAAGTATAATTTGTTTATATTGAGGTAATCGAATAAGATCGATTAATTTGCGTAAAGAATAAATATATCAATTATCTCTATGAGAAATTTAATTTTTTGAATGGTGATCAAATAATCTTGAAGTTAGATTGCAAAGTATATTTGTTTGTTTGTGTTAAAAGAATTTTCCAATGATATTTGGCCTACTAGGTTGACGGTTCAAGGAAGAACCAGGTTGATTGTATAAAGCCCTAAAAAACACAAAAAAAGCTCACTGGCTTGAAGGAGCCGGCATGCTGATTCACTTATTGGTGTTCATGTCGGTTCACTTACTGGTGGTCATGCTGGTAGAGCATTTTGTTACTGGCTTGCAATTAGTACAAGGAGCCGACATGTTAGTAAGTTTGATTTAAGTAGCCGTTGGAGCATTTAATGTGCGGTAACGGGAAGAAGGCAATGAGCTGATATAAAAGCTCAACAACCTGACCAAAGGCAATTACAATATGATATTTTACTGCAATTAAAAAGCATTCTCTTACACTCTTAAGCTTATTTACTTCTCTTTGGTCTCTTGTACACTTTTTTGCTATTAAACAAAAAGAGATATAGTTGTAATGTTTGAAAGTCCTCACATTTGTAATCTTGAGTGAAGAAAGTGATATACTTGAGTTAGTTTTGTGTAAAAGAGATTATGTAAGCTTGTGTAGCTCTTGAAGTATTGAGTTGTGAAATTAATAAAGTGAAGTGAAGTAAAGTCCTCAGTTGGAGGTATTGTGAGTCCGTAGAGACTAGAGGGCGGTATAAACTCTATATTATATCTAAGCTTGAATTTCTTTATCTCTATCTCCTTTAATTTTTGTACTTATTATTGTTTTATTGTTGCTTTAATTATTCTATAGACACCTAATTTTTGCCTCCAGTAGTTCTAATAGGGTATTAATTCCAAAATAACAAGACAATAAAAATAAATCTTGAAAAAAAATGATAAATGATAAAAAAATACAAAAAACTGAAAAAAGAAAAAAATTATAAAGATTTTTAGTTTTTTTAGAAAAAAAAATTATTTTAAGGTCAATAATTTTAGTTTTTACTCAGTTCAAATAGTTTTAGTTTTAAAGAGTTATGTAGTTTAAGTATAATTTAATTATACTAAATCTTAAGATATAGGCCAACGGCCTAACAGATAAATATTGGAGCATGGGCATTGGTTTATGTTAAGGTCACGGATTTAAATCTCATTAGGTACAAATGTCTTTGTTAGTTTTCTTTCTTTCTTTCATTTTGTGAGAATCGGTTGAGTGTATGGGATTTAAATCTAATCAATTTTTTTTTAATCTAATGTGATAGAGATTGGTAAGATTCATATTTTATTTGATTTTTATCAAATCAAATTTGAATCGATATAAGAGGTTCAAATCTCATTTGATTTTTATCAAATCATATATGAATTGATTTTAAATCTTTGTCAAATTAGGATTTTATATGATTTAAGATTGATTCGTTTCCAAGCTATATATATACGACTTCCTCCTATGCGTGAAGAGGATATAGACCCCAAGTTCCACCGAAACACGGACACAGATCACTTCATTACACATTCATGCCGTCTTCATCCATTGCTTCATACACTACTCACATACTGTTAAGCATTGCAATCCATGCACCACCAAAGCCCCACATAGTACCTAAATACAAAACAACAAACATGCCACAATCTATATTCTACATCCGATCATCTAAGCCCTACTCTATCGACCAAACTATAACACAATCTACATATGTCTGTAGTAACAGTTGAACATGCACATGGGCTTGCTACACATCACTGTTAGACGTTGTACTACACGTTCTCTCTTGCCTAATCCAGGCTTCATCGATAGCAGTAACTAGGCTAAGCCATGTGTACGAGCGTAACACGCTAACAACAAGCTACAGTTACAGTAGTGAATGCAATACTCCCCATTGCAACCCCAATGCCGACAGCCATGACTGAACCAAGCTATAACTACTGCAACAACCATGTTCAATGTTAAATCCAAGCACCGACATCACTATATAACTACTAATCTCATGCATATACTCTAAATAACACAATCAAGCACAACACAGCCCTCAAATGAAGACTCACTCACATGCTCTACCGCCAAACACGATCAGCCATTGTCCAATGCCCTCCGTCCATGCTACATGCTACACCTTGACCATACTCCGTTGTAGTGTCCATAGCACAGGATAATAACATGTGATCAACAACGGCATTTGCTTGGTCCTCCATAGAATACGAACCTCCCCCTACTGTCCCATCTTTACACCGACTAAGTCTTATACCAACCACTCTACTCTATGCACTTCATTGCACTGCCATTTGACATTGCCACTATCTTCTTCAACAACTATCGCACTACACGTCACATGCTTTGCATGCCATAGCCTACCGTTTACCCACTGTCATGCACCCATAGCCACTGTGATACGAGCATGGCCCGACTGATTGTACAAACACAAAACTAACACTGTCCATGTTCTAACATAATAAGGCAAGTTTGATCTTTTATTTATTTATTTGTTTCTTTATTTATTTAGTTATTATTATTATAGTATTGTTTTGTTAGTAAGTCGGTTAAGTTTATAACATGATATATATATATATATATATATATTAGTTTAGTTGTTTTTAGTATTAAGTTTTTTTAGAATTCTTTACATAGAAAACTGTTTTTATAAAAAATTAGTAAATAATCAATAAAATGTTCAGGAAGTTTTAGGGATTTTTTTTAATACTCAAGAGTTAGGATCCCTTTAGATTTATTTTAATAAATTGAATCAATTAAAATATAAATTTGGTCGGTTTTCAAAATTAAAATCAATCAATACTCTAAAGGTTTTTGGAGAAAAATATGGTCGTTTAACCTTGACTAGACGATACATAAGTACATTCGGGGCAACGATAAAATTGTTAGAAACTTAATTTATTTTTTTTAATTTTCTTTTCTTTTGGTTTTTAATTTTTTCTTAAAATGGATAATTTAGAAGAATAAACCTAATTTCAAAAAATAGATAGAAGTACCTGTTAGGATTTAATAAGTTAGCTCCCGAATTCAAAATCTTCTGGTTTGTATTAAATTAGAATCGAAGACTAGTAGCCAAATTGTAATCAATCCACCTAATTGATTACGATTTCTTTTCTTTTTCTCGACTTTGGTGGCTACTCCAAAAAAATTTTCTAAATAAAAAACAGGAATTTCCTAATTTCTCTAGTTGATGATTAATATTAAATGGGTTTGGGTTTAGTATTAATCGGAAAGTGGAAAATGAAATTAAATAAAAAATAAAAAATTTAGGCTCAACAGTTTGGCGACTCCACTGGGGAATGCCATTAAGAGGCCTAACCATTAGAATCTACAGAAATTAGGAATATTTTTTGAAAAAAATAATAATAATAGAAACTTGAGTTGGTTATTGTTTATTTATTTATTTAATTTATTTTTATATACTAACATTTCTCGTTCTAGTTTCTTTAAGGGGGTCATTTTGGGGTTTTCCTTATTTCATTTTATTTTATGTATCATAAATGCATGGTTGTAGACACCTTATTTTTGCTGATTTTTATTTGATGTTTATTGAGCCAAGTTAATGAATAAAAATGAAAAATGAAAGTCAAGGTAATTGTAAGCATGCCTACGCTTAAGATTGTCAAAGAAGTTAAAGAAATACTAAGGAGATTAAATTACATTGCTTGGTTTATATCACAGCTAACTGATAGATGTAAGCCGTTATTTAAGCTATTGAGGAAGAATGCCGCGATAGAGTGGGATGAAGAATGTGAGCACGCATTTGCTAAAATGAAAGAATATCTCATGAATCCTCTTGTACTGGTCACTCCTACACTTGGATGACCGTTGATCCTTTATTTAACAATTCTCCTCGAATCAATAGGGTGCTTGCTGGGACAGAAAGACGAAAAGGGAAGAAAAGAGCATCCTATATACTATTTAAGTAAGAGATTCATAGAAGGCGAGCAAAAGTACTCAGAAGTGGAAAGAACATGCTTTAGTATGGGTAATGAATAGACTTAGGTAGTACATTATTATTCAATAGAGTTGTTGACAAAACATGACCTGTTAAGGTATTTAGCGAAAAAGCCAGTGTTGATTGGGAGAATATCGAAGTGATAAATGTTACTCTTTGAGTTTGATATCAAGTACGTGAGTTAGAGTTCAATCAAGGGGTAGATAGTGGCTTATCAATTAGCAAAATACCCTTTAGAATATGAAGATGAAGGTTCAAAAGCATAATTTCCTAATGAAAATGTAATGGTAGCAAACGAATTGAGTGGTGAAAAGGTAGGATGAAAAATGTATTTTGATGGAGCAGCTAACGTGTTTGAATGTAGGATAGGAGCAGTATTGGTATCACCTGAGGATAACCATTTTCCAGTAGCAGCAAGATTAACATTCCCATATACCAATAACATCGTAGAATATGAAGCTTGCATTTTAGGGCTCAAAATAGTGCTAGATATAGGAATACAAGAATTAGAATTATACGCAGATTTTTCCCTTATAATTCTCTAGATCTTAGGGGAATATAAGACGAAGGACGAGAAATTAATACCTTATCACGAACATTTAAGTGAGCTAGTTGAAAAATTCCAAGAGATTTCATTCACTTACGTTCCAAGGATCCAGAATCAGTTTGCTGACGCATTGGCCGTTAGCATCAATAGTGAAAGTCATAGATGGAATAGAAATTCAACCCTTAAAGATTTACGTGGAAGAAAAATCAGCTTTTTGCCTTACAGTTAAAGGGAAGGGAACAAAAGAACTGTAGTATCACGATATCAAGAAGTTACTTCAAATGGGATAATTTCTTGAAGATGCTGATAGAAAAGATAGAAAGACTTTAAGAAGGTTGGCTACTCATTTCTTATTAAGTGGGGCTACGTTATACAAGAGGTCACCAGATGTAATACTACTAAGGTGTGTAGATGAAAGAAGTGCATGAAGGAGTTTGTGGTCCTCATATGTATGGGTATATGTTAGCCAGAAAAATCATGAGAATGAGGTATTTTTGGATGACCATGGAATTGGATTGTATCAAGCACGTAAGGCATTGTCACTTGCGTTAAGTGTATGTTAATAAAATCAATGCTCCTCCCCAAGAATTATATGTGTTGTCATCTCCTTGGCCTTTTTCGATGTGGGGAATTGACATAATTGGTCCAATTTTGCCAACGGCTTCAAACGAGCATAAATTCATTTTAGTTGTGATTGACTATTTTACTAAGTGGGTAGAAGTAGCGTTGTATGCTACAATGACCAAAGGAGTAGTAGCTAAATTCTTAAAAAGAGATATTATTGTAAGATATGGTGCAACCGAGTCTATTATTATAGACAACGAGATGAATTTGAATAATAAGTTGATGGACAAAGTGTGCCGCCAGTTCAGGATCAATCATAGAAATTTAACTCCATATCGACCTTAGATGAATGGAGCAGTTGAAGTCGCTAATAAGAACATCAAAAGAATCATTAAGAAGATAGTGATCACATATAAAAATTGGCATGAAATGCTTCCCTTTGCTCTCATGGATTATAGAACTTCAGTTAGAACTTCTACTGGTGCAACCTTGTATTCATTAGTGTATGGAACTAAAGTGGTACTACTAGTAGAAGTAGAAATACCTTCGTTTCAAGTAGTGGAAAAAACTCAGCTTGATGAAGCAGAGTAGGTGCAGAAAAGATTGGAGCATTTGAATCTCCTAGATGAGTAAAGACTTATAGCAATATGTCATGGTCAATGCTACCAACAACGAATGATCCAAGCTTTTAACGAGAAAGTATGCTCAAGGTACTTCAAAGTGGGAGACTTGGTGTTGAAGAAAGTATTACTGAATGCAAAAGACCCTAGGGCAAGCTCGCTCCGAATTGCAAAGGCCCTTAAGTGGTGAAGAGAGTATTATCAGGAGGTATATTAGTGTTAACAGAGATGGATGGCCCAGAATTAAGAGGACTAGTGAATTCAGATGCAGTTAAGTTATATTATCCATGAAAAGAGAGATTTAACAAAGATTTCAATTTTTCTTGAATAGTTTATAGTTAATCTTTCATCGTTTATAAGTAAAGTTGATATCCATGAATATTTTTGAATTTGGATGGTCATTGACCAACAAACACTCCAAGAATAAACCCTGTTTCTTAATCTCCTATACTTACCATTGAGTCTGAATCACCAAAAGAATTGAAATCGAATGTTCTTAATGATTTAATCTTGTTAATTTGAAAAGAGATTTATTATTCAGAAGTCATGAAGAATAGAAATTGAAACTTGAAATCAAACTAAGAAAATTCAAGGTATAGGCATGTTTTAGTTACAAAATTTAAAGCAAAGAAGATAAAGAAAAGAAAATAAAATAAAAGAAGAAAGAAAAGAAAAAGTGAAAAGAGAAAGAAGAAGCAAGCACAAACCCCTTGAGAAATTCTGCTAATTGAATGAGTGAATATCGGGGGTTAGCATGAACATACCAATCAATTGCTATTTGAGAAATCCTTCAGTTCCAGGAAAAATAATCTTAAAAGTCTTTGAAAAGAAATCTTTAGAAGAATTAAGCTAGTTTTGAAAATCAATCTTGAAGAGATTTATCCTCTTCAGACAAACTAAAACAAATCTCGAAGGGATCTGTCTTCTTTAGATCACAAACCAAAAGAAATCTCAGAGAGATCTGTTCTTTTCAAATTATCCATCAAAACGAGTTAATTTTACCTCTAATGGTTTTTGCCTTATTCTTCCAAGATAGGCCCCCTTAAAATTTTTGCTCTATCCTTCCAAGATAGACACCATTAAGCCTTATCCTTCCAAAATAAGGCCCCTTGAAATTGTTTTTCTATCCTTCTAAGATAGACATCGTTAAACCCTATTCTCCTAAGATAGGTTCTCCTTGAAAATTTTGCTCTATCCTTCCAAGATAGATACCATTAAGCCCTATTCTTCTAAGATAGGCTTCCCCTTGAAATTTTTGCTATATCCTTCTAAGATAGACCCCATTAAGCCCTATTCTTTCAAGATATGTCTCCTTGAAATTTTTGCTCTATCCTTCTAAGATAGATACCATTAAGCCCTATCTTTTCAAGATAAGCTCCCTCACTTTTTGCTCTGTTCTTTCAAGATAGGCATTCATTTGCCCGATCCTTTCAAAATGGGCAATTTATTCTTTACATCGACCTTTCAAGTCAATATCCTTGATTAAAATAAAACACAGCTTAGTTGTTCAGTTTAAAGAAGGGTTTGGCAAAAATGGGTATTTTTTTTGTCTATGTAGTTACTACAAAGAGGGACAGCTGTAGATACCTCATTTTTGCCAATTTTTATTCAATGTTTATTGAGCCAGGTTAATGAATAAAAATTAAAATGAAAAATGAAAAATGAAAAAATAGCAAAAGGAAAATCAAGTTAGGTTATAGGAAATTGAGTCAAGAGTTAAGAGTCAAGTCATATCAATTTGGGTTAAGTTGAGTTGTTAGATCAGTTATTGAGATGGGTTGGATCCATTAGTTTTGGGTTAGACCAATTGAGGGGCTTAAAATCAAGATTTGTTAAATTATTAAGCTAAATTGGATCAGATCGGGTTGGGCCTTAAAGCCCGAACTAGTTAGGGTTTCTAGAAACTAGGGTGAATCTAGGTTAAATAAAAAACAAATCTTCGTAGATTCAATTTTTGAAATTATAAATAACACATTGACCAGGGATTCGAGGAAGCTTTTCTTTTTTTTTTTTAATCTCATACTCCCCTACGCACCTAAAAGCACTACACATGCGCCACCATACTCCCTCACACACCACTACTACCTACATAATTACACCACACAAGAGTCACCACCGCACATCCCCTCTACAACCACCACACACTCCGTCATTTCCCAAATATACGCTACCACCCTAAAGCCCTAGCCCATAGCACCGTTTGAGCCCATCGCCACTGACGCGCCATAAATTGCTTAACATCGCCTATCATGTCGCCTAGAACACCTCTAACCATGGCCCAAGCTTTCATTAGTCCATTGCGTATCGCTCGCCCGAGTTTTAGCTTGTGATCGCCTTAGTGCATGCCCAGCTACATGCTAGTAATCACCCATCACTTGCCCTAGGTGCTCGTCCATGCACACCCCTCTCTCGCCCAGCCATCGTCGAGCTCTCGCTAGCTCAAGGAACGCTTTACCCGCCTTGATTTCAGCCCATGAAGGGTACGACCAAGTTCTCATTATCTTTGAGAGCCTTAGCCAGCTCAAGGACTACTTCGTCCACCTTAGTTAGTTAACCCATGAGGATTACGACTAAGTTTTCAATCATTTTAAGGGGCTTAGTTAGCTTTAGAAGCGTTTTGCTTATCTGGGTTAGTTAGCTCATGAAGGGCACAACTAAGTTCTCAATCATATTAAGGGTCTTAGTTAGCTCTAGGAGCGCTTTATTCTTCTTAGTTAGTCAACTTATTAGGGCACGACTAAGTTCTTAATCATTTTTAGGGTTTTAGCTATCTCAAGGTGTGCTTTGCTTGCCTAGGTTAGTCAACCCATGAGGGGTACAACCAAGTTCTCAATCATTTTCAAGGTCTTAGCTAGCTCTAAGAGTACCTTGCTCACCTTATTTAGTTAGTTCATTAGAGTACGACCAAGTTTTCTCAATTTATTTTTAAGGTCTTAACCAGTTTTAGGAGCGCTTTGCTCACAACTCATTAGGGCACGATCAAGTTTTCTCAATTTATTTTTAAGTCTTAGCTAGCTCAAGGAGTGCTTTCACCACTTTAGTTAGTCAACTTATAGGAAGGCACGACTAAGTTCTCATTATTCTCTTCAGGGTTCTTGCTAGCTCACAGGAGCGCTACCTTCACTATTCTTCATTTTAAGCTTATCGTCATCAAATCCTTAAATAGCTAGTCATAGTGCTTCTTAAGATAGAGTTAATTTTAAGGCAAAAAAGTTGTCTCTTTTGTTTTTGTGGCAAAAATTTATTTAAATTTCACCATAAAGAGGGGCAGTTATAGACATTTAATTTTTGCCCCAGTAGTTCTAATAGGGTCCTAATTCCAAAATAACAAGACAATAAAAAGAAATCTTGAAAATTAAATTGAAAAATGATAAAAAATACAAAAAAATGAAAAAATTATAATGATTTTTAGTTTTTTAGAAAATAATTTATTTTAGGGTCAATAGTTTTAGAGAGTCATGTGGTTTAAGTACAATTCAAATGTACTAAATCTCAAAGCATAGGCTAATAGCCTAATGGATAAGTATTGGAGCATGGACATTGGATTAGCTTAAGGTCATGGGTTTAAATCTTACTAGGCACAAATGTCTTTTTTAGTTTTCTTTCTTTCATTTTGTGAGAATTGGTTGAGCGTATAGAATTTAAATATAATTTTAAATGTAATCAAATTTTTTTTTATCTAATGTGATAAAGATTAGTGAGATTCATATTTTATTTGATTTTTATTAAATCAGATTTGAATCGATATAAGAGATTTAAATCTCATTTGATTGTTATCAAATCATGTACGAATTGATTTTAAATCTTTGTCAAATTAGGGTTTTATATGATTTAAGATTGATTTGTTTCTAAGCTATATATATACGACTTCCTCCAATGCATGAAGAGGATATAGACCCCAAGTTCCACCAAAGCACGCGTATAGATCACTTCACTATACATTTACGTTGTCTTGGTCTACTGCTTTGTGCACTACTCACACACTATCAAGCACTGTAGTCCACGCACCACCACAACCCTACATAGTACCCAAATACACAACAACAGACATGCTACAATCTCTGTTCCACATTCGATCATCTAAGCCCCACTCTATCGACCAAATGACAGTGTAATCCACACACGTCTATAGCAACAATTGAACACATGTATAGCCTTGCTACACACCACTGCTAAACACTGCACTACACGTTCTCTCTCGCCTAATCTAAGCTTCCTTGATAGCAGCAACCAAGCTAAGCTTTGTGTACGAGCATAACACACCAACAACAAGCCACAGTCACAGTAGTAAACGCAACACTCCCCACTGCAACCCTCGACATCGATAGCTATGATTGAACCAAGCTCTAACTACTACAATAGCCATGTTGAACACCGCTTCTAAGCATTGACATCACTGCACAACCAGTGATCTCATGCATACACTCTAAATAGCACAATCAAGCACAATGCAACACTCACATGAACACCTACTAATATGTTCTACCGCCAAACACGATTAGTTGCTGTCCGAAGCCCTCCGTCTATGCTACATGCTACACCTAGACCATACTCTATTGTAGTGTCCACAACACATGACAATAACATGCGATCAACAATAGCATATGCTTGGTCCTCCATAGAACATGAACCACCCCCTTCCCCCCAATTGTCCCATTTTCATGCTGATTGAGTCATATAATGACTACTCCACTCTACGCAGTTCATTGCATCGCCACTTCACAACTTGATACGCCCCTTAACAGCACAACTCCCTCCCTCACTCACACAACATCGCCACTGTCTTCTTCAACAATTGTCGCACTACACTTCATACGCTACAGCCTATCATCTGCTCGTTGTCACGCACTGACGGCTACTATGATGCGAGCATAGCCTATGCTGATTGCACAAACACAACACTAGCACTATCTACATTCCAGCAAAACAAGGCAAGTTCGGTCTTTTATTTACTTATTTATTTATTTGTTTCTTTATTTATTTAGTTATTATTATTTTTATTATTATTATAGTATTATTTTGTTAGTAAGTAAGTTAAGTTTATAACATGATATGTAAATATATATATATATATATATTAGTTTACTATTTTTAGCATTAAGTTTTTTTTAGAATTTTTCACATAGAAAATTGTTTTTTTCTTTTAAAATAAAAAATTAATAAAATTTTTAGGACGTTTTAGGGATTTTTTATAACACTTAAGAGTTAGGACTCCTTTAGATTTATTTTAATAAATTGAATCAATTAAAATGTAAATCTGGTCAGTTTTCGAAGTTAAAATCAATCAATATATTAAAGGTTTTCGAAAAAAAACTACGGTCGTCTAATCTTGATTAACAGGTACGTAGGTACTTTTAGAATGGCGATAAAATTTTTAAAAACTTTTTTCTTTTCTTTTGGCTTTTAATTTTTTCTTAAAAATATAAAAAATAGATAATTTAGAAAATTAAATCTAATTTCAAAAAATAGATAATGATACTCGTTCGGATTTAATAGGTTAGCCCTCGAATTTGAAATCTTTTAGTTTGTATTATATTAGAATTAAAGATCGATAGCCAAATTGTAATTAATCCACTCAATTGATTACAATTTCTTTTCTTTTTTCCAACTTCGATCAGGTGATAACTCTAAAAGAATTTTCTATATAAAAAACCGAAATATTTTAATTTCTTAAGTCGATGATTAATATTAAACAAGTTTGAATCTAGTACTAATTGAGAAGTGGGAAATAAAATTAAATAAGAAAAACTGAAAAATTCAGGCTCGAGATACTCTTAATGTTGCATTTATTTGGTTATATAAAAAAGAATTAGATATTATCATAGAACTTAATTCACCCCACTCTCCTCCCGTACCTCCTGAGTTTAGCCTAATATTTTTCACTTCCTTCGAATTCTTTTAGCGCAAATCAGGTGTGGCTCTTTTAACTATCAATCGACCACAGGAGTTATTGCAAGGAATTCTTATGGCATCTGTTATGGAGGAACGAACATAAATATTTTTAGCACAATCAACGAAGGAATTGGAAACTCTAGACGCCATCAAGTTAGCTGTACAATGTGGATGGCGGAAAGTTTGCCTTGAGACGGATAGTGCAATTGTTTTCAAAGCTTTAAACCAACTAGGAGATGTGCCATGGAACCTTACGCCCTATGTTATAGATTTCATGAGCATGCTAGAGTTGTTTTGCTTCTTTGAACTTTCAATTGTTAGATGCCAAGCAAATGAAGTAGCAACCTCGTTATCTAATAGTACTAGAGATTGGTTGAACCACATTCCTTTAGCCCTTGAACACTTTCTAGTTTCGGATCGGATGTATCTTATTTCGTCAAATGTATGTTCGGTGATCACGGATGTACTCGAATGCTTGATTATTTAATGGAAGTGATGTTTGTTCTAGCAAAATAATAATAATAATAACATCGAGCCGATACATCAAATACAAAATAATTTTCAAGACCATTGTCGGGACTAATTTAAACTTTAAATCCACCCTCCTCCGAGTTGCAATATGATTGGGAAAACAAAAAAAAAAAAAAACAAACAAAATATTCATTATCTAGTGTGTAGTTTTTATCCTTTATTTAGACTTAAAATTATCCTTTATATACGTCATTTTAATGCCTCTATTTTTACCAATTTTAATTACTATTTGAATATGGCCCAAAATATTGAACCTCTAAGTATGTAATTTTTCCATTTTTTTTTTATTTAGTACGGTACAAAATTGATAGATACACGGATCGAGGCTGAATGGGTTTAAAGAAAGCACTTCCTGCATGCAACTAACCGTAGACGCTCCAAAAATGAAAGATTACGAATTCTTCTTTAGTCGTCTCATTGAGACTCGACATTGGCATAGAATGGCTCAAAGGATGAAAAGAAAAGGAAAAGAGAAACGTAAAAAAGAGAGTGGGGAAAGCGATATTTCAGGGACAAAAGTTACTGGTACGAGATCTCATCTCAGCAAGGGTGGGGGTGGTTTGTGTGGGGTTGGGGGGACCTTCCCGATTAACTCTCAAGGCAAAAAAAACGTGAGAGAGAGAGAGAGAGAAGGGGTGGGGTGTGGTAAATAAACAGAAAGTTAAAAAGAGAGAAGAAGAGTAAGCTTTATTTGTTGGTTGAGTTATGGAAACCGGACAAGACAAAAACGTTACTTTGAATTGCAGGGCTCAAATATTAGGTCTCCGTTTCGGCGTTTACGGGATGGGCTCCCGCTCATCCCGTAAACGTTACTCCTTGTTTATGGCAGACCGCAGAACCAATAACAATATTTCTTTTCCTTTTCTTCTTTCCGCTACTTGCTTAGGATTATTGAACATAGTACAATAGGGCTCAACATTGGTCCAAATAAAAAGATTTATTTGAATCTATTATAACTTGGTACAAATTGTTCACTGCTGATGGTGCTTTTCAAGATCTAATTTGCACATTTTCATAACCCGAATGGAAAAATTATTTATTAGTTTCCTTTAGTGTTTTATTCTGTTTCCTCGTGATGTTAGGGTCATGAAGCATATATAAGTTCCACGTAATAGTTTTAGTGTTGAAAAAAAATCCACATTTTACTCTCTCAATACTCTGCATTTTCTTTTTGCTATACTATGCGTTACTTATCTATCATTATCTTGAACTACTGATAGAAAATCAAATGAGAAACTAGACTTTAGAGACACCATGTCACGTACAAGTGATGTTAAAATTAGATCTTAAAATTCCAAAAGAAAAAATATAGATAGATCTTTAAAAAAAAAAAAAGAAAAGAAAAAAGAAAAGAAGAAGGTGAGAAACAGTGGAAGAAACTAAGTTTTCTCAATTTGTTTTGCTTCAAGACCTATATATATATTTTTCCATTTTCGGACGCATGTATTTGTTATGCAAGCTTTGATGATTGATAATTTGATGATAGAATATGTCCATTTTCTTACATTTTTCACTTTTAAAGCTCCTTATTGATGATATATGATTAATGAAAAATCATCTTATGGTTTGGAAAATACGAATTGCCATTTGAATAGCAACCATAGTACTATTTGAATGGAACTCGAGTATAGCAAGTCATTGAGTCTCAATCACTTTGCTCTCATTATGCTTAGTCGAAATAACTTGATAGAAGCTTGCTAAGCTCAAGATTTCCTAAGGTATCAAGCAACGCTGTAATTTCACTATTTGATCAAACTTAACCCTAACCATTTCTAATTTCTACTATCGTTTTTTCTCGTCATTGCTTCCACATCGCATATCTATCCACGTACTCTTACTGCCCGATAATTCCCCATACTTTTAGGCAATGGAACGTGTATTGAAGCACCTCACAAACGATAGAATGGTATGACATCTTTTCGTGTTATTTTAAATTTTAGATTATATTTTTCGAGCTATTTTAATTTGAGTCCTATATATATTGTACTATTCGAAGATGATTCAAAATCTTTTTTCTTTACATTTTATTTTATTTTTAAAATCAAATGATTTGATTAGATTAATATTAACAATAAGTTAGTTAAAATGTTTCTTGAGATATCATATTAATATTTTAAGGAACTTTTCACTTTATCAATGGGATTTTCTAAATGTTCTTTAAATAATTTTCTAAAACTTTTATTGGTCTCATTTTTACAATAAAAAGAGAGAGAAGAAGGAAAAAAAAAAAAAAACAACAATAACAACTTCTTGCTAGAGCTGCTTGGCAGACTAACTTCAACCTTAACTCTTATGTCAAGCGCTCCACTTTATTGTTTAAGTTGCTTAACCTATATATACATACAGAATATCTTTGTTTAAAGATAATATCCTGTGAAGTTATTCACTTTATCTCATTATGTTGTCCAAACTACTAATATACATTTTTTCAATTATAAATATATATTGGCTGATAGGATGTCGGGTCATTCTCGTTAGTCATATCTCCCGACAACAGATGGAAAGACACAACATAATTTTCTCGTTCTGGCGTCTGCATTTATGTGATCGTAGACATATAAATGTCTGGGCCACGGATCGACTAACAAGTAGAAAACAAGAAATTTCCTATTAACGGCGATATAACTGACACATTTTGGACTATAAAACAAGATACATAAACATTAAACGATAATTATAAGTCATGTTACTGTCGAGTCATGCCAACTACGTCAAAATATTCAGTTTTTATCTAAATCTAGATTATTTGCCCGACATGCCTCTCGATGGCATTATATAAGGCTTGCTTATTGATCGATCATATAATTTGTTTTGAGGGTAAAACTTTTCCATCATAATGAATTAGGATCAGATCGGAATTCAACTTTAAATTAAAAGTGATTGAGTTAAGAGGGACTTGTTTTTATCCTAAACCACAAGCCTCCTCAATCCAAGTTAGATCCATAGATTTTTCTCATCGAACGAACTAGATAAACGAAAATTTATTGATTTTTCCTTTTCTAAATTGTCAAAATTTAAAAGTGATCAATAGTGTGACAAGTCATCCATCAAGCTTGATGGGTAGGCCTAATAACTGGGCAGGTTCAGATAAGAAGGAAAATGCCTGTGGCCATCTATGAGTCCATAATAAATTATGTTTAATAATTGACTGTATTTTATATTTTATATAATCTCCAAAACAATTTTAAGAGAGAACTCAAAGAATATTTGAAATAATATCAATTGACGATGTTCTTTAGTTGATTACAAATGGACATTAAATGTATGTTTATAAAGCGAGTTTTCAAACTTTATTGATCAAAAAGATAAAACCTAAGACACATATGCCAAAATATTAATACGAATGGGTAAATATAAACGAGCAATTCGAACCCCTCTAGCTTATCCAGTAACCAAGTATTTAGTTATGCTTCGAATTCAATTCACATCCATTTAGGCATATCTCAAGCTAATTAAAGACAAGTATTCATAAAATGAAAAAAGCAATGGAAATTGCAAAGGAGGAAGCTTCTTGAACTTCCATCTAGTTGTCCTTACGAGTGATGAGCCGCTATATGAGTAAATGAGTATACAATATACACTACACATCGCCAGTTGCAGTGCAGTTATAATTACAGAAGTCACATGTAACTCGAGAGAACATGAAGTAAGGGGAGTTTTAAGAATGCAAATCATAGGCCTTCAAGCTCTCATGGATGGGTATCTATTTAATGATGTAAGAGTGGAAGAAGAAGTAGGAATGCTCTTCAATGTTTTTTCTGGTACGTTTACAATAATCATTCAATGCTGGAAGAGACGGATTCTGATCTTGTCTCCAGTGATGGATCATGATGCATTTAATAAGCCAGCGGAAAGTGGAAAAGAACACGACGCAGGATGAATTTGCAAGAACTTCCATTTTATCTTTTGCCCTACCTAAGCATAGTCTCCAAATTTTGAATATAATTTCTTATATCCGGTATATTTTGAGAAGTTGTATGGAATCCGCAATTGAGAGCGATTTTGCCACCAATTATGCATTATGGATTCATGACCGAGTTTTATGGACCGGTCGTGTGACTTACCGTCTAAAGGTAGGTAAAAGAACTAAACAAATTGCAAACCAAGACAAATTATACCGAAAATATGATTTTCTTCAATTTAATTTGAAAAATTTTCCAAATCGAAACTATAAAAAAGTTATAATTACTTTAAAGTAGTAAACTAAACCATCATTTTAGAAAACAAATTAACATGTTTCTTATGATTGAAAAAATATTTTGTTATATGATGGTGCTTGAAAGAAATTTTGGTTTATGTCTATTAAAATGTAGGGTATTCAACCTTTATGACCATCAGCTGTTAGGTTATGTACATTGGTAGACTCAAAGTTCATTATACGTATGGCCAAAGGGGAAAAAAAAAAAGACAAAAAAGTTCATTATATGTAATCTTTGTGTGAAATTGATTGTTGAGACGGTTTAGAGATTCTATTACTTTACAAATTTTACTTGTATCAACCTCTTATGTGGTGCCAACATATGCTATTTAACGAGTTTAGATATTATACTTATATATTTCCATAGATAATAAATCACACTTCTTCTTAAAAATTTCCTAAATTGAATTGTAGAATCTTGTTTAAAATAATTTAGAAAGGTTCACATCACAATTAATAATTTGATTTGGTACAAAAGGAAATTTAAATCAAACTGAACTACATTTGCCCTAAATATTGATTATGGTAGGTAGCACAACCTACATTAGTGGTCTCTACTAATCGTACATTCACATACAACCAAAGTTTCTTTCTTTCTTTTCTTTTCTTTTCTTTTCTTTTCTTTTCTTTCTCTTTGGCTTTTTATTGTAGTGATGATATGTAAGAGTCCTTAGCCTTAAGTAGCCTAAAGTCCCTTTGGCTAACCATGGATGGAGCTAGACTTGCCCAACGTTTCGACCCAGCCTTAAATAGTCTCATGGTGGGCATTTTTGGGTCGGTTCAACTCTTTAATCATATTTTTTAATATTTAATATTTTATTAATTTCTTTTTTTTTTTAAATACGCTAATTTCATATTAATTCATCAATAATTTTTAATTTTTTTTATTGATTTTCGGTTTAATGTGATTCCGACTTTTTTATTTTTTTTCTCCTCAAATTTTATCTTTTCCTCATATTGAAGTTATTAATATTTGCTAAGTTTTACAAAAAGGATTTACATTAAATTAAATTAAATTTTCAATCTATTCTTAACACATAATAAACTTATGATTAATTATTTATCATTAATTTGATAATATCATTTTAAAAAAATTATCATTTACTATCTCAAAGAAAGTAGCTTTAACATGTCATGACTTAATAAATATCATCCAATTATTTTTTTCTAACTTAGTGGCCTTCATTCTTTCTCTCTCTTTCATTTTTTTAAGGGGGTAATTGATCAATTTAATGGCGGGTAGCTTGGCAATTCATGACCTGTCGTTTTTGGCAATTTCACCTTCTTGAATCGCTTAGAGACATAGCGCTTGGCAGTTTGGGCTCGACTATTTTTGAGCTCGGTCAGTTTACTGTTTGAAACTAACTCTTGTACGGATTTAGATGGAGCAACCTTTGAAATGGTCCTTTAAGGTTTTTCTTTTTTTCTTATTTCTTAATATTTCTTTTACTTTTATTAAATTTACAAAATTAAATATGAAATTATTATTTTTTAAAAAATGAAAAGGTAATTACAGTCTCGAAACCATATTTTAAAACATTTGAAAGTGAGATAGGGATATGTGTTGATTTTCAAATTGCACGTATAAAACATGCAAACTTGTTTATATCTATAGTTGTTATAGCTTTTAACAATCCTTCATCAATAATGAAATTCACAAATCTATAGGACACTTTTGATGCTCAATTAATATATATATATATATATATATGGACATACCCCTTTGTTTGGTTGTTTATAGAATAAGTATGGATGGAAGAGAAATGTAGTCTATGCTTATTATTATCTCATAGAGTTCCATTTTTAACCCTTTCACTCATGGATGTAGACTTATATAAAGATCGATTTCAAACTGTGAACTGGCCTAGCCCTGAAATGGTGGGGCCCGAACCGTCCCCTCAAACTAGCAAGTTATGGAAAACCAGGTTGGCCCACCATTGAACTGGCGGGTTGATTAGACCAATTCACCTAACAAAAAAAAGAAAAGAAAAGAAAAAGAGGGAAAAGGGAGGCCATTAAATTGAAAAAAATAATTGGATGAGATTCAATAAGTCATTACATGTCAAAATTACCTTTTTTATAATGATAAAGGACAATTGTTTAAAAATAATATTATCAAACTAATGATATATGATTAATTATAAATTAATTATATATTAAGGATAGATCGAAAATTCAATTTAAATTAATATAAGTCTATTTTTGTAAAACTTGTCAAATGTTAAAAACTTAAATATGAGGAAAAATAAAATTTAAGGAGAAAAAAATAAAAAAAAAAATAGGAATCATATTAAGTTGAAAATTAATAAAAAAATTAGAATTTATTAATGTATTTAAAAAGAGAAAATAACAAAAAAATTAAATATTAAAAAAAAACGGTTTAAAGGCCGAACTGGCCATTGTACCACTGGATTAGCCTGTTGCGCAACACTACATGGATGTATAGATAAAACAAAACTAGAGTAACCAAAAGGCTAATTGTTGGCGGTTTGATTAATTAAACAATAAGAAAACGATTTGTTTTTAATAATATGATGTATTTTTTATAAGGAAAAATGAAAAATATTTTTAACGTTTGTAATTGATAGGAAATAACTTGATTTGTGTAGAATGATCTTTATAAAATAAACATGTTGTATGACTAATGGAAAAAATAAAAAGGTGATTTTATTTTTAAGTAAGGAAATTATTTCAATGTGGATATTGTAACTTGGCCATGCAAATCCATTTGGGGGGACTATGGAGTAAAGAGGGCAGAGCATTCTCTCTTATCAGTCGTGGGCCTAAAAACATGAGTGTCAATTCGTATGCTAGCTTCACAACGTGGATCGAAAATTTGGTAAGTCCAGAAAACAGGAAAAGAGGTGCTAGCAACTTGGGTTAATACTGTTGATCCATTTCGTTTGGAGGGCTGAATAGTTTCGGTCGAATGCTTGACCCATTTTCCTTGATCAGCTCGGTACAAATACCCATGAATTTCGGCTTGCTGGTTGGTGTTTTTCTAATCATTTTGGGTTTACTTCTCTATCAAACAAGTCGCAATCAAATCACCAAACTATAAGCATAGCTTTTATATTGATAAAGCGGGCTTCTATCTTATTTTACGGTGAATCAGGACAGACCTTCGACCCCCCGGTCCCCCCGCTCCCCTAACATAATTTTAAATTTGGCCCGGCACCTTAGTTACATGGGTCATGTGTCAGAATTTGCATGTATTAGTGGTAACATACTTAAATTAAATAAATATTATAAATAATTAGCTTACACTAAGATTATTATTTTTTTCATATTTATTGGTGCCATAATTGTATCTTTCATATAATTTATCGTATAAATATTATGTTTTGTCTTTATAATCCAATTTTTAATCATGTTGAGCTTGTGTTTGTCTTCTTAGTTTTATTCACCTTTTATTGATGTAAAACCTTTGCTTGTCTCCTTCACCATCATGTCCAATAGGAGGAATTGGATTCCTTTGGCTTATTATCTTTAGTTTTATGTCAAGGATATTATAATTTAATGGTACAACTAATGGTCTTTCTCTACAATGGATTAGGTTTAAGTTTTTCTCTTCAAGATGTGATATTTAATCTAGTTGGAAAAAAAAAATAAAAGAGAAAAAAAAAAAAACCTTCGCTGCATAGTCTCCTAATTAGATGCCCATAACCAAGATGCAGTTGACTTGCTAACTAAATGAATTGCAATCATGTTTTTTCCATGTCTTGATCTATATCAATTTGTTAAGGTTGTTTAATAATATGTGATCTATAACCATGTCTCCATTAGCACATGCAACATTAACTCTAAAATTTTACCCAAGAATATTAGTACTATGCAAACCCGAATAACTGTTAAATCAGGATAGGTCTCAACATATTTATTTGTTCTCAAACCTAGATAGTCCACTAATCTCGGCAATAGAAAATTCTTATCTCTCTGTTATAAGGGAATGACAACATATTTACTTTACTCACATTTATTTGTTTGCTAAAGAGAAATCTCATAGGTTTTGTTAACCACAAACTTTGCTAGGGATGAAAAGAGGGGTACATAGGCTTGATCTTTGAACATTTGGGCTTTACAAGTAGAAAGTCTAGCAAAAAACATGCTAAGGTTTGGTTTGGGACAAATACTTTAATGCTTAAGTTAGTATAAGTAGAAAGATTGGTAGAGTAATAACAATATAAGTCTAAATGATCATACTTAAGGACCTCTTAAAGGATGAGGTTGAGATATTTTAGGTAAGTCATATCTCTAAAAGTATCTTTTTGAGTAAGTATATTCTTGATTTGGAACATTCTTGAATAAGCAAGTGTAGGCATGATAAATGGGTTAGGCACACAAGCATAAGCACAATTGGACTTGTTTTATAGGTTGTTAGGCACTAACATATGAGAAAAGTAGAAGGCGTGAGTATAAGTGAGCTTGACTCCAAGTATGGGAGCATAGGCATGCCAAGTACAATAAGGTTGGTGGGCAGTCTTAACACGAGTATGAAAGCACATAGGTAACACATTGAGCCTTTTTTTTTTCTTTGGAAATGTAAATAAAAATGGTACTTTAAGTAGCTTTAATTTATTAAGGTATTTGATGTATTAATTTATTTATTTAATTAGTTGTTTTTTTATTGGAATTATACTAGTAAAATGTAACTTGTAAGTAATTTTATATCATTTCATTTAACCAATCTACTTATTTTAATTTGAATAAGTAAGTTGAGTTTAAGCAAGATTTAAATGAATGATTCAATACACTTAATTTATTTAGATAGATTTATTTTAAATTAAAAATTGAATTAATTAACTCCTTTAAATGACACTAATTGCTTGAATCAAACTAGTTAAATATTATAACAAATTGAATTGTTTGAACAAATCAACTAAAATTGCATAAATCTATCTCAAAATAGGTACACTCATACTTGTACAATTTCATCAGAAGTACAAAACAATTCCTCGAAGTACACACTTAATATCATAAATACATGAGCATACATTTAAATTTAATTGTTAGAAGATAAATATCATTCAAGGATGAACAACTAAGACAATCAACTAAAGATTCAATATGCTAGGACACTATGCCCATCAATATGCTTTGATGAAGACCTTACTTGTTCACCTCAGAGTCTAAAATATATTCATATGGAATCTAAAAACAAATGCTTTTGCCTCGAGGAAACGATTTAATTAATCTTATGATATAATTTGACATAGGTTTTTAAATTACATTTAAGACATTAATTTAATACCAAGTAAGTGAGTTATCATACATGAAAATTGAAACCTCTAATACTATATATATATATAGCATGTTAGCAAAACTAATAACTTTCATGGAATGAAACAAAATGTGTTCCAATTAGCAGTATTCGTCATCATCATCAATGCATCACATCTCCTTTCCCCTTTCCATCACCTCAAATGACCATATGGCTTCATTATCTTCCTCATAACCAAAAAATGATTATGTACCCCCCTTGTCTCCTCTTATAAAGATCCCTCCAATTCTTGAGGCACATAGTGGTTTCGATGGTTTCAATTTTGAGCTGAAGGTAATGAAGGCTGAGGACTCACCCGTCTTAAACTAAAAGCTGATTCAGACAACACCATTGAAGCTGGAGCCCCCAAGCATCCTTTACAATAAGTGATAAGATAAGCTTTATGTGTAACTTTACTGCCTACCACTTAAGGACATCTGCATTTGCCTCATCTTCTCATAGGTATTAGACTAAGTAGACCAGTAATTCATTGAAAGTTGTACTAGTAGTGTCGCTAGTAGTTCACCAACATAGACTTATTTAGGCAATCTACTTATTGTAAGCCCCACAACTAAGTAATTCGAGGTTTCGATCAGTTGAACGACCCGATGGAGCCTAAATTATAAAGTAAAGTTAGAAATATTAGTAAACCGATCCTGTAAGTTTGAATTTAAGAAAATAAGTAATAAAATAGGAGACTACAAAATTTTTAAATTTTAAGTATATAACTCGTTATTTATCGAAAATGCGTAAAATGCGTAAAATGCATTCCGGTACTTGACGAATCGCTAGAGATAAATTATATGTATACTAAAAATTATAAAATAACCTAAATAATATTTAGGAATATTTATTTATACTATATATGAATTTACATGTAGGTATAAATACGCATAATTACTTAAAATACACGAAATGTGCTAAAATTATACTAAATAATTAAAGAAAATTCATAATTAATTAAGAAAAAATAAAAAAATCAGGAAAAATCAATAATGATCTAAATCAGGTCGTGGCAGGTCAGAATCTACAAAATAAAAATTAACCAATTAAAGTTAGACAATACAAAAGCCAAAAATCAAGGAAATTGGGCAAAGTCATGTCTAATTAATGCACAATAATTACACTAAAGCTCTATAAATAGCAATAAAAATTCAGAAGCTCATTTCGACAGTTAGAAATCAGAGAAAATTAGGGAGAGATGAAAATTGAGAGAAAAACCAAAGAAAAAAAAAAAGGAAAACTGTGCAGTTAGGGCCACAAAGGAGAACCCAGATCCGACGGGTAGCTGGGGGTGGACGGCCACCACCAATACATGGTGATGACAACGCTCAGGTGGGCCGACACACCCATGGCCACCGGCAGTGGCCGAAGCCACTCAAATCGGTGAGTCCGATTTCCAGCCCGATTCTTGTGTAATTTTGTAAAAATAGTAAATATTATTATAAAATTATGAAATTTGTTATTCTGAAATATTTTTGTATGTAATTTTTAGGAAAAATATTATTTTAATGAAAATATGTCTTTTGATATAGGGTCCTTAAGAAATCATGCAAAACTGAGCATGTTTCGGTTTAGAAATAAATGACCTTAGAAGTGTAGTTTCGACCCTAAAGTTTTTGTGTAGATTACTTAGATGATATAGAACAGTGCTATGAAGCCCATTTTCAAAAATTAATTTTCTAAATTTTTAGATAATTTTTAGGCCTTAAAATGGGGCATAAAATGGGTAATTTAGGGTTAATTAAGTAATTAAATGATTAATTACTGATTTAGTGAATAATTATATGTTTTAGGATGTTGAAATCTGATGGAGTATGATACTTGTAGCATTTAGGGTGTTAGATGTAATTATTAGGTTAATTATGTAGTAAATGATTAATAAGGAAAAATAGTTAACTTTAAGTTAATTTTGTAAATTAGGGAAATTAGGAGTAAAATCTGATTTAGGATGAATTTAGATATTTTGAAATGATAATTGATGTTTAGGGATGGTAATTAAAGTGATAGAAATATTAGAAATGCATTATGTACATAATAGGCAATAATGCATAATATGTAATTTTTGAAAATATAATAAATAGAAAATGTTAGGATAAAAATTGGTATTATATAAATAATAAGGATATATAATAAATCTGATTAGAAACTTGAATTTATGTAATTATATGAAAAATGTAAAAATTTCTCACATTATGAGTAAATTCAGTACACTAATAAGGATATAAGTGTATCGAATGAAATAAAATACTGACTAGGGGTAATAATGATATTTAGGAGATCGGGAAGTAATGTGATTAATTTCACATTATGAGTTGAAACGAATTTCTAAGATTGGAATATAAAACATTACTTAGAAATCGAACTAGAACCTAATTTAGAAACCGATGTGGAAACCGAACCCGAACCCGAACCTAACCCCAAACCTAGAATAATTATAAAAGATTTAAGACCTAGATAATTAGGCATATTAAACCCTAAACAAAACCTAACAATAAGCCTTATAGGATAAAATGAACCTATAATCATTATATGAAAACTGAAACCACGTTTGTGTTATAGGGATGATCAGCGATGGCCTGAGCAAATCGGACCTCGAGTGAGTGAGCGAGGAGTCGAGGTAAGTTGGGATTAATACAATGCTGTATTTTGGGAGGCTTGAGATTATACTTGGTTGTGCTTGTTAGATAGTTGGATGTGTGCATGTGCTTGATTATGGGTGATGCTATGATTCTGTTTGTTACTCTAGTATGTATTGTATGATTTGCATGAAATGATTGATTACCTTAAACTGGATTTAATCAAATATATGACCAGTAATCATAATCGGACATGCATGGCAACCCGTTAGGGGAACTTAGGACTCTCCGGCTAAATACCGACCCCTTCTAAAAGGATAGCGCAGGATTGTAAAACGGTCCATTCTTTATCCTCAGTCGAACTAAGTGACAGGAGAGGAGGTCGCGGCGAGGGTAAAGACAGTGGTTCAAAGGTAGTCGCGGGAGGAGCAAGGTCTCCATTACATAAGCCTAGTTTTGGTCGTGAGCTGTTGCATTAATGGCAACTCCTCAACCCGGATTAGAGCGGGCGCAATTTCTCTAATCTCACGACTAGCTGGACAACGTCGTGCAATGGCATTTGCTTGCACATGCATTGCACCTAATAAGTGATTGAAAACCTTATTGTGTGTATGGTATAGTTTTAAGTTCTCCGTTCTAACTTACTGAACTGTGGTTGCTCACATCGCTATAGACGTCGTGTAGGTGCTGGTTAAGAAGTGGCAACAACTACTCTAAAGCTAGCAACTGCTGAATCCTGGGGAGTGAGGAAAAACATTGAAGAATCAATACATATATTATTACTTTTCATTTCTGAATAATATAATAACTGGATTATAGTGATTATATATAACTTTTTTTACTTTCTTAGGTAAATGAATTATTTAAATTACAAACTGTTTACTTCAAAACGGGTTAGTCATGGATGCCTTGTGTAGATCAGGTCTAAGATAGCGGTTGTAAGGCCAACTTCTATCTTAGGATGGTTTACACGGTGGGGCTGTTACGACTCTGCCATTTTGGAGTGTGACACTTACTCCTCTTTATAGCTAAAGCATGAGAACTACTAGGCTAACCACTGGATCGAGAGAGTTGAGATGATGGCTGCAGTCTGGCCCTATGATAAAAGAATAAGGATTTGAGTATGCTCTTAGCTTCTGTGTTAAGTCTCACAGTTTCAATCATATCGTCTTTTCACGCTATGAGGTGAACAAGCATACGAACACCAAGAGGTATCTGGAGGTCCTAAATGAAGTAATATTCCCTTTAATATGTAACAAGTAAACTGGATGATAAATAAAATGTACGAGAGAGATTTAACTAGATTTGCCAAGGAATAAGAGATATATGAAATGGTTAGAGGGTATAGCATTGATATTCAAGAACGTAAGGAGGTACAGAGACAACAAGGCTAACAAATTGAAAAAATGTGGTAGCACCCGCAGGGGTATTACCGGTTTGTAGGTTTTGTCTTCTTACGTCCACAAGAACTTATCCTTAATGGTGACCTAGGATAAAGAAACGGACAATTGTTGACATATTCGTATATATCATTTCAAGATTTTTAATGTTTTGGTTTTTTCTTTTACGTGTTTATCAAAATTCCAAATTAGTAGGCACTTATAATGTAAATGAAAAAAAAGAGAGTAAATTTCTAATAAAATGTTCTTATTCTAATTTTTTTTTTTTCGCACCTTTTGATTTTTACTCTTTTTCCTTTTTTTTTTCTTCCATTACTTATAAGTAAAACACAAAACATATATTAAATACACTATGTATATATTATATTATATGAATAAGAAATGATATGTACTACGTGATAATATATCTATGTCAACTACCATGTAACACATATATCATATACGTATATGCTCTTCTATATTAACATACACAATACATATTTTGTGATGTGCATCAAGTGTACGAAAAAAAATGTATATACAATGTATTCTATTTAATTTATTTAGGATATATGTACATAATACTTATCCTTTATACATATGTAAATATGTTACACATGTACACATATAGATATATAATTTTTTTAAATATGTGTTATTTGTTAAATATTCATATTTTCTTTATACAAACGTCCCACTTATCTTATATATGTTTTGTATATGTAAATACATTTTGCAAATGTAATTCATATTACGTATATGTATACATGCTTATTCGTTTTCACTATACATTACTACATTCATTAGCATCAATTATGATTGTACAAACTATTCAACAGTTTAATTTGATAATTTTTTGTTTTCTTAATTAATTTTTTCATATATTATTATTTATCTAACTTAACATATTAATGTGTAATAATAGTATTATTACATAATTTTTTTTATAAAAACGTCACGTATGTCGCATATATAAGCTAAATATGTGTATATACATTTTGCATATGCATATCATATTACGTATACATATGTATATTTATTTATATATTAGTGTCAATTGTGGTTATGTAAAGTACAAACTACCTATGGATAATGGAATTGGAATTTCCTTTGCTTGATTAATTTTTCCAACATCATTATTTGTTTAATTTAACATGTTAATGAGTAATTATAGTATTAATCATTAATTAATACCTTTTTCATACAAACATTACGAAGCATACCATATATACATTATGTATAAGTATATATGTTTTGCAAATGTACATTGCATTACATATATATACGGATACATATTTATATATTAGTGTCAATTAAGATTAGGCAAAGTGTGAACTACCTATGCATAATGAAATTATAATTTTTTTTACTTGATTAATTTTTATAAACATCATTATTTATCTAATTTAATGTATCAATGCATAATAATAGTATTAATCATTAATGTATACCTTTTTTATATAAGTATCATAACAAGTACCATATATAAGTTACCTATACATATATACATTTTGCAAATGTAATTTGTATTACGTTTACTTGCCATGAGCCCATGGTATATTACTATATTAGTGTTAATTGTGGTCGTGTGAATTAATATGGAACTTGAATTTCTTTATTTTCTTAATTAATTTTTTCAAATAGCAATACTTTTCTAATTTAATGTATTAGTATAATGTGTAATAATAGTATAATACCCATAGGTTAAATTACCGAGCCCATTTAAAGATATGTAGTCGACATACGAATAAATGGGCACATTTGGATTCACAAGCGAGAATAAATGGGTTATAGGCTTGCGAGCACATTAGGTTCTACATACAAAACATACAAGCATGCCAGTAAGCAATTTTTAAGAACACGGAGATACGTGGGCCACTTATTTATCATGCTTGGGAACGTATATCTAGTTGAATAGATAAATCTTTTAGAAATTCAGAGTGTATCTTCTATGAAGATCTGCCCTGGATATGAGTGGGCTTGTATCTGGATTGACCTAGCTGGAGAGTCGAGGCCATACAAGCTTCGAAGATCTCTTATTCGTAACGATAGGTTCAAATGAGAGGTCATGAAAAGCATGAAGTCTCTTGATGAAGATCAGGGCATCTTATCTATCGTGCTAACCTCAGAGTTGGTTAGTTGGGGCCTACTAGGGCAGCCTTTTGCAATGTAATGAGATCTTGAACAATAGATGAGCAGTGAGCCTAAACTCGACTTAGACTAGTGCCAAGTTAGGTAAGTTAGTTTAACCTATGTTGCTTTAAGCTCTTATATTGATTGTGAGTAAAAAATAAGGTTAGATAAGGCTTATGGGGTAGCATGTATGTCTTGTTAAGCTTAAATTTTTTATTTTTTTAATTTTATTTGATTTCCTTTTTTTCTGATTTATACCAAACCCTAACTCATTTAATATTAATCCTAAAATTTCTGATTCTTTTTTCCAAATTAAAAAACTTTTAAAGTTGCTACCCGACCAAAGTTGGGAAAAAAAGAAATCGTAATCAATTGAGTGGATTGACTACGATTTAACTACCTGTCTTTGATTTCGATTTGATAAAAACCACAAGATTTCAAATTTGAGGGCTAACATATTAAACCCTAATGAGTACCATTATAGATTTTTCGAAATTAGGTTTATTTTTCTAAATTACTCTTTTTTGGATTTCTTAAGAAACTAAAAATAAAAAAAAAAACATAAGTTTTTATAGATTTTAACATTGTCTCAAAAATGCTTACGTACTTACTAGTCGGGATTAGACAACTGTAATTCTTTCCGAAAATTTTAATATGTTGGTTTGTTTTAATTTGGAAAATCGATCGAATTTACATGGTTATTAATTTAGTTTACTTAAATAAATTTCTAAAAGGGTCTTAATGTTTGAGTATTTCTATTTTATAAAAAAAAAAACTCTATAAATGTCCTACTTTTTTTAGAAAACGTTTTTTATTAATTTTTATTTCTAAAAAAATAACTTTTCTAAGTAAGAAATACTAAAAAAAAACTAGTACTAAAAAAAATTCCTAAACTAAGATATATATATATTTTTATATTTCAAGAACAACGACTAAACAAATCAATCATAAAGGAAATAATAAATAAAATAAAATAATAAAAATCGAACCTGATTTTGATCATAGAGTGGGTCATGTGCGGTGAACGGGGACAAAGCTTGCTGGATTGTGGTGCTGTGCGGCGTGTGAAGTGCTCGGTCATACGCACTGTGCTGTTTGTGGACGTGCATCTCGACTGTTGGGCAATAAGGTTGAACAGTGATCGGTAGGGATCGTTGTGTCGTCGTTGTGTTGATCACTTCTGCTGCAGTTGTAGTGAGGGTCGTGGCCGGGGGATTCAATGTGTGTCAGACAAAAGAAGGATGAGGATTATCGGTGCTTGGGGGTCGATGCTCTACTATGATGAAACGTGCTATAGTAGTGGACTGTGTTGTGATGATGGGCGTAGAGTGCTGTAGACGTATAGCGACATGATGACTGTGGACAGTGGATGGACTGTGTACAAGTCAGGCATGCTCATGTATGTTCAGTGACTGAGAGAAGGATGCTGCTGTTGCGTGTGATCGGCGAAGTACACGGTATGAAGTGCTATGATGTGTGTGTCTGTGCGTGGCTGTGTTCATGACAGGGGTTGTGGATGTTGGTGTTGTCCTCCTTCAATGTTTGGGTTGGGCCGCTGGTTGGGGTTAAGCAATTGGCGTCTGCGGATGATGAAGGGCGTTTGGTGATAGGCTGCTGTTCATTGGGGTGACTATGGCTATTCAGCGAGATGTGTCGTGGATGGTGTTGATCCGTGCGATGCAGCAACGGCGTGTAGCTGTGTAGTTGAGTCATGCGGCTGTTGCAGTGAAGTGCATGGTGTGCACGGGCATGGGTTCGTGTGAAGTTGGTCTTGCGTGCTACAGCTGTGAGCTATGCATGTAGAGTTGGGAAGGAGCGGTGGCTTAGTCGTGTGTGGTTGTTGTGCTGCAGTGATGGAGTGACAGTAGATTCGGTTGTGAAGTGTGGTCCATGTGCAGCTACGTGAAAGTTAATTTGTGTGAGATGTGAATAGGGGCTGATTCGTGGATCTCTAGTTAAATTTTTTTTTTATGCAGCACAATAGATATTTATAAAGTTTAGAAGATAAATCTTTTAATGATATAAATTCTAAATTAATAAAGATCTAAAATAAATTTGAATATTTTATATCAAGTCAAATTTGATTTGATAAATATCCAAATTTGATTTGAATTATACCAATTTTTATCACATTAGATTAAAAAGATTGTTAGGATTTAAAATTAGATTTGAATTTTTAGTACAATTAAACTGTACTTAAGCTACGTAACTCTCTAAAATAAAACTATAAAATTGATTGATCCTAAAATGTTTACTTTCTAAAAATCTATTTTTTTTCAAAAAAAAAAATCTTTATATTTTTTCTTTTTCCTTTTGTATTTTTATCATTTTTCAATTTTTTATTATTTAATTTTTTTATATTTTTAAATTAGAAACTTTTAAAATAAAAAACTAAAACTATAAGGGAGCAAAAATTATATATCTATATGTCTCAGTCTCCAATTTAGCCAAGCTCAAGTCAACCTAGCTCATTTGTAGCCCTAGACATATGCTACTTTGAACCTATTGATGGTAATTCTTAAGCTTGGTTTGGCTTATTTAAAAATTATCGAGCTCAAGCTTAGGTTGAGGCTTTATCAAGCTTGCAAATTGAGGTCAAGCATGATTAGTTTACTAATTGAGCTTAAGTCAAACTGAGCTTAAAGCAAGCTTTTTATCGAACCTACTCACAAAACATATACAAAATAATACATATATAAATAAATAGATCAACGAATAGTAAATATATATTATATTATATATTATCTCATAACATATTATATATTTATATATATTATATACATACTAGCTTTAAGATTTTAATAACATATAATATTTGTAATAGATATGAAGCTTTAAGCCTATTCATGAGCCTATGGGAGCTGTTTTTTGAGCTTAGGTGAGTAGGCTCACGAGCTCAAAATAAAGCTCGAGTTTGGTTCATTTAGATAAACAAACTTTATTTTGAAGTCGACTCATCGAATGCGAGTCAAGTCTATTTCAACTTGCAAGTAGCCCGACTCATTTAGAATTCTATATAAGTCCAAGAGTCCAATAACAACAATAAAGCATCTATCATTTAATGTTTTTTTATCTTTTTTTTCAACTATCCTAGAAATAATTAAAAATATCAAATAAGAATCCTACAATAAAGTAAACTAAAAGTTAATAACGAAATACAAAAATTCCTTGAAACAATTCACACTTTAGTTATAATTTCGAAAAAATTATAAGCTGTTCAAATTTGTCATGAAAAAATTGGATAAAGATGCACTAATAAGGTTTATGACCATTAAGTTTTAGTCATTTTGTACATATTATTTATCATACTGATAGTTACTCCTATGTGTATTAGTTTAAGCACGTGACCTTTTCCTTATGTATAAATACAATTGTAACAAACTTAACAAACTAATTTCAATACTTATTTCACATCCTCTTTTCTCTCTTGAATCCCTTATCCATACTTTGCAGATCAATGTCAAGCTTAGTGTTGGACTTTAATGAAGATTGAAAGTCTTGATTTTTGACATGGTAGAAGAGCTTCGTTTGCTTCAATTTAGTAACTCTTGAACTTTCTTCTATTTCTAATTGCAAATGTCTTCCTGGATTCTCAATTTTGTTATGGATCTTGTCAAATCAACAAATAGATTTTTCTTACAACAATTTGTTATATCGTTCTAGATTAGATAGTCTTGGTGCTCTTATTACTAATCTTGTTTTCAATGGTACGAATTTTCTTGGCTTAAGTAAATCAATTAAACTAGCTTTAGGTGCAAAATCAAAGTTAGGTTTTATTGATGACTCATGTGTAAAACTCCAAGCTAATAAGAATGATGCTTAGAGATGGATTTGTTATGATCATATGATAAGATGTTGGATATTAAAGTCAATGACTGATGAATTATTAGAAGGAAATTTTCAAAGAAACTTTGGGAAGATTTGAATGAATGATTTGGACAAACTAATGGTCTTTTAGTTTTTCAACTTCAGTATAGGATTGTGAATATGAGACGAGGAAATAGTTCTATCACAGTATATTACAATAGAATGAAAAGGCTTCGGGATGAGTTGATTATTCTTGTTGGTTTTTCAGATTTTGCTTATGGTGCATTGGAGAATTGTACTTATGATCTAATTAGCAAGATTAATAAGAATGAGAATAGAAACTAATTATTACAATTCCTTATGGGACTGAACAAGGCATATGAAAAAGTGCGAGGACATATTTTGTTTCTAGAGCCTTTACCATCGATCAATAGGGCTTACTACCTGATTTTTCAAGTGGAAAAATAAAAACAAGTGTTAAGATGTTATTTTCCTAATGATGAGGCTTCAACTTATGTGGTAAAGTCATAATAGAAATATGTTGTTGGGAAGGAACAAGACAAAAGAAATAAGTTAGAAGTTAAGACCATTTGTTCGTATTGTAAATGGATCAATCATTCTATTAAAGGTTGCTTCAAATTAATCGATTACCCTAATTGGTATAAGGGTAACAAAGCTAAAAAAGGAAAAACACTTTTAGATCATGTTTCTACTCAACCCAATGCTACTTTTGATAGTATAGATGTTGTTTCTAATGCATTAGGATTAAAGGATTTAAACAGGGCTAATCTTATTACAAAAGTCTATAATGAAGTTATGCGAATGATGCGGACAAAATATGCTATAGCAAACAAGGTAGAACCTTCTTCTTGAATTTTGCACAAACTTCATCTTGTAAGTCACTTTTAGCTTAATTTCATCAAGTTGATAATTTTATGGATGAATGTATAGGTGACATAGCAGGTTCTGACCACAAGATACCTTATCTAGAGATTTTGATGCAAAAAAAAAAAAAAAAAAAACAACACCATCAATATCCTATTAATGTCAAATTACCTGGTGAACCATTAAGAAGGTTGAAACCATTGGCAAAGTACAATTGAATGAGAACATTGTCTTAAACAATATCCTCTTTGTTAAAAAAATTTTCATTACAACCTACTATTAGTTAGTAAACCAATAAGCCAAATTAACATTATTTTTTTTTTCATCTAAATCATTGTAATTTTTAGGAATTAGACAACTAGGAAGGTTGTTGTATAGGCTAGTACTAAGAGAAGGCTTTATGTAGTGATTATTGAGTTAAGGTCACATTTGGTTGATGTTTTTTATGTGAAATCAAATTTTAATGTTATTGCTTCTTCTTTCAATAATGTTGTTCATAATGTGCCCTTAGATCTATTGCATTATAGACTAAGGCATATTACTGTGTCAAAACTAAAATTTTTTATTTTCTTCTATTAATGAAAGCACATTCTTTTGTGATACCTACAAAATGGAAAAATTACATTATTTGTAGTTTTCTCATAGTGATTCTTTATCCTCTCACACATTTAAGCTTATTCACATTGATTTGTGGGGTTTATATAATACACCATCACTTTCTAGTGCCAAATATTTCCTAACAATAGTAGATACTATGAGGAGAGTCACTTGGACTCATGTGCTTAAAAACAAACACCAAACTTTTACCACCTTAGCCAATTTCATTTCTCATATCAAGAACCATTTCAATGTCCTTCTTCAATATATTTGAAGTGGCAACGGGATTGAATTTCTTTCATATGATTATTAATTTTTTTTAAATAATGGAATCATACTCAAAAAGACCGCTCCATACACTTCCTAGCAAAATTGAGTAGTAAGAAGAAAACATATGCACTTAATTGAGAACACAAGGGCAATTAGACTTTATGCTAATTTGCCTAAAAAATTTTAGGGAAAGTACATCCTTGCTGCAACTTCTTTGATAACAAGTTCCCTACTTAAAAACTAGCTTGGAAGCTTTCGTACTAGATTTTATTCAAGAATCCCTCTTATTCCGAGCTTAGAGCCATCGGTTGCTTATGTTATGTCGTTGTTGTTAATAAAACAAGGGATAAATTTGATGTTAGAGGGCATATGTGTATGCGTCTGTTTTTTTTTTTTTTTCTGGGTTACATACATAATAAAAAATGGTATAAGTTCTTTGATCTTTCCACTAAAAAATTGTTTGTTAACGGGGATGTAACATTCATTGAGAATGTTTTTCCTTTCAATGAAAATTTCTTGCAATTGTCCTTACCCTTGTCAGTTATTTTTTCCCTCTATTTCTAATATGTTTTGCACAAAAGACATAAATCGACATCCTAATATTGCTTTTAATGAATCTACTTTACTTAAGCCCATCATTCCTATTATTGCCATTTGCAAATCAACTAGAGAAAAAAAAAATAGAGTCTCTTAAATGGCCCAGTGATTTTGTGTATATTGTTGAATCTAATGCACTAGTTTTGACAACAACTTCAAAGCATTTGTACCCTCTCATCAATGACTAAACACTTAGCCATTTTCCTAAGGACTATGTAGCATCATTAACCAATGTGTTAGCTATTCGTGAACTTAAAAATTATCTTAAAGCTAAAAATTATCTAAAATAGATTGATACAATGAATAAAGAGCTTTTAGCTCTTGAAGCTAATGATACTTAGGAATTAGTTATTTACTACCCGAAAGGTAAACTATTGGGTTAAAATAGGTGTTTAACAAATGCAAACTTGACGTATCCATAGAAAGATACACAGTATAGCTGATAGTAAAAGGATATAATCAAATAGAAGGATAGATTATGTACATACATTTTCACTAGTTGCAAAATTAAGTATGATCATTTGTTGTTGGCTTTGGCTGCTATCAAACAATGGCATGTGCATCAAATTGATGTCAACTGTCAACAATGCTTTTTTCACATGGTTTTCTAAAAGAAGAAATATACATGAATCTACCAAATGGTTACATTACTTCATCACTAGGACAGGTATGCAAATTGTTTTGTTTACTTTATGGCTTAAAACAAGCCTTGCAGCGATGAAATAGGGATTTTACCCATTTCATTTCGTCACTTGGTTTTACTTAATCTTGTAATGATCATTTACTATTTACGTGACAAAGAGGTGAGGAGTTTTTGGCTATACTCATCTACATTGATGACATATTGGTTGTAAAAAATTCATTGTCTACCATTTTTTATGTGAAGTTAGCCTTAGATAAAGCTTTCACTATAAAGGATCTAGAAGATGTGCATTTCTTTTTAGGTATTGAGGTGTGTCAAACAGTAGCTGAGTTCATGTTAAATCAACATAAGTTTGTATTGGATATTCTCCAATATGTCAGGGCTCATTAGTTATAAGCTTGCTAAGATACCTTTTTCATAACATCTTTAACATGATCACACATCCGGTATTCTACTTTAGGATCCCTCAAGGTATAGATGCTTGATGGGAAGACTTTTGTATCTTACCGTTACATGACCAGACAATTCATTCGTAGTGTAATAATTAAGCCAATTTATAGGACAACCATGCACATCACATTGCCAAGTTGCATTACATGTGACGAGATACATAAAAGGAACTTTTGATCACGGTCTATTTTATTCAACAAGCTTTACTTTGTCACTTGTTGGGTATTCATTTGTAGATTGGGGAACTAATGTTATTGATTAAAGGTCATTGACTAGTTATTGTATATTCATTGTGTTAGTATTTATTTAATTATTTTTTGGCCAATAGTTATTATTATAGAATCATAACATTTAATGGTCAATGGTCATTATTATAAAATCATAGAATTTAATAATCAATATTCATTATTGTAGCATATTTCCATTATTATTGAAAGCTCTTCTGCATATAAATAAGAGTTCATATTCTTGTAATTGATACACACAAAATATTAACTATAATCTTTTCATCTCTTTTCTATTTCTCTACTAGAAACAAATCTTTTATTTCTTTTCTATTTCCTCACTTGGTATCAAAGCCACAAAAATCTTGAATTTATTTTTCTTTTTTTGATAAGTCCAACAATACCATAGATTCCTCTGAAATTATTCCTAAACATATTAATGTTGTTTTTAATAGGTCGAATTATGATTTATGATCTCAAAAGATGTCTAGTTTCTTAAAAAGCAGACTTTTATGGCATATTGTGACTGATAAAATTACCAAACCTTCCAAAAAAGACAATGAAGATGAAGAAAAATTTACTGAGTGATTAGAAAAATGGGATGGTAAGAATCATCAATTTTTGACTTAGTTTCATAATACTTGTATCAATGTCATTATTCTGCCTCTGCCGACATTCATTAATTTCAATTATACTGTCGCTTTCATCATATGCAACAATAACTAGGCTAAACTATTCATACTTATATCTTTGAACTAAAAGCCTTATGGGATCAATTAGTTGCTTATGGTACTGTGTGGCCTAGCATTGATACCACTAAAATATATGCTGATCTTCGAGATCGACAACGTATTTAGCATTTGCTTATGACTTTTTTAGATGAGTTTGAATCTATTCAAAGCTCTCTACTTCATTGTAGTCTTTTGCCTAAGCTCGATACTATGATCAAGGATTTAATTTCTAAGGAGACTTGCTTATATACCCTTCATACTCAGCAAATACCAACCTTAACAGACATGGTTCTTGCTAGTCAAGCATCCTCAAATCCTACTCTTAGTGTTCAAGTCTAGTTAGGATCTATTCAAAACTCATCAAAATTTTCTTGAAAGAACTTTTACAATTATTGTTAGAAGTATGGTCATACTATCTCTAAATGTCTACAACTAGAATTTAAGCAGAATGGTCATGGCACTACATCTTAGCCTTTTCGTGTAGCAGTATCACTACTATAGAAGAGTGCTTTGAGAGCTCTTCTCTTAAGTTTGCTATGAAAGACATCCTAGCTCTCCTTAAACAAATCTAACACAGGCTTAGTAAATCAACTTCTTAAGCTTTATCTATTACACTAGGTAAACCTTCCCCTTGGTTCTTTGATTCTACATGTTGTAACCACATGACTTTTGATTCCTCTATTTTAACATCTCAAAGATATCTCGTTATTACACTTATTGTTCACACTATAGATAACTCTACCATGTTTGTTCAACAAATAGGAAACATTAATAGACCTTAGTTGTTTATTTTAGATGTTTTTCGTGTCCTAAAAGTGTCATTAAATTTTCTATTTATAAGACAATTATGTAAACCTAGTATTAATATACTTTTTTCAAGTTATGGTTGTTTTGTGTAGGATTCATAAATGGGGGAGATCCTAAGGACTAGATGTAAATTTGGTCGATTGTTTGAGCTAAAATCTCTTTAAATTCCTTCTAAAAAATATTGTTGCCACTGCTATTTCTTTTATTTAACATGCTCGCTTAAGTCACCTTTCAGCTTCTAAGTTAACTTCTTTAATTTCTAATGGTTGTTTAGGTCCTGACAAATCTGAAAATGTTGATTATGTCTCATGTCAACTTTCTAAATATCATGCTTTACCTTTTTCCAATAGTACTTCTATTTCACCTACTCTTTTTGATTTAGTTCATTTTGGTATTTGGGGACCCTCCCCTCATGCTTTAATGGGTAGTTCACATTATTTCATGATTTTCATTGATGATTTTTTTAGGTTTACATGGATCTATCTTATGCGAAATAAATCTGAATTGTCTACTATATATATGCAATTTGCAAATGTGGCTACTACTTGGTTCTCTTGTAAAATTAAAATACTTCGCATTGATGATGGCATGGAATACAAAGAAACGACCCTTCTCAATTTTTTATCTTAGAATGATACATTAATTCAAAGGTCTTGTCCCAGTACATCACTCCAAATTAAGCAAGTAGAATGAAAACACAGACACATTTTGAATACAATTAGAGCCTTTTTTATCTCCTCATCTTATCCTGAAATTTTTTAAGGAGAAGCTACTCTGATTGCTGTCTACACAATCAATTGTATTCCTTCTTCTGTTATCAGTAATGTTTCTCCATATGAGCATCTTTATCATCACCATCTAGATTATCATATGTTAAAAGTCTTTGGTAGTGCTTGTTTTGTACTTATTCAACCTCATGAGTACATAAAATTAGAACACGAGCACGACTTTGTTGCTTCCTTGGATATGGCATTAAACATAAAGGTTATCGCTATTGGCATCCTATTTTTAAGCATCTTTGAATTTCTCATCATGTCACTTTTTGGGAGCATAAAATGTTTTCCACAATAATTCTCTTTCAAAATGAAAAATTCACTACCTCTTTTCTTATGAATCCCACTACTCTTTTTCTTGATGAAGTTTTGGCAGGTGATAACATTTCCAATGTAGACCAACCTTCTACCCCTCTTAAGGAATGTCCTCTAGTTGTAAAGTCAGCAACAACATCCTCTTCTTCGGTTATTCATGTCCTATCTTCTACTACATCTCTTCTACTTCATCGAACTCTTCGTATAGGTTAACCTTCAGTTCTTCTTCAAGATTATATTTATTCTACCATAATACCTTTTGAACCTCATAATTATTGCGAGGTTTATACTAATCCTCTTTAGCAACAAGCAGTGGAAGAAGAACATTCAGTATTTACCAATCAACATACCTTTCTAACAAATCTATGGTTGGATGTAAATGGGTTTATAAAATAAAGACTTGTGCAAATGGTTCCATAAAGTGATGTAAAGCACAATTCATTGCTAAAGGATTTACATAGGAATATGCCATTGACTATGAAGAAACCTTTTGCTTCGGTAACTCGTCTTACTTCTGTCCCAAGTCTCATTATTATTGCTATTGGATGATAGTAGAAATTGTATCAAATGAATGTTAAGAATTCCTTTCTTAATAGCAATTTGTCTGAAGAGGTATACATGCAACCTCCACAAAGATATGATTATCTACTTAGTAAAGTTTGTTGGCTATGAAAGGCTCTTTATGGACTTAAACAAGCACCTAATGATTGGTTTCCAAAATTTGGTAATACTATTATTCAATTTGGTTTTAGCCTACTCTTCATGAACATGCATTGTTTATCTGGAAGACTACTTAAGGTAACACTTTACTTCTTCTTTATGTTGATGACATGATCATTACAAGAGATGACTTACAGGGTATTGCCGATCTCAAAGCGTTTCTTAGCCAACAATTTCACATGAAAGATCTTGGTTTTCTTAGTTTCTTTCTTGGGTTAGAAATTTCCTTTGATCAAACTAGATATTATTTGGCTCAAGCAAAATGTGCTGTTGAACTGATTTCTCATACTGGTTTAACAAATTGCAAGGTTGTGAATACTCTTATGGAATCTAATGCTCATTTCTCAGTTACAAATGGTACTACTGTTTATTGACAATTAGTTGGTAGTCTCATTTACTTAACTATCACTTGACTAGACATTGCTCCTACAGTTCATATTGTTAGTCAATTCACGATTGCTTCTCATACAACTCATTTTGTTGTTGTTTTACGTATCATTTGTTATGTGAAAGAGATATTATTTCATGGTCTTCATTTCTCTAGACATCTATCCCCTAATTTAAGAGCTTACTTTGATGCTGATTGGGCTAACAATCTTACCAATCAGCATTCTACTACTGGATTTTGTTTTTTTCCTTAGCACTTCTTTGATCTCATGGCATAGTAAGAAACAGTCAGTTGTCTCTCACTTTAGTATTGAGGTTGAATATCGTGTAGTTACTGATACTACATCTGAACTTCTTTGGTAATGCTAGTTACTTCAAGATATGGCATTTTACATTCTTTTGCTACTTCTCTTTATTGTGACAATCGAAGTGCTATGCAAATTGCTCGTAACAATGTCTTTTATGAACGTACTAAACATATTAAGAATGATTGTCATTTTATTTGACATCATATACTTCAAGGAACCATTCAACTCCTCTTTGTTTCCTCAATTGACCAAATTGTAGATATCTTTACTTAAGCTCATTCATCAGGCATATTTCATGATTTAGTTTCCAAACTCAAGCTAGATAAACTTTTGCCATCTTAAGTTTGAGGGGGATCTTAGCATTTAATCTAATTAATTTTTTATCAATAGTTATTATTATAGAATCATAACATCTAATGGTCAATGATCATTATTATATAATAATAGAATTTAATGATCAATCATATTTCTATTATTATTGCATATTTCCATCATGTTGAAGGCTCATTTATATATAAATAGAAGTTTATATTCTTGTAATTCACATACACAAAATATTAAATACAATCTTTTCATCTCTTTTATACAAATCTTTTTTTTTTTCATTTCTATTTCTACAATTATTTTATTTCTTTTCCATTTCCTCACTCATTGGATCTTCTTTGATTTTATGGAAGACAAAAAATGCAAGCAACCATTTCCTCATCTTTGATTGAAGCCAAATATCATGGCATGGAATCGGTCATAAAGAAACTTCTTTAGCTTTCTTATCTTCTTCAAGATTTTCATATTACGACTGAACTTTTTGTGGTTCTTTGTACAAAGAGCAGATTCACACAACTAATTGTATCGTAGAGAATTCTTATTTGCATGGTCGAACAAAGCGTATTAAAGTTCATTTTTACTAGAAATCATGTTAGCAACGGCTTTCTAAAGATTTTCCATGTTGCATCTCGTTTTCAGTTGGCAAATCTACTGACTAGAGCTTTAGGTGAAACACAGTTATTTATCTTATTCTCGCATGTCTGTTAGTTTAAGCACGTGACCCTTTCCTTATGTATAAATACAATTGTAACATACTTAACAAACCAATTTCGATACTCGTTTTACATACACTTTTCTCTCTCGAATCCCTAATCTGTATTCTGTAGATCAACGTCGAGCTAAGTGTTGGACTTTAATGGAGATTGAAATTCCTAATTTTTGACAATGACAAAATGTTACTTTATTTGCTACCCTATTTTGGAAAATTCGTAAGAAAAATGATAATGGTTTTTATAACATTTATTGAGAGGTAAGAAACAAGAATAAACACTTAATATTCTTATTCATGAGTTTATATTTTCATTTTTTTTAAACATGCCATCAAGTTTATAAAGATAAAAATATTTCTTTTTTAAACATTTCAATAGCTATAGACAAGACACACAAGTTAACCGAATATAAACGTTGAACGATCCAAACCGTAATCGCACCTTAAAAATTAATGGTAATGTATTTAGTCAGGCTGAATCATAGAAAAAACAAGTTAAAATTAATGGATAAGGTATCCGATTACATGGGAAAAGGTACTCGATTAGCTTTGAATAATGAGATGAGGTCTGATCACGTTAGGCTAATATTTAGTATTTAATATTCATCAACCATTGAGTGTGCACGCCCAATGGGACAGACTACGTGGCTACAAACTCATGAGGTCGCTTTATGTGGGTTTCGCCTTCCCACGCTGCTATATCCGGTGGACCAAAATGTCCTAACTTTTTACGGTTCGTTCTCTTTTGTTTTCCCAATTTTAACATTTTATATAATATCTTTGGATAGTAAATGCCGATATTTATGAAAAATGTGGTTAAAATATGTAATATAATAATATGGATTCAGATGGGTAAGGTTGGTATGGTGAAATCATAAGAAATTAACACGTGTAGTATAGGTAGTTTTCGATCCCACGTTCTGGAAAAAGATGAAAATGTTTGAGATTCATTACCCACTACTAGGAAAAGAAATTGCTTAAAGAAATGTAAACGGTTTTATGGATTTGATAGATTTTACCAACCTTTTGATGATTTATAAGAATGAGATATAAAGGTTCGAGCTAATGACAAAAAGCACTATATGAATTGTTGGTGTTTTTTTTTATGTTTTTTAACTTCTTTGAAGTTATTAAATTTTGTACTCAAGCAAACTTTTATTTATCAAATTCATTACCTCACTTTTAATTATTATATACTTATACATTTTTTGTAATGAATATTTACCTCATTATCTTTTTCAAGATAATAAAGGTGGTATATTTGCTTTGTAAGAATTTGAGTAAATATGATATTTTGTAACTTAATCAACTTTTAAGTATAATTACATTAGCGATTTCAAATTTTAGATATAAAATTGGAAAAACATAAAAAATTGAGGTAGTAATTTTTACATTACCTCTAAAAGTTTTAGTTTGAAACGAGGTTTTTGGGAAAACATTTAATATAGTTCGTACAAACATTTGATTTTGTTACTGCTAAATTGGATTACACAAGAAAGGAAGGTAATGAGAAATGAAAGAAATAAAATCGAAAATTGACACATTTAGATTAGATTGACGTACAAAACCATGACTAATATGAATCCATTTTGACTTAATGAGTTTCCTATTTTGTATATTATTTTGAGTCCATTTCCATTTGTTGCTACAAATATTGAGATTAACATGTATATTCTTAGGTGGCATTTGATTATTAGAACTTAACCGGATGAGAAGATTTGGACAACACTTTATAAAGAGTATAAGATAATACAACTCTATTATACCACATTTGGTATGTACAATACTAAACACAAATTTTTGTGATTGAAAAATTTTAAAGTTTTCATAAAAGAAATTAATTTTTCCTAATATAAATTATATTAAAGTTTAATATTGTGGTTTTGAAATTTAGTGTAAGGTTATTTTTGGAATTTAAAGATATATTTATTTTGTATAATGTGAAGTAGATTTTTGTATTATTAAATATTTGATATAAAATTTTAAGCTTTTATCCTGCATTCTAAAATCACTTTTGTCTATTAGTACACATAATTATGCAAACCAAACATTTGAACAATTCAATATTATAAAATTGTGGCAACTAAATGATGCAGTAATATATCTCATTGATATAATCCAAGATACTTTTAAGAGTTTCTTGAGATTTGAGTGTTGTTTATAGTTACTCATTAACCGCAATTCAGCTATGTTTGCTCAACAGTGTTTTGCAAGAAGCATTGGGTGAGAGGACGGCTGATGGTATGTAGGCCAGATAAAATTGGTAATGAAGCCGAGGCCTCAAACCACGAGAATGTTAGAGAGGGCATCTGCAAAGTTACTTTTGCTCACTAAAAGAGGTCTAAAATTCCCAAAGTTCATATCTTCACAAACATAAATCACAATTTAACTAAATATGTACATAGAGCAAACACTAAAACAAGGTTTCATCTTCATCATCTATTTCACTATCAATATTTTTCGAGTCATTAATCAGAAATAACGCACATATCAGTCTTAGACTACCTTTAGACATCCATAAAGATAAAACTTTTGCGTGGCTAAGCCATGGGGCGAGGAAACATTGAAATATATGGTGCCTCACAAATTGAAATAAGAGAGGATCAGACTCCACTTAAAATTGGGAGGGTTCGGTAAATAAATTTTACCTATTTAAAGGCATCACATATCACGGTTTAAAGCTTTTGCCCCATTGGGCCATGCTATTTTTCTTTTTTTTTTAATAGAAAAATTTCTTCGAGTGTAGTCTAGTCTAGAAATCATCATCCTAATAATGTGTTTATTTCCCCTATCCATATTTAATTTTGCTAGTTTTCATATTGATATCCTAATTAATTATCTTTAGGAAAAGATGTGATAGAGTTCTCAACATTTATCTATTATCCTATTCAAGTCCTTTAATTTTTTTAAAATAATTGTAGTCCTCGACATTTTAAAACTTTTTACATTGAGTTATTTCATTAGCTTGATAAAAAAATCCATTAGCTCTTAGCACGTGCCAATTTCTAGTATATCCATAATAGCTAATTTGATAAAAATATTATTAAATTAAATAATATAATAAAAAATTACAAACCATTGCCATTCATCTTCAAAATCGGCTCGCTGCGAAATGATGCATTAGGTGTAGATGAAGTCACGATCGAAAGAGAATTAGAAATTTGCGATTCACTATATCTTATATTTTGTTTCGAATTGTGATCTACTATGTTTCTTTTCTTTTTCTTTTTTTTTTAAAACATATCCTCATTTGATAGTAAGAGTGGGTAACTTTATTGAAATTTGTACCTTGTTTTATACTCCTTGACTGCGTAGATTTCGAGCAATACTAAAGATCATAGAATAGGCCATAAGTACAATTTTTTAGAATCCGTTTCCATAAGGCAAAATATTAATATGACATCTTCATACCATATATCCGCCTTGAAACTCATATTCTAATGTATATGGAGTATAAGTTTCGAGGTACCAAGTGTCCATTCTATAAAAATTATTGACTAAAAAAATTAAATTAATAGAAAATAATAATTTACATGTGAGTGTGAGGGTTCAAATGTAAAGGTCACATATGCACTACGTAAGTATCACGTTACATGTGATTAAGGAAGGCCTTGACTTGAGAAGTACTTATGAGATGATCAAGTGAGGAATAATAGAAAGGAACATTAAGTAATCTCAATAAAACTCTAACACAAAATGTGATAAATGAAGAAGTTGAATAGTATTAAACACCTTGACTTGAGAAGTACTTATGAGATGATCAAGTGAGGAATAATAGAAAGGAACATTAAGTAATCTCAATAAAACTCTAACACAAAATGTGATAAATGAAGAAGTTGAATAGTATTAAACACCACTATGAATGATGAAGAGGGTGTGTTCTTGAAATAAATTAAGTGTTTGATCTATTTGAGTAATGAAGCTAGTAGTAAGACAACTTTAGTTAAGATTCTGTTGTGTCCAAACAAGGGAGGGGGCAAATTATTTATAAAAATTAGTTGTTGATCTCATTTGTCAAATTAGATGATGATCAATGGTTAGAATTGATTGCTTCTTTGGACCTTACGTAAACTCTTTCATGAGTTTAGGTTTAATAGAAGCCTTATTTGACGTGTGAGCCAAATTAAGAGGCGTTGGTATTGAGTATGTCAATTCAACGGATTATACTCTAAACTCATCATATCAAACCTTCCTTAATCATCTCAAATTTCTCTGAGCTTAACTCTTCAAACCCTACCACCTTAGCTAAAGAACTAATATCCATTTAATTACTATGCTTAAAGCCTAATTTGAATTTGGCCCTCAGCATTAACTAAACATTCAACCTTTATCTTTTAGTAAAAAGAAAAGGGAAAAAAATAAAAGGCATATAGTCTAACCTTACTAGCCATCCATTAGAAACCCTGATATTATCCCAAAATTCTCAATTTTTATTTATAGTCTTATTTCTTCTAACTAATACTCTAGAGTGATTAACCTACTTTAGCAAAACCCACCTTTACTATTTTTTTTTTTTTTTTTTGCCATTGTAGTCTATACAGTTCTCTGTATTGTAATCTAATTTTCATAAGTTACATGTTTTATCTATGATCAAAGCCTTATTTTTTTCTTTCTATTTTTTACTTTATGAACAATAATACTAATAAAACCCAAAAAACAGTTTCATAAGAGAAAGTGATCTCTAGAAAACCCTTAATCAAGAAAACTCATATCACTAGAAACTCCCTATACACTACACCTTAGTAAGGAAAAGCATTTCAAGCCTATAGAAAACTTGGAAGCTGAAGTCTATGCTTAGGACTTCACTTTTACAGAATCTCAACATCCTTCAAATGGTGAGCAATTTATGCAAAATGTTGCTCTAGCTCTGGATGATAATGGAAATGGTGTGTCTAAAACTAACGCTAATGGACCACCTTGTAGACAATCATATAAGGAAAAATTCATTCATAACATTCCAAATGCATGTGTTGTAAATTTTAGCTTATAAGAAGGCGTTAAAGAAGATGAGGACAATAATGTGTCTCATGAGCTTACTTTCCAAAGCATATATGATCATATGAAGAAGAATGAACAGATAAAAGAAAACCAGGTATGTACCTTATCACTTTGCATTAGGACTTAAGAAAAATCTTTATACCCTATGGAAGAAGTCTCTTCTAATTAACTTATATAGTCAATCCCGAGGGCATAAATTGCTATTAAGTAAGTTACAATATCTTTAGAGATTTACCTCTCATTTTACAATGATTGCTATGGCGGAAGGATATTATACTATTACCTTTGAATCTAAAATGGATCTTATTAGAGTTATTAGGGATGGTCCATGGTTCATTAATCGTAGTTTTTTAACAATTAGGCAACAGGAGCTAAAATTTAAGGCTTATAGCCACATACAATTTTGTAACTATTAGGGTTAGAATACTTAAGCTTCCTGTAGAATATTATGATGTCAAAATCTTAAGGTTAATTGGTGAAACAATTAGATTGGTACTCTATTTAGATACATAAACAGTAAACGCTAAAAGGGGATGATTTGCATGATTCTATGTTCAAATTATATTTAATGAGCCTTTAGTGCATTCGATTATGATAGAAGGGATTCCTTATTTGGTTCAATATGAAGGTATTAAGAATTGGTGTATGCAATGTGGTTGCATTGGGCATGTATAACAATTTTTTCCAAGAAAATCAAATGCAGAAAGTTAACCTCAATAGCAAGTATGTAATAATCTAGAGACTTTAGAAGTGTAAAAGGAAAATATGGAAAGTTAAGAAGAAATCCTAAATGGACAAAATGAAGTCAAGAATATTAGCCAAGTAGCAAAAGAATGTGAGATGGATATCGTTGCAAATACTCAAATTGGATAAGAAAATTCATCTTAGCAAATAGAAGGCTATGGTGAATGGACAGTAGTTCAGAGGGAAAAAAATAATAAAAAAATAAAGCAAATTATGGTGTAAGTACATAACCCATGCAAGCTAATTATCACTTGAAGCTGTAAAAAACAAATAATGTAGACTTAGAAGTTTAGAAAGGACAAATGGTATGCCAATATACACCATCACAATGATGGAAAAGAAAAGTTAAAGAGGGTAATCACCAACGGGTGCTTCTAAAACAAGAAGTGAAGATCAATCATGATTAAAATCAAACAAGCAAAATGTCGATAAGACCAAGGAAATAAATGTGAATAATGAAAGTTTAAAGAACTTAAAGCCAAGAACTAACCTCTAAATCAAGAGTCCAAACTCAACCGATAAACAATCTACATAGGAGAACACTTATTATTGTAAAAAATTTAGCAAGAAAAGGAAACAAGAATTGAGAGGAAGATGATCCTAAACTTTACTATCAAACTCTTCCATCAAGATTCAAAACTGCCTTAGACAAAAGCTCTATGCTTATGCATCTGACCTTCAACTATCATGTGGAGAAAGTCCTCATTCACATAGAGGACATGAAGATTCTTCAAGGGGAGTTGTTACCTCACCACCAAGTGCCCATGATAAGATCGATAATAACAGAAATTGATTAGTCAATAACACTAATGGGGTTAAGCCAAACAATAAGAACTCGTAAAGAGTACATAGTGAATGTGGCAACCCCATTGAATGAATTCCATCCACTCAAACAAATGAAAAAATGGGAAAGGACACTATGAATGGTAATGAACAACAGTTAAGAAACGTCTTCAAGATAACAAATCTAATGATCCTAGAATGTACTCTACTAGCAATATATATTTTAAAGAAAAATTAAATAATTCCTTTGTTATTTATGAATGTGGAGGAAACACTAGCTTTAGCGAACACTAAAGAAACCCCAAGTAATTTCTTCTTGGAAATACAAGCTCTCATGGCAAACAAATGAAATTATTTGTTACAACCCAACAATCACAAGGGATGGAGTCTCAGGTTATCTTACAATGATAAGGTCGGTAGGCATCTTACTATGGAATGTAAGAGGACTTAATATACAGAACAAACAGGATAACCATTTTGAATGATTTCACTAAGCATATGCCTAACATGGTAGGATAATCATAGGTATTATAACCAGTGTTTCTATAATATTATGAAAATTTACATATTATGAAAACCCCATTATAATTGAAACATAATTTGACTAATTAAAAATACATTTCAATACGATCGAAATGATATATTATAAGTAATAATATAACTACAGATGTTATTAATGCTTACTAACTTAATATAACTTATAGAATAAAACTATAATAAATATACATCTAAATAAAACTATTTCCCCTCATATAAGAACAATAATATACTTTAAATGCATATATATATTTATGTATATAACTTCATAATGATATAAAGGATAGATAAAACCTTAATGTTTTCATAACTAACTCTTATGAAAACTAAATTTGGGTTTTAGTATACATATATAATCTTCTAATGAGCAAAACATCGATAGTATAGGCTTACTGTAGTAAGCAACAATATAGGTAAGTTAAGATTGTGGTTTTACCGCTTTTTAATATACTGTATTAGAGTATCTAAAGGTTTAAGAGTGCTTTTAATCATGGTTATAAATTACCTGTTTGTGCACTTGCTATGTGTGTAATTGTTATTTCATTTATGATAGAAGTTGAACTTCTTAGCTTGTTATTTTGCATGATTTCATAGTTTTGTTTATGTAAACTTATTTAACCACCCTTAAATAAAATTAATAGTGATCTGACTAATAATGTAACTAAACATGCATAACAACAATTAAGAGAATGATTACGAGTGTTAAACCAAATATCGACTCCCTTTGATGAGAATAGTCGAAATAATCATTTCCTTATCCTTAGTTGAATTAAGTGATAAGTGAAGAGGTCATGATAAAAGTAAGGTCTATGGTTTGAAGGCGGTCACGAGAGAAAGGTATTCTCTATTGTATAAACTTGGGTTTAGTCTTATTTGAGTTACAATAAACTCCTTAATGCAAGTTGGAGCAGATATAATTTCTCTAATTATGCAATGGACCTAATAATATTATGTGATTTTCAAGTGACTAATTATATTGCATTTTATATAATTAATAACCTTATTTGTGATTATTTTGTATTCTTCTATCTCCATTCTACTTACTGAGCTAATTATGCTCACATCCTTATAAATTCTTTTGTAGATAACGAGTGAAAAGTTCAAGACATATAGATATTACTACCCCTAAGTTAGTGCATAGTTAGCTAAGAAAGCGAGGAAAGAAGAATCCCTTGAATTTAGGCTTTTTTACTTTTCTTTTGTTTTATGGAAACTAAGTAAAAAGCCTTAGGGTACTTATTAGTTTCCTATCTTATTATTAATAGATTGCAAGACTTGTGATTTTTATAAACTTTTAATGTAATTATAACTCTACGTATAGAATTGCTTATATAAGTACTGTTGTATTATCGAACAATAGGTTATCTTGAACAGGTATTTTGAAAACTATACTACAGGTTTGATTATTAATAGGTGTCAAACTGAATGTTTGAAGCTAGTTAAATCATATACACCTTATGTAGATTATATCTATAACAGTAGCTGTGATGTCAACTTTTATCTTAGATTAGTTGACACACTAGAATTGTTACGATTTCTCATGTTTAGGGCATAGCAGTATACAATAAAACTATCTAAATGTAGAGATTGAATTGGACTAAAAAATAACAGTAGATTATTTAACTTCAAACATATGTATACGAATCAAATATACATATTATTGATTTGTGTAGGGAAAAAATATCGCACTTATGTTAGTGGAAGATTAGGTACATACCTTGAGAGATTAACATAATAGCCAACAGATCATAAGAAGGGCTTGGCAACATTTAGAAATTTTTCTTATATGTATGATTCCTCCTTCATTTTTGTTGCCTCTTTTGTCAAATGATTTGATGGTCAGTTAAAGGCTGATGAAGGTTAAGAATGTTAGAGTTATTGATGAAGCAACTTGAACTTTAAGATTCAAGTTTGATAGAGTATAAGGACAGTCTTCTGTATTTATGGGTGTTTTAATGTTTTATACTTTGTAAAACTTTGTTTGATGAAATATAAATCCTTATTCTATTGATAAAAAAAAAAAAACAATGTTTATATATCAACAATAGTGTTGAAAACAAAGAACATAAATCTATTAACTGATTTTTCCTACTCTTTCTCTTTTCACACACGAACAAGAGTGATTGATATAATTTACATAGGTTAATTAACATTTATAATTTTTTATTCAAATTTATGTTTCTTTCTCCTCCTATTTTCTTTTTGTAATGTTTAACAGTTAAAATGCATGGTGAATTCTTGCTTGATTTAACAATAATAATGTCAAAATCAAACAAATAATTGCAAGTTGGATGAGCCTACTATGTTATTTCCTCATCTCATCATAGTGGGTGTTAGAGAAAGCTAACTTTAATTGATCCTTGCCAAGGAAGAAGGATAATTTAGGAATAAGTTTTTGTTATGTTTGTATGGATTTTCATGGTACATTTTATCCTAATAATATATCATAAAAAAGCTAATTGATCTACTAACAAATGCCACAGGAATCATGGATACTAAAGTTGTCTATACAAAAGCATCAGCTTGTCCATGGAAGATATAGAGCGGTGCAGCCTACCTTATGAAAATATAATAGAAAAATTTATAGATTACAAAAGAGGAAGAGCTTGTCAAAAAACTTTACCCTAAAACTTTAATATTAAAAAAATACAATAGAAAAATTTATAAATTTTACACTATAGGTTGTATAGAATATAAGTTTTAAGATGATATTCTATATTACATAACTTCAAAGCATAAAAACTGTTAATTATTTAATAAGCATATATTATTCACTTTATACCCACTCTTTCTTGAGAATAGTGCCCATAATTCTTTGTTTCAATATCATTCTTCCCGTAGCTTTGCCGCAATAGTGGACAATGTGTACAAGACAAATTGTTAGACATAATTAATATTCTTTGGAGATGAGGCATAATGATTGATCTTCTCAAAGAAAAGGAGCAATATGCTCACAAGGAGTGTGAACATTATAAACAAATAAAATAAGGAAAACTTCTAGCGCTTTCTTTTATCATATAAGATTAGAATAATGTTTCCACTTGCGATAATTGAGGATCTCCTTCATGAAGAAAGGTCTACAAACGTTGAGTTCCAACTTATGCATGCCAGATGTATTAGTGCAAAAATGGCATGGGACCACAAACAAAAAGAAGGATTGCGATTTGATTTGAATTTTCTTTTTTTTTTTCCCTTTTATGGTTTGGAGATAAGTAAATAAATTAAAGTACGAGTATCTTGACAGTCATATGTTTCCTTTTTAGTCTTCCAATATATAATTTTCCATATTTCACCTCGTACTTGTTAAAGCATAACCACCAACCAGCGAAGGACAAGATTTCACGTCCTACCCTTACTCCTTTGCGAAGCCTTCAGATCAGCTGAAAGGCTGCAATAGTACCAATTCTTTGTGCAGGTGGATTGATAACATAAGTACGTGAAAATATGTACAGTAATTTTTTAAAAATTATCCATTAACTACTCACTTTTAGCATTTTACGAAATGTTTTGCCCAAAGTGTTTAGTGAAAAATACGAAGAAAGCAATTTAATTAAGTGAAGGGGCAACAATATATGCGAGTGAAGTGACGCTGACATCATAGTTATCCTCTATCATCTTCATATCGTGAAAATGTTGCACGATTTTGATCATCTTCTTGATATTGTTAAACAATCAACCATTCGCAATTTAAATCTTTCTATTAAATTCCCGTTGGACTTCATTATACACAAGCTTTAAAATACTCATATCACCTAGGGATGGATGTAGCATTATCATGTCAGGAGCGAGCTATCCCTTTATTAAACCCATATACATAAAATGAATTCCCTTCTTTTTGCAACTATAATATATATTACAAGATATTTTATTTATTAAAAGTGAATAAAGTGAAACACACTATATCACGAAAAATAATCATCGAATGTCCCATAACATAGAAAGGAGATTTCTAAAATATATGTCTACACGAAAGAGTCGTGGTTGATTATCATATATACAAGAAAATTTGTTTATTCATTATGTATAAAGTAAGGCCCATAATATTACAAATTGCCCCGTAAAAGTAATTAGAAATAAAAGGAATCGTTGAATGATTTGCAGATGTTTCTTAACAGGGTTTCTTAGAAGTATTTTACAAACCCCTTCATGATTTATGTTTTGAAATTTATATTTTTTTAATAAGTAAACTATCAACGTTTCGTTTGCAAATATACACCGTAGATTTTGTAGGGAAATCCAACGAAGAAGGATTACAAGAATGTGATTGGTGCATATAAGTGATGTACACAAGATGCAAGTAATGAGTTGTGAGCAAAAGGCTCCTATACTACTCATATTTCACAAATTGATTAGTGGTATATAATAATTAATAAAATTTTAATAAACAACAAGTTTATATCAACAATTTTTTTTTTTTTTTTGTGTAAAATATCAATAATATCTTTAAGGAAAAAAAAAAAAAAAAAAAAAAACCTACCATGCTAATGAATCTTTTTTCGCGTTGGGAAATCAGGTTCTTCTTATCAAGGTCAGTTTTTAACCAGCTAAAACTTAAAAAAATTCTCGTCTATAGGGTAGTTTAATCCGTTTTGTATATACTTATTAAAATGTTTTTCATCTATGTTGTTTAATTCCGCCAACCATCGAATGAGATGTAATTATTTCAGTAATCTTTTAGCGAGAAATGACAAGTGTTCTGAAATTAACCGTAATCACATATTCCATATGTTTCGTGGTAATTGTCGATGCTCCGAAACCACATACAGTAGAGATAGGCTCAGTGTAAGTACATTATACATGAAATTCTGCATTCGGGAAAAATACGCTACAAATCAATACGAGGCATCATATATATAAACTCCAAATTCATCCATAACAAGTTGATTCTGAAAATTATAATCTAAATCCCCATCAAAACTATTATGCACATGATAATTATTAGAACCAAGAGAAGAATAGTAATCGGATTCCGACACAAACGGCTGAGTCCAGAAATCTCCTTCAGATTCATCCAAAACCATTTCCGTTGAGTTTGAAGACACCAACTCATTGTCATTCGAGTTCAAAACCGACTCCTCCCCAGAAGACGATGCATCGGATTTAGACGATGCCGCGTTCGAGAGAGAATTAGAAATTTCCGGTTCACTAAATCTTATATTTCCTTTGGATCGTGATGTATTAGGGTTTTGCAGAAAACGTTTCCTGAGATGAGAGTGCCAATAATTCTTTATCTCATTATCGGTTCTTCCCGATAGCCTTGTTGCTATAAGGGACCATCTGTACAAGATAAAAAATTGTTAAGCCATGATTAATATTCTCTGAAGATGATGAGTCATAATGATAGATCTTCTCATCTATAAAATGGATAGATTTGAAAAGAGTAATTTTCTTTCTAATTCATTAAAAACAAAGAAAAAAATTCCTTTTTTTTTCTTTTCTTTTTTTTTTTTTGTGCAAAGTGTGCAATTTATGAGTACATGTGACAAACCAGATGAAAGAAAACAAAAGGGGGGTAAGGAGAAAAGGGTTGATCTCGATGATCTTGTGAACTTCCTTGTGTGCACATGTCCTGTTTTGACTCACTTTGGTTGATCTAAAGTATTATCAGCTTTACTTTTAATATTTTTCCATTTTTATTTCCTTTATAATCTACTTTTTAGGGTTTTCTCAACATCATGTAAAAACACCAAAATTAATGTATTTTGAGGACGATTTATCATCAATCTTAAGAAATCAACAGTTTTTAAGTCTCTTTCCCTCGAAGACTTATTCTTGATTATTTTTCCTACACTTTCATGTGCTCTACATGTATCCTTCCATTTCAATAGAACATCCTTTATTACCATACTTAATAATTTCTCGGCAGAAGTTGTCACCTACACTTTCCATCATCACCCCATCGTGGTCCCTATATCACAAGAAGAATCCTCAATACTAAGCGATTTTTCGAAAGTTTTCCAGAAAAAAAGAATATACAGTTGAGTATAAATTAAATAAGTGTTTATCAAAATCCCCATGCCATTGATTTGCAACCGAATTCATCGGCAATAAAACCTGATAGTGAAACTTGGAATATAAAAGAACTAAAAGTGCATTTAAAAAAAACTTAAATTGCTGCATGCAATATATGAGATATATAAATTAAGTTGCTGCTTCTTGCATTATTTAATAGTAAAAGGACGCAAGATCCATACTTATTTCCGTGTTCCTCGTGTAATTTGATGATCAAATCTTCCTCCTCTTTGGTGTAGTTTCCCCTTTTTAGATCTGGTCTTAGGTAATTCACCCATCGTAGCCTACAACTCTTGCCACACCTTGATAAACCTGAAAAAAATAAAAATAAAAATCGATGATGCCCCGCTGATCATACACTCTTATTATACGAATTTGAGGTCTATTACGCTTATATCTGGATTCTATATACTCGAATGAGCACAACATTTATTAAAAGAACAACTATCTTAATAATTAAATTCATTCAATTGTAGAGTAGTGCTTAAGCATTTATAGATTGAAAAACAAAAATACTTCATATCATTATCTTTCGTTTTTCTTCACAATGTATCTACTTGTACGATGTATTCGACGTACTTAAATTATACATACACATAAATTAGTTTTGCAGCCTACTTAGAATTGTATTATGTTTGCACAATTTCAGTTGCAAGCAAAGAAAAAATCGAGAACATCAGAACAAAAATCATTTTGGGAGTTTCTTCAATTTCTTACTCAAACTTTGAATTTACTAAATAATTATACTAAATCAAATTTTTAGCTGTAAAAATTGAAGTTTGAATGTGTTGTATATCATACCCAATGATTTTACTTGTCAATTTTACCATTTCTGTCATTTTTTGGGATGACTTCTTGACAGCGTAGAGTTGGGAAGACGACCAAGGTGGTCAACCCGAGAAGCAAAAGTTCAGTTGGGCATTTTGTAATTTGAAAAACTTTAGCTGTAAAATACCAAAAGCTCAAAATAGTGATTTTAACATTTTCTCGGGAGAGGTGGAGGGCGTTGTATGCATGATTAGCACGGAGTATATAGTAGGGCGAGGTGAGAATTACTTCATGATAGAGAGAAATGGTTCATGAATTACCCGCATACTTGGGAAGGAGTCGCCAGTTCCAATGACCATACTTCTCAATGTAAGCTTTGAGCTTATTATCTTCTTCAGGACTCCATGCCCCTTTCTTGACTCCATTCTTATCATAGAAGGGACTCCTCACCATCTTTCAAGCTGTTGCTTTTGTTGTAGTATATCAGATCTCTTCCTCACTTTTGGAGATTAGTTTCTTTTCTTTTTTTTTTTTTTTTTTTTTGTTGATTGATGAACTCAGGGAATACAGACAGGCTCTTTTTATATGCTTCATTTGCATTTTCACGTGCTTAATTAACTGCAACAGTAAAAATGGTATATAATAATGCAGCGTTAAACAAATGACAAATGAGAATCACATCGAAATTTATGATAAATGATGTTTTTGGGTACCTCGCAGAAATTTCCACATTCACATGCTGCAACATCACAGGACCTACTTAAGAACTCGATAGAGACAGTAGACACCACGTGTAGCACATTGTCCACTGGCCCCTTGCGTATGAAGCCATACGTGATATTTTGGATGATATGTTCCCAAAAGAAAAAAAAGGAAAAAGGAAATGAATAAAATCTTGGAGGAAAATGTTAATCGCTACCTTTATAATATACATTTATTAACTAAAGAAATTTAAGTGTTTACATTTTCGTAAAGTACGTAATCAGTTTTGAGAATTTTTTTTTTTTAATAATTATCTATTTTGAACTCTTAATAAGTATCTTAAAAAGAATATAAATAGAAAATTCAGTTATTTATTACATGGAAAATGTTTAGAATATCTTGATGCGCTTAAAAAGCTTAGAGAAAATTTTTATTTTCTATTTATTTATTTATATTTCATAACTTGTGTACTCAATCTTCAAAATCTTTTGCAAAGAGATGAAATAGAGTTATCAAAAAATTTTATGAACAAAACCGTGTTTTTATAATGTAACATTTTTTATATGGATCGGATACAAAGCATTCAACTTTAGAAATAAATCATTGTGAAATTCCAACTCAAAAAGATTTAAATGTTATTAATTAGAACATGTTATCTATATTATGGATAATCAGTTGGCATTTTGTATCTTCTATATAAATAAAGCTTGCGGACACCATCACAAAATTCAAACAGTAGTAGAGCCGGGGTATGCCGCAAATCTCTTTAGTAGTTTAGGACCCTTTGCTTGTTACTACATATTTTGACAGAAACGGCAAGTTTTATATAGCCAATTCTGGTTTATATGGCAAATATTTTTTCTTAAGAATTTGTAAATGTTGGATTTTTAAACCTTTTAGAGGTATATTCATAAATTTTAGAACTTTTTAAGCACGGGAAGGAAAAAAAATATATATATTGCAAAACTAGAAAAAGAAGCTCCAGGACTACCGCACAAACGGCTACACTCTTTCACCTAATACAAACTAAAGACGGAGGTCCCCTTTCATTGTCCTGATGCTTAAAATGCATTAAGAGACGATAGGTGTTTACACATGCAAATATGCATGTTGGCGAACCAGAGGAGGGAAAAATTAAAAGATATTGTGAATAATGGTTCAAACTGCAAACTAAGTGATAAATAATATCAACCTATAGGAAAATTAAATAATATTGTAATAATTGTTCAAATCACGAAACAAGTCAGAGTAAATCGTTTTTATTTAGGCCCGAAAAAATTATAAAATTAGGTTTTATTTATTAAAAAAATGAATCATTTTGTTAGGTTCTCAATTAAGTAAAAGAAACAAACCATATCAAATCAAATTTTGTCCACCTTTATTAAAAATATATAATAGCTCCCAAACTTTTTAAATCATTGAACCTCTCATAAATATAAGTAATCACGTCATGAGTTAAAATAGATTTTATAAATTACTTTAAATAAAATTATAAATTCAAAAGTTAAAATTATATTTAAAATATCTTGTTACATTATCATTATATTACCCTTTTAATTTAATCTAAACTTTTAAGTACATGTGACAGTATTTTAAAGGGTTAAAAAAATAACCCTAAAAGATACAAATCGGCGGAAGTTTGTCTGCATTTCTTTCCCCTGAACATACATGCTCGAGATCTTTTCCTAAATGGACAGGCTATTTTGATGAACCGTTGCTATTTTAGCACGGCGACAATGGAAACATAGCGTCAGAAGAATGCAGCGTACTTCGCATTTCCCTCAAATAGGACAATTTTGCCAAAAGAAAAATACCGAGAGAGAAAAAAAAAAGATTTGGGTGGCGCAGACATAAAAGAAATATTTGTTTTACAGTGAATAACGGAAGGATGGTTATGGGCTGACTAGGGTGAAAAGCTGCTGTAGCTCACTAAGTATTGATTTTTAAATTTTAGTGTCGAAATCTACTTCTTATATCCCACTTTATATAGTATACGGTCATAAATTTTTCTATTATATTTTTATAATATTAAAATTTTAAAGTAAATTTTCAACAATTTGAACTTTTCAATATTTTTATAATATGTTGTTCATTTAAATCGCATAAAAGAATACTTCCTACGATAAGAAAAGTGTTATTGCAAAATCTACCTCATATAAGATTATAAACAAAAGTTACATTACACAACATGAATAATAAAATAGTATGTCCATTAAGAAGATTCTTCCTCCACTTATTCAAACCTTACATCTATTAAAAAGTTCAGCTCACGTGCTTAAAATATGTAACACCATATCGATTACAATAAATTTATGAATATAACATCTAATAAAAAGCACAATAGTAAATGTAGGATCGCTAACGAGGAAGAAATGAGACGACAGAAGCGAAATATAGAAATGTAATAATGAGATAAGAAAAAGGTGGAAAAAAAATGAAATAAGAAATATTTTGGGGTTTGTTATGAATGATTGGCTTGGATTATTGTCAATATATTTATTCTTCCTAAATTTTGGTGGAACATGGAAAGTAACAATAAAGTAATATTTTATGTCCATAATTATTTTTTTGTCAAAGTATATCCATTATTATTATTATTATTAATGATTTTTATAAGATGAATATATTATATTTTAAAATTTATACTTTGTATACTTTAGAATTGAAGTACGAGTTTTAGTTGGATATAGGGTACTAAAATATCGTATCCATTCCATAATCTTTGACAGTAGGTTCTAGAAAATTGCATCTAGAATCTATCTTGTAACTTTTAATAATATTCATTAAGAGCTTACTCTATCAATTACAGTATTATATGATACAATATATGATAGAGTTATCGACTCACTCATTAATTTAAACCTTGTAGTTGAAAAACGTTAGTTAACATGATGTTTTATATGAGAGAAAAAAAAAATCTTAAATCATAACAATACTATAATCAAATACTGTGTCATGTATATTTAGTACCAAATGAATCTGCTGATTTGGGGCCACTTAGCAATAAATGGTAATGGAAGAAGATTGTAAAAGCAAGCAGCTAGTGACGATTGCTACTATATTATAAATCTTTTATTTCTTTTTGTTTGTTTGTTTTTTTTTTTTATTAACAAACTAGTGAGAACATCTTGCCTATTTACAGATAACTCTTGGGATCCATATTTAAGGAGAGGTCTATTAAGAAGGAATTCTTTCCCTATCCCCTTCATCTTTTGTTGGCTTATATTAATATTTTTTTTCCTTTTATTATTAGTCTTGATTTTTCACATTCCTACAACAATTATGGAAACACAGTATTACCAACAAATACCCTGAAAGCAATCGATGAAGAATTATATAAACTACACATACTTAACAAATTGTATAGATTAGGTCATATTAAATTTTGGTTAAAAAAGTGAGTGATATATATATTTTGGAGAAAACTGTGATAAAATCCCATTCAATTTCAATTAGAAATTACTATGACTATAAACAAATAAGATTCAAAACATATGATGTTGAGCTCAAGCTTAAACTTTAAACTTTCAAAGCAAGAAGTTAAGCTCAAACTTGAGTTCAATATTGATATATTTTGAGTTCAACTTATTTAAGACTAATTTGAAAGTTTAAATCTCGAGCTCAATTTTAAAGTCAAAACTCGAGCTCAATCAAGATTAGCATTTTAAATTCAAACCCATTCAACTAAGCTTGTTTAGATTTGATTTATTAAAAAAAAAATTCTTTTAGTTTAGATAATATTCAAACTCAAGTTGAACTCAACTTATATTTAATCTCTAGTAGCCAAAAATTTATATTTAATCTTTAAGTCAAAACTCAAAAATGCTTATAAACAACTCAAGCAAGCTAAAAACTCAGATTTGACTTTATATATTTTCAAGTAACTCAAAATAGATTCAACTGTGAATAAGTCAAAGTCAAGTAAATATATAACAAAATTTGAGAAAAAACAAATTGATTTGACACTTTTGGATTACACAATATAGTCTATACATACCAAGTAATTGCAGTCCCTACAGCTATAAGGAAAGGGCCACAACTATAAAGGGAAGGGAGTTTATCATATCCATCAAACCATGTTTCACTTCCTGGCGAGGGAAACAACAAAACAAAATAAAGGGCCAAAAAAGAAAAAAAAAAAAAAACGAAACCCTAAATTCCACGTTCACACACCATCAAAAGTAAACTGTTGGATCATGTGAAATTGTGATGCACGACTTACTAAATGTAAATGGAAAATGTTGCTATCCTCTCCTGTTTCATTTCAACCGTTCTTGTCTCTGTCGGTCCCATTGTCCCTATACATGACAAAATTAGCATTTGCAAGCGTTTAATTACACGAATGCTGACGCTAGAAGCAATGGGAAATGGATGAAACTGGAAGAAAAATTATAAAGAAAAGAAGATAAAGTTTAAAAAGTATAAATATAAAAGAAATATAAAAGTGGAGGAAAATAAGTAATAGAATAGCCTATTTTGTCAAAATGTGACTAACTTTAGTATGTATATTTATTACAAGGACATTCAAGTAATTTTAAATCATTTCTATCTAACTCTTTCAAATTTGGAGAGAATGATTTTTGGAAGGGTTAAGAAAAACAATTTTTTTCCAAATTCATTCCTTCTATCTTTCCTTTCTTTACCAAACCATGAAAAACATCTTAAAATTCTAACTTTCTATTCTCTTCCAATTCTTTCTCTCAATCCAAATATAATATAAGATGTTTACTCATCGTCTGATCAATTGTGTATGTTATTTCTAAAAAAAATTGGATTGTTTTTATTTCACAAGAAACGCTTTTGAAACATTTTTCTATATTGATTATAAACTTATAATTGAAATCTTGTAACTATGATATATCATGTGATAATTTTAAGACATTATAATTACTGATGGCTTTTGGCCTCAACTAATGATGGGAGGTCAAAGTCGCAACCGATGCTGGTGGTTAAGATTATCCATCATTGAAGAAGTCGATGGGATTCCATCATTATTTTTCTTTGTTGCTAAATACTAACACTAGTGGTTGTTATTATCTTCCATCATTATCTATTGCTACTGGCTATTGTTCGTAATCTTAATGACAATTGCAAAACTTCAATTGTAGCAATAATTTATTTTTTAATAGAAAAATCAATATGCACATGCTTAGATATCAAACTTATCATGTATAGACAAATAATATGATTACATGACATTTTAACCTATAACTAATCTTGTAGATCTTAATCCTTGTGGTGATCGAAATAGAAATCTAAGTAGAATGGATTTTAGATGAGCTCTGAAAAATTTAAACTTGTCCCATTATCACATTAGGTATCCGAAAAGAATAATTTCAAACCTTATAAGGTTTTCAATTGCATGCCCAAAACCTGCTAGCTAGGCTAATGAGAAGTTGTGTCTTATCTAATACTCGCCCAATGAATTAACATATATATCTCAAGAGGAAAAAAAAAGAAAAGGAAATATATCTACTGAAACTTATAATAGTTATTATCAAAATAAATAATATGTTCAATATTAATGTTTAAAGTGTAAAGCCCAAAAAAATTTAAGATAAAATAAAATAAAGTTATAAGTTAGAATTAGTATGACATATAATTGACTAATATCTATAAGGGCTTTTCAGTCAATAAAAGTTTAAAAACTTTCCCTCTTAACAAAGAGTTAAACATAACCTTAAATACTCTTTTAGTCTCTTTGCTTAACCAACACAAAATCCTTTAGCTGCCATTGTACCTAGAGTCTAAAATTCGGATCTCTAAGCTTTGGGTACCAAAATCATAAGAGAAAGTTAGTTTCGCTAAGAGAACATGATTTTAAGGTACGTTGTCCATGGATGATATTGTTAAATTCATGTTTTGTAGTGTTATGAAAACAATTATTCGAGTTTTGAGCACTACTCCTTTGAAGAAATGAGTAAGTATTATTAATCTCTTGTTTTGTTTTAGTTTTTAATGAATAGATAAAGCAAGGTTGATTTTGATGACAAAAAGGAGTCGTAAATGTTTGTTTTTTGGAGTTTAAGGAGAGTTTGGGGTGATTATCGGTGGAGTATTGTTGGAAGTGGGAGAAAGAATTCGATTTGAGGGAATCACATTGATAGCTAAAAATCACAAGCATGATCTTGACCGTGATCTTTCCTAAAGTGTTACAGTGAGTTTTAGGCTTAAATAAGGGGGAAAAATTTTGTACAAGAGGATCATGGCTAAGGTCCATAACCATGATTCCTAGCCGTGAACATTTATCTCCCCATATTCCTTCTTTTCCTTGTTCTTAATGTTCTAAATCATAACCTAATCTATTTTAAACTTTCTTAGGAGTCTAAATTGGTCCTAAAAACTTAGATAATGATGATTTTGAACTTAAGAGTCAAGTGAGAAATAGGGGAACTAAGTTAGGATGAGAAATCTTAGAAAATAGTTTCTAAATGATGTTATTTTAAAATGCATATTAGGGTGTTGAACTTAGGCGAACTCTTAGTGTGGATACAAGTGATAGTACTAATTGTTCACCAGACTCATGTTCGGGACATGTGTTTGTTTATTGTGCTTTATTAGATTAGTTAATTAATTGAAATGAATTCAAACTTAAACTCATTAACTTCTGTGTTTCTTATGCTTGGCTTTAACCACCAATTGGTAGGGTCTAATAGGTTAGTGAGACACCTAATGATCATACACAACTCACCTAATGAGGATTCCATATTGAGACCACCCAGTTAGATTTTAGGAAGGGTTACTTAGATGTTAGGTAAGACCCACACCAATACTAGTGCGCTTATTGTATGTATATATATATTGCATGTATAAGAATCATAAGTTACTCCAAGTTTTAAGACATTGGAACTGTATTGTTTGTGAGTTAATAAATAAGATAACTAAATTATGCTTGCTACATTAGTTATATATGTTTGCATGTGAATTCTTGCTATGTGTGACACATGAATATGCTTTTAATGTTCCATACTAGGGCATAGCTCACCCTTCAAGAGCTTGCATTTTTTCACTTATGGGCACATGTACCATAGAGACTACTTAGTTTTATGATGAGGCAAACTTTGATTATTATTACTTTGATGAGGAGACAAGCTTTTACTACTTTAACAATGCGATATGCCGTGCCGAGAGCTGACAAGGGCAATGGCATTCGGGGTAGGTCCAAGATTGTCAAAAGCTTGAAGAAAGAATAAGGGAATGCGTGAAAACAAGAAAGGTAAAACAAGTAAATCCATGAACGGCTCCAAAGGATATGACGTACCAATGAAACTTCTGATAACTCATAGCATAACTCGATATAACTTACGAGATGGTCTGGTGATGTTACTCGCTACCTAACCTTACTTAAGGATTAGGATAAAAGTGAAGTAAGAAAACAAACTAACAAGTAATGTTTATGGAAAGAGAAGTATATTATTCATGTTGGAGATGATTCTCCTTGCGGCTACATGTCCAAAGAGTATTTATACTCTCAAATTAAGGATACCTACCTAAAATGAAAAAGACTAAAAAGGCAATGTCCCAAAGAAGTAATGTACAAGAAATAATAAATGATACAAATGAAAATTCAAAGTGATCTATGATTAAGGCAATTAAATCCTTTCATGTGGTCCTAAACACGTAGCGACAACGTATTAGAGACACTTCAAGTAGAAACTAGAGAATGGTACAGTAAGGATAGAGGTGTTGAGTAGGGGAGCCGAGCAGAGAGTTACTATGAATGTGTGTCGCATCTCTCAGCTTCTAGGCACAAATATTACCAAGATGGAGGTCGGCTTAATCATAGCTAAGTAGGCACGCGAGGGGTCGAGTTGTTAGCAAAGCATATGTCTACTCGGAACTCAACTACTGAGAGATGTGTAGTTACTCAACTTGACATAAGAAGTTGGCCGATAGCAAGGACCAATGGCATAGGGTTATAGTTAAGGGATAGCTCTAGATTAAGGCCATAGATGACTTTAAAGGGTATCTACATGGTGGTGTCATACACAGTATGGTTGTAAGCAAATTCAACCACTGGCAAACAGACATCCTAATCGACTGTGTTCTTCTCTATTATAACTCGGAGTAGTGATCCTAAATTACAATTGATTACCTCTGTTTAGCCATCAGTTTGGGAGTGATAGGAAGTATTGAATAGTAGTTTAGTCCCCATAGGACGTTACAGAGTTCTCTAGAAATAGCTCAAAAACTTTAGATCTTTGTTTGAGATTGCATTTCTCAACATTCCATATAATCGAACAATTTCCTACAAAAGAGAGAAGTAATAACTGAAGCATCATTAATTATAAAACAGAGCATAAAGTTTACCATCTTACTAAATCTATCTACAACAATCATTGCAGAATCTTAGCCTTAGGTAGTCCTTAATAATCCAAGAGCGAAGTACATTCTCAACTCAATCAAAGGTCAGTTCAAAACAAGTAAAGGCATTGCTTTCTCTTCTTTGACTCAACATTTAGCCCTCTTGCAAGTAGCACGGCCCTCAATAACTCAGTGCACATCTCATCTTTTTTTTTTTTTTTGCCAAAAGAACTATCCACTCAATGACTCATATGTTCTTTTCTCTTTAAAATGACCGAAGAGTCCTCTACTATAGGATTTTCTCACTAACAACTCTCAAATTGAACAGGTTGTCACACAAAATTTTCCACTTCCGAATGAATAGCTATCCTCTACTTGGTACTCATCTACTATTCTTTCGTTGGCACATTGCCTAAATATAGGATTAAAATGGAGGTCTTGCCAATACTATTCCTTAATGCCCGTGAACCCTAACAACCTGGTTTGCAACTTGGTAAGAAAAAAATGTCTTCTTGATAGAGCATCAACAACTACATTGCTCTTACCTTATTTGTATTTGATTACAAAGTTGAATCATTCTCGGAATTTAACCCATCGTGTTTGCCGCTTTGATAACTTAGTATAACTTCAAAGGTACCTCAAAGACTCATGATTTGTATAGATAACAAACTCTCTTGGCAATAGATAATGCTACCATACTTGGAGCGTTCAGATAAAGGCTAGGAGTTATTTATCATACACTAAGTAATTCAATTAAGGTCTTCTGAGCTTCTCAATATGATAGGTAATTGGTTGACATTCTCGCATTAAGATAGCAACTATACTAATGCTTGAGGTGTCACATTCCAACTCAAATATCTTCTCAATTCAGGTAAGGTTAATACATCTGCGGAAGTTAATGTTGCCTTTACTTCACCAAAACTTCTCTCCTTTCTTTCTTCCCATTTGAACTCAATATTCTTCTTCAACTTAGTAAGGGGTGCAACAATGGTACTAAAATTTCTAATGAATCTTCAATAAAATGTTGTTAGTCCATGGAAACTTCTCACTTCGGCACAAGTAGTTGAAGTCGGTTACTTAACAGTAGCTCGAATCTTTTCATCAATAACTCACAAGCCCCCTACACTAACTACATATCCTAGAAATACCACTTCCTCCAAGCAAAAACAATACTTCTTTAAATTACCGAATAACCTCTCAGCTCGAAGTACATCAAGTTCAACACAAAGATATTTACAATGACTCGATATGTTAATACTATATACAAGGATGTCGTTAAAGTACACCATAACACTCTTTCCAATCAAATTTCTCAACACATGGTTCATTAATTGGATAAAAGTGCTTAGAGAATTTAATAAGCCAAAAGGCATAACCATCTACTCATAAAGTTCGTGCCAAGTTTTGAAGGCAATTTGTCACTCATCCTCAGCCTTATTCGAATCTGATGGCAGCTAAACTTTAAATCAATTTTATTGAAAACTCTATCTCCATTCAATTCATCTAACATGTGCTCTAGTCTGGGGATAGGGTATTGGTACTTGATCATGATCTTGTTTACAACTCTGCTATCGATGCACATTCGCCAAGTATCATCCTTTTTTGGTATATGTAATGCTGGTACAACACAAGGTTGCGAGACTCCTTCACATATCTCCTCTCAAGTAGTTCATTGACTTATCTTTAGAGCTTGGTAGTTTGTTTGAGATTCATTTGATATGCTAACTTGTTTGATAGGGTAGCACCAAGTATTAAGTCAATGCAATGTTCAATGTTTTAGAAAGGGGGTAATCTCTTAGGTAACTGTTCGAGAAACAAGTTGGCATATTTGTCCAATAACTCCTTAACCTCTCAGGGTAGCTTAATCTGCTCTTTCAACTTTAATAACCTTTGGACCAACATAAAAATCGACATGTCATCCTTTATAGCTTCTTGAAGTTTGACTTTACTTAGAATCAAAGTCTTCTTAGATCCTTGAGCAAATTTAGCTTATAATTGGCATCATGGGGTCTAAAGTAATCTTCCTCCCATCTTTTTCAATCTTATAGGTATTCTTGAATCCATCATGCATAACTCTTTGATCAAAAAGTAAGGTCTAGCTAGCAGAATATGAGACACATACATGAGTAACACATCATAAAGATTTTCATCAGAATAATTTCCAATAGAGATTAGCAACAATACTTACTAAGTGACATGTAGTGCTCTCTTCCCATTCAACCAATGCAACTTATACAACTTTGGATTTGAGATAATTGACAACTTCAGTTTATTAATCAGGTTGCCAGATGCCACATTAGTACAACTCCCACCATCCACTATAAGCATACAAACCTACTCATTTACCTTACATTTACTATGGAATAAATTCTCTATTTGCTCCTCCTCAATAGAGGGTTCTATACTAATCACACTTCGAACAACTAAGGTTAGCTTATCCAAGTCCTTAGCAAATGCATCCCCTTCAACTAGTTCATCCTCTTGAGTAATTTCCTTCTCGATAACAACCTCTTCTTCAAGTTCCTCATCGATACTATCTATTTTGAGCTTAGGGACATCTCCTTTGATAATCATAGTTCGTTGATTCAAATACTAAGCATCCATGTGTCTAAACTCTTGACATTTGAAGCACTTGATTTTACTCATCTTTCTCCCTAATCCTTGTCCCTTCTCATAAGTTATCGTCAACATGTCACCATTTAGTTGGTCCTTCTATTCAATTCTGACATCTACCCTTTTAGTCAGTTTGATGCTTAGTTAAGCTCGGTAACTTCCCTAAATAGGTCGACTTGACTAAATAGGTCAGCTCATCAAGGGTCGGGTCAGCATTCTACTCATTCTGTTTTTCCACTCGTTGGGCTATTTATATTGCCTCATCCGATGTAGTGAATTGCTAAAGTTTCACAATATCTTGGATGTTATTTCTTAATCTAGTAAGAAATATGGATACCGTTAATGCTTATGGTTCATCTACTTCACAAGGTATCATAAGTATATAGAATTCTTAAACATATTCATCAACAATTTGACGTCCTTATCTTAACTCTTGAAGTCAAGTAAAAGTATCTTGCCAATAAATATCCAACACAAATCCATTTCAGAGTATCCTCTTCATCTTAGGCCAAGTATTTACCTCCCTCCATCTTTCTTATCTTCTCATGGTTTGAAAGTTCTTCCACTACATCATAACATATCTTGAGAAGTCTAAAGCAAAAATCCTTACCTTCTCTCAGACCTTGTCCTAGTAATAATAAAAAACTCGCTCAACCTTCTCTTCCCAATCCAAATAATCATTTGCATTCTTAAAATCATTGAAGCTCGAAATCTGACACTTGACATGGTTAGCAGCTCGGTGTACTCTAACTTGTCCTTCTTCTTCTTCATACTTTTCTTCCCCATCATCATCCATATCTCTCAAGTCAATCCTTCATCGTACTCGTCCTCCTACTCCTCTACCTCGAGCTTATCGAGCTAGGTTCTGTCTTCTAACAGGTTGAATAGCTTATGGGGTATCATGCACTACTTTGACTTATCAATAAGCCATTGCATGAATAGCTTTGGTCAAATCAGCTTTGAGGTTGGTCACCTCATCAAGTTTTTTTATCTATATTTCTAAGGGTACCTAAGGGTTGTCGACTATGGTGGATAACACCATTATTGTTGTCTCCAATACCAGCATTAATAGTAAGATACGTCATTTTCTTCAACAAAACTTAGTTTTAAACTTCGAATCAGAGAGACAGCTGGTACTATTCCTCTAAACTAAACAACACGCACACTCTTCTACACAAATGTTCAACTAATCTACGAATACAACACTACTCTAATGAATAGCAAAACTAATCAAAACTTGCTCTATTTTCATATGTTCGAAACAAGGAAAAATAGATTATGTAGTCATAACAAACTTCTATGCCTTTTACTTACTTAAAACACTTATAGTTATCTTCTACATACTACAACACACTACTATAACAATCACTACTACTCAAATAAGTTCAAACACAACTTACCTAAACAAAACCTCTGGTTTGATACCAAGAGATGATATATCGCACCAAGAGCTGATAAAGGCAAGGGTATCGAAGGTAGCTCCAACCTTATCAAAAGCTTGAAAAGTAAATAGGGGAACGCATGAAAACAGGAAAAGTAAAACAAGAAAACCCATGAATAGCTCTAAAAAATATGATGCAAATGAAAATTAAAAGTGATCAATGATTAAGGCAATGGAATCCTTTCTTGTGGTCTTGACACGTAACGACGGCGTATTGGAGACGCTTCGAGTAAAAACTAGCGAATGGTATAGTTATGATGGGGGTGCTGAACAGAAGAGCTGAGCAAAGGTAGGTTTGTCTAAACAAAGGAGTTAATGTGGATATGCGTTGCATCTCTCGGCTTCTTAGCATAAATATTGCCAAGATGGAGGTCGGCTCAATCATAGCTAAACAGGTGTATAAGGGGTCAAGTTGTCCGCAAAGTATACATCTACTCGGCACTCAACTACCGAGAGATGTATAGTTACTTGGCTTAGCATAGGGAATTGGTCGGCAGCGAGGATCAGCTCGACCTCGGCAGGAGTAGGCTAGAGTAGGAGAATTTGTCTTATTAGTCCTTTTAGGCCTAAGGCTCGGCTATAGGTTAAAGGTCTAATAGTCTAATTCCTATCACGATGTGATGTGCCTCGGAACTAAGTTAATTACTAGGTCTTATAGTGGGAAAGGTAACCAATATGTCCTTCGAGATATCTAAGAAAGGGTAGTAAACCAATAATACACAGTAGGTGATGCATTAACAAACACAACACAACTCGGTACTTCACTTAATGTGGCGTACAAGCTAATACTAAGGTCTACTCACCACTAATCTCGAACTAATGAACAAGATTAGATAAGAGTGTAGGTTGTTGCTTGGAAAGGGTATCTTGCAAGAACAGAGGAATAATATGTAATGTCTAAATTCTAATTTCATTGATTAAGTTATCTGCAGCTGCAAATGAGGGACTATTTATAGTAAGTCCCTTAGGGCAACAATATAATAATGGAAATTATATAAAGTATGAAGAAGGTTCCTAGTATAAACAAAAAAGGCCAAATACGACAAAGGGCAAAAAGGAATATAGAGCTAACTAACTACACATCTCTTATTCTAGCTTACTCTTATTGAGGCCGAGTTAATCTTTGCTAAAGACCAACTCCCTATGCCAAGCTGAGTAACTACACATCTTTTGGAAGTTGAGTGCCAAGTAGATGTATGCTCTACTGACACGCCTACCCCTCATATGCCTATTCTACCATGACCGAGCTTACCTCCATCTTGGCAATATTTGTGCCAAGAATTCGAGAGATGCAACACACATCCACAATAACTCCCCTGCTTAGATGAACCTACCTTTACTCAGCTCCCCTACTCGGTACCCCTATCCTGATCATACCATTCGCCAGTTTCTATCCTAAGCATCTCTAATATGTTGTCACCATGTGTCTAAGACCACGTAAAAGGATTCAACTACCCTAATCATTAATCACTTTGAATTTTTTTACCCTTTATTATTTCTTCTACATTATTTCTTTAGGACATTGCCCTTTTAGTCTTTTTCATTTTAGGTAGGTTATCCTAATTTAGCAAGTATAAATACCCTTTATACATGTAGCCGTAAAGAGAATCATCTCCAACATACTAAACATACTTCTCTTTCCATAAACATTGCTTATTAACTTATTTACTTACTTCACTCTTATCATAACCTTTAAGTAAGGCTAGGTAGCGAGTAACCTTACCAGACCATCTCGTACATTGTATTAAGTTGTACTATAAGTCTTCAAAAGTTCCATTAATGCATCATATCCTTTGGAGGTATTTGTAGGTTTTCTTGTTTTACTTTTCCTGTTTTCGTACGTTTTCCCATTCTCTCTTCAAGCTTTCAACAAGCTTGGACATACCCCCAATACAGTTGCAATTGTTAACTCTTAACACGTCGTATCATCTCTTAGTATCAGAGTAGAGGTTTTGTTTAAGTAAGTTGTGATTGAACATCTTTGAGTAGCAGTGATTGTTGTGGTAATGTATTATATTGCATAGAAGATAGCTATAAGTGCTTGAGTAAGTAAAAGGAGTAGAAGTTTGCTATGACTACATACAATGTTTTGCCCTGTTTCAAACATATGAAAACAGAGTAAGTTTCAATTGGGTTTGCTATTTGTTGGAGTAGTGTAGTATTCACAAATTAGTTGAACATTTGTATGGAAGAGTATACGTATTGTTTAGTTTAGAGGAATAGTACTAGTTGTATCTCAGATTCGAAGTTTAAAGCTAAGTTTTGTTGAAGAAAATGACGAATCCTACTATTAATGCTGGTATTAGAGATGACAATAGTGGTGTTGTTGCCGATAACCCTAGAGCACCCCTAGAAATGTAGATGAAAGACTTGATGAGGTAACCAACCTCATAGTTAATTTGACCAAAGTTATTCATGCAATAGCTTATCGATAAGCTAAAGCAGTGTAGGATACCCCATAAATTGCTCAACCTGCTAGAGGACAAAACCTAGCTTAATAAGTTTGAGGTGGAGGACTACAAGGATGAGTACAATGAAGGATTAAGTATGGATGATGAAGGGGAAGAAGAGTACAAAGAAGAAGAAAGACAAGCTAGAGTATACCGAGCTACCGACCTTGTGAAGCTTTAGATTTCAAGCTTCAATGGTTTTGAGAATGTAGATGATTATTTGGATTAAAAAGAGAAGCTTGAGTAAGTTTTCAATTATTAACAATACAAAGACCAAGAGAAGATGAGGATTGCTGCTATAGAGTTCTTAGGCTATGATATGATGTGGTGGAAGAACTTCTAAACCATGAGAAGAGAGAAGAAAGAATGATATAGGGAGGTAAATGCTTAGCCTAAGATAAAGAGGATACTCCGAAACAAATTTGTGCTGGATATTTATTTGTAAGACACTTTCAAGAGTTAGACAAGGAAGCCAAATTATTGATAAATATGTCCAAGAATTCTAAATACTTATGATATGCTGTGATGTGGATGAACTAACAGCATAAACGATATCCAAATTACTTACTGGATTAAGAAATGATACTCGAGATATTGTGGAACTTCAGCAGTTCACTACGTTGGATGAGGATATACGAATAGCCTAATAAGTGGAAAGACAGGGAAAGAGCTAAATGTCGACCTAAACCCCAATGAGCAAACTTGTTCAAGGAAGTTATCAAGCTTAACTAAGTATTGAGCCGACTAGAAGAGTAGATGTCGAAGCTAAACAGAAGGGCCAACCTTATGTTAACATATTGGCAAGAACTTATGAGAAGGGATAAGGATCTAGAAAAAAGACGAGCTAGATCAAATGCTTCAAATGCCAATGGTTTAGACACATGGCTACTTAGTGTTTGAATCGACGAACTATGATTATCAAAGGAGTTATCCTTAAGCTCGAAGTGGATAGTATTAATGAGGAAATTGAAGAGGAGGTTGTCCTTGAGAAGGAAGCTACTCAAGAGGATGAATTGGTTAAAGAGGATGTGTTTGCCGAGGACTTAGATAAGCTAACCTTAGTTATCCGATATGCAATGAGTATAGAACCCTCTACTGAAGAGGAGTAAAAAGAGAATTTGTTCCATATTACTTACAAGGTGAATGATCAGGTTTATACGCTCATAGTAAATAGCAGGAGCGATACCAATGCGGCATCTACCAACCTAATTAAGAAACTGAAGTTGCCGACTATCTTACGTATGAAGCTGTACAAGTTGTATTAGCTAAATAAGAAGGGAGTATTACATGTCACTCAACAAGTATAGCTGTCAATCTCTATTGGAAATTATTCTAATGAAATTCTCTATGACATCTTACCCATATGTGCATCTCATATTCTACTAAGTAGACCTTGGCTTTTTGATCGAAGAGTTATGCACAATGAATTCAAGAACACCTACATGTTTAAAAAAGATGGAAAAAGATTACTTTGAACCTTATGATGCTAAGTCAAGTTAGCAAACTGCAAGCTAAACTTGCTTAAGGATCTAAGAAGACTTTGATTCTAAGCAAAGCTAAGCTCTGATAAGCTATAAAGGTCAACATGTTGACTTTTATGTTGGTTAAAAGGCTATTAAAGTTGAAAGAGCAAATTAAGCCATATTGGATATTCAGGGCTGCCCTACTGAACAAGCCAACTTATCAAATGAATCTCGAACAAACTACTAAGCTCTAAAGATAAGTCAATGAACTACTTGAGAGGGAATATGTGAAGGAGTCTCTTAGCCCCTATACTATGCTAACACTCCTTGTGCTAAAAAAGATCGAACCTAGTGAATATGCATCAATAGTAGAGTTATGAACAAGATAACGATCAAATATTGGTACCCTATCCCGGAACTAAAAAACATATTGGATGAATTGAATGGAGCTAAAGTTTTTAGTAAAATTGATTCGAAGTTTGGCTACTATCAAATCTGGATGAGGCCAAGAGATAAATGAAAAACTGCCTTCAAAACTCGACATGGACTTTACGAGTGGATGGTTATGCCTTTTAGCTTATCAAATGCTTCAAGCACTTTTATACGATTAATGAACCATGTGCTGAGAAATGTGATTGAGAAATATGTCATGGTATACTTTGATGACATCCTTGTATATAGTGTCAGCTTGCTGAGTCACTGTGAATATCTCCGTACTATACTTGATGTACTTTGAGCTAAGAGGTTACTTAGAAATTTAAAGAAGTATTGTTTCTGTTAGGAGGAAGTGATATTTTTAAGATATGTACTTGGTAGAGAGGGCTTACAAGTTGATGATGAGAAGATCTAAGCTATTGTCGAATGGTCAATCCCAACTACTTGTGCTAAGGTGAGAAGTTTCCATGAACTAGCATCCTTTAATCGAAGATTCATTAGAAATTTTTGTACCATTGTTATACACTTTACTAAGATAATAAAGAAAAAAATTAAGTTTAAATAAGGATAAAGAGAGGAGAGAAGTTTTGGTGAAGTAAAGGCAAGATTAACTTACCGTACTTATATTAGCCTTACCTAACTTTGAAAATATATTTAAGCTAAAATGTGACGCATCAAGCATTGGTATAAGTGTTGTCTTAATGTAAGAATATTGATCAATTGCTTACCATAGCAGGAAGCTTAGAGGACCTCAACTGAATTACTTAGTGTATGACAAAGAACTCTTAGCCTTTATCTAAGTGCTCAAGTATGGTAGTACTATCTATTGTCAAGAGAGTTCATTATCTATACAAATCAAGAATCTTTTAGGTACCTCTAAAGTTAGACCAAGTTATCAAAGTGATGAGTGCGGTAGGTTGAATTCCTAGAAGGATTTAACTTTGTAATCAAATACAAACATAGAAAGAGCTATATAGTTACTGATGCTCTGTTAAGAAGACATCTTCTTCTTATCGAGTTGCAAACTGGGCTATTGGGGTTTGCAAACGTTAAGGAATAAGATCGGTAAGACCCCTACTTTAGTCCTATATTTGGGCAATGTATCGACAAAAGAACAGTGGATGAGTACTATGTAAAGAATAACTATTTGTTCCAAGGTGGAAAATTGTATACACCGACTTATTCAATCCGAGAGCTATTGGTGAAAGAAGCCCACAATAGAAGACTTTCCAATCATTTTAGACAGAAAGAACATATGAGTTATAAAATGAGACAAGATGTACATCAAGTTATTGAGGACCATGCTACTTGCAAGAGGGCTAAAAGCTAAGCCAAACAAGAGAAAGCAATGCCCATACCTATCTTAACTTAACCTTGGACTAAGTTGAGCATAGACTTTGTTTTTGGATTACCAAGGACTGCCTAGGGCAAAGATTCTATGATGGTCGTCATAGATAGATTTAGTAAGATGGCACACTTTGTACCTTGCTCTAAAACTAACAAAGCTTTGACTATTGCTTTTCTTTTTTTGCAAGAAATTATTCAATTACATGGCGTGGTGAGAAGTGTAGTCTCATATAAAGATCTAAATTTTTTAAGCTATTTCTAGAGGACCCTGTAGCGTCGTATGGGGACTAAACTACTATTCAACACTTCCTGTTACCTTCAAATCGATGGCCAAATAGAGGTCGTCAATCACACTTTTAGATCACTACTCCAAGCTATAATGGGGAAGAATGTGACTGATTAGCATATCTATTTGCTAGTGATCAAATTTTCTTACAAACATACTGTATACAACACCACCAAGCAAATACCCTTTAAAGTCATCTACAACCTCAATCCAAAGCTATCCCCTAACCATACCCCTATGCACTTATCCGAATAAAAAGAACTTGAAATGAAAGCTTAAGCACGGTTTCTATAGTAGATTTATGAGAAAATTACTCGATACATTGACCAAGCTACCAAGAGAATGCAAGAGAGGAGAAAAAGAAGGAAATCAACACAGTTTCAACCTCGAGATTTGGTATAGCTGCATTTAAGCAAGGAGAGTTTCCTAAGCAAAAGAAAAAATAAGTTATCCACTTGGGCCAAAGGTGCCTTCAAAATACTCCAAAGAATTAACAAAAATGCCTACAAACTGGAACTACCCAAAGATTATGAAGTCTCTAACACCTTTGACATTGTTGACCTTAACCCCTATTACCCTGAACAAGAATTGGATGAAGATTAGTTGGATTTAATCCTAAATCCAAATCAACCAGGAAGAGATGATAAAAATCAGACTACTAGACCTTTAATCCGTAGTCAAGCTCAAAGCCTAGAAGGATTAACAAGATGAATTCTCCTATTCTAGCCCACTCCTGCTTAAGTTGAGTTAATCATCGTTGTTGACCAATTCCTTATGCTAACCTAAGTAACTATACATCTCTCGATAGTCGAATGCCAAGTAAACATATGCCCTTCTGATAACTCGACCCCTCACAAGCTTCCTCGACTATGACCGATCCAACCTCCATCTATGCAATATTTGTGCTAAGAAGTTAGGAGATGCAACATACATCCACAGTAGCTCCTCTGCTCAAACAAACCCACCTCTACTCGGCACCATCATCCTAACCATACCATTTGCAAGTTTCTACCCGAAGAGTCTCCAATACATTGTCGCTATGTATCCAGGATCATATGAAAGGATTTAACTGCCCTAATCATTGATCACTTTAAATTTTTATTTGTACAATTTATTATTCCTTTTAGTTTTTTCCATTTTAGGCAAGTTACCCTAATTTTACAGGTATAAATACCCTTTATACATGTAGCCATAAAGAGAATCATCTCCAACATACTAAATATACTTCTCTTTTCGTGAACAGTGCTTATTAGCTTATTTGCTTACATTACTCTTATCATAACCCTTCAGCAATATTAGGTGGTGAGTAACCTCACCAAATCATCTCGGACATCATATCAAGTTATGTCATGAATCCTTAGAAGTTCAATTAGTATGTCATATCGTTTGGAGCTATTCATGGGTTTACTTGTTTCACTTTTCTTGTTTTTACATGTTCCCTCATTTGTTCTTCAAGCTTTCGAGCAAGCTTAGACCTATTCTTGATACTGTCGCCTTTATCAGCCCTTAGTGCATCATATCACTTTATACTTAAGGCCACCAAAGTTGATGAACAATTGCAGATTAATCATTTTAGTCATAGGTTAGAATTAAAGATACAAGAACAAGTAGTAGGGTTTCAGAGTGTACCTAAAAGTAGTGAACAAGAGGAAGAGCTTTAAGCAGTTGTTGAGTAGAAAGCAAGACCAACTAAGTTGCCATGTAGGAGTACTTTTGGGTAAGAGACCACTACTGAGTTATGCTACGCTTAGTTTTGAAAGAGTTGCCGAGAGGCTTACTTTAGTATTATTATTAGAGACCACAAAGACAGACTAGTTATGACACAACCTAAGCTTATGGCTTTACCACTAACTCCTCAACTTAAAGCCCTAGCATCTACTATAATATGTACATGATGCTTTAGCTTACATGATTTGTCGGCTTGTAAGTTGACTCTAAGGCCCTATTTTCTCTATGGGAAGATAAGGTATAAAGGTAAAAACTATAAAGAGGTCACTATTCTCCATCAAGGATTTTGTTTTATGTACAGTTAAAGGTTTCATAGAATTAATGATTATAGAGCCAAAGATGCTGCTACTCAAGCTATAGGGGCACCAACACCCTCCCCCCCTCTAACTCCTAGAGCTACATGACCTTAGCGTGCTAAACCTCACCAAAGAACCCCGGCAAGAGTGCTCACTCTTTCACATTAGGAGACTACCTAAAATACAAACACCTTGGCTAGTACACTCTCTATCTATAATCATGAGCTTATGTGCTGTTTGATATAAGTACTTACCACTCTTGTATAGTTGATTCCTATGTGAAATTGTGTGGTTTATGTATTATGACTCTAAGTTTTGAATTAACTATGAATTCAACTTTTGGAAGTGGGGTGGTTTCAAATCGAATGTGTAGAAATGTGGAAGTAATTGTTGAAAGAAGAATCCTGCTAACTAACTTGTTAGTGTTAGCTTGTTAAGGCTATCTAATTTTAACGTCATTTTAGGCATGGATTGGCTATCAAAGTACTACACCACCATTAACTGTCATAACATGGTGATTTCTTTTGAGCCTCTAAGTGTAGAAACTTTCAATTATTAAATATAGATACCAAAATCAACTTGGTATCTCACCTATGAGTTGTGGGAAAAGTCAACTGTATATGACTTGGTAACTAAACCAAGTAAAGCTAAATTGAAATTAGAGCATTTACTAGTAGTCCAAGAGCTTCTTGATGCATTCTTACAGGATGATGTTAAATTCAAAATGGAGGTGGTACTAAGAACTATGCCTATATTGAAGTTAGCATATAGAATGGTGCTTATAGAGTTAGTAGAGTTGAAGGAATAGTTATAAGAGTTGCAAGAAAAGTAGTTCATTAGGCCGGATTCATTAGCTTGCAGAGCTTCAGTTCTTTTTGTAAAGAAGAAGGACTGTAGTCTACGCATGTATATTGATTATAGAAATTTGACAATAAAAAATAAGTACTCATTTCTATGGATTGACAATCTCTTTGACTAGTCATAGGGTGCTTAAGTCTTTTCTAAGATCGAATTACATTTTGGATATTATTAATTGAAGGCTAGATTAAAGGAAGTTGAAAAGATAGCCTTCAAAACCAGGTACGGTTTGTATGAAATTTTAGTGATGCCATTTGGCTTCACCAATATACCGCCAACATTCATGGTCCTCATGAATAGAATGTTCAGAGAGTATTTCAAAAGATTTGTCATGGTCTTTATAAATGACATACTTATATATTCCAAAAGTCGTAAAGAGCATGCCAAGAACCTAAGAGTTGTCTTGGGTGAGCTAAGGGAAGAAACGTTGTATGACAAGTTCAGTAAATGTGATTTTTGACTTGAGTGGGTGTCATTTCTTAGGTACATTGTGAATAAGGATGGCATAACAATGGACCTTAAAAAGATAAAAACAATAGTTGATTGGTTGATACCTACTACAAGGTTAAAGGTCAGAAGTTTCTTAGGCCTAACCGAATATCATAGAAAGTTCATAGAAGGTTTCTCAAGAATAGCAACCTCGTTGACATAGTTAACTCGGAAAGGGGTCAAGTTTGAATGGACTAACAACTATGAAGAGAGTTTCCAATAACTGAAGGATAGACTTGTGACTGTACTAATTTTGGCTTTTCCTCGTAGTGGGGAGGAATTTATGATATACAATGATGCTTACATTCAAGGATTAGGGTATGTCACTATGTAGGATGGCAAAGTAAATTGTTTATGTATCCCCTCAATTGAAGTCGTACGAGAAGAATTACCCTACTCTTGACTTCGAGTTGGCAGTTATGGTACATGTGTTGAAGCTATAGTGACATTATTTAGTGGGCAAGAAGCCTAAGGCATACATCGACTACAAACGCCTCAAGTACTTCTTTACTTAGAAGAATATAAATATGAGATAGAGGCCCTAGCCAGAGCTAATTAAAGACTATGACTTAGACATCCAAAACTACCCAGGGAAGGCAAATGTAGTGACCAATGCTTTAAACATGAGAAACAAGGAAATATAGCCAACTTACTCCCTTTATAGCAATTGTTACTAGAAGAGATGTGCAAACTTGAGTTAGAAGTGCTGTCTAGAGAGGCAAGTGTTAAATTAGTCAATATTAGAGTACAACCTACTATATTGTACAAAATAAAAGCCATCTAGGTGAAGGATTAAAGTTTACAAGAGATTAAGAGCAAAATGGTAACGAGAAAGGCACCCGAATTTGCAGTTGATGCAAAAGGGGTATTGAAATTTAAAGGCAAGTTATGTGTTCCAACATGTGGAGGGTTGAGGGTTGAAGGGCAGGTTGCTTAAGGAGGCACATTATTCGGCATATACAGTTCACACTAGGAGGACAAAGATGTACAAAGATCTAAAGGCCCATTATTGATGGAATAATATGAAGAGAGAGATAGCTGAGTATATGTCTAGGTGCCAAACATATCAAATGATCAAAATTGAGCACCAAAGGCTAATAGGGGAGTTACAACCAGTAGCTACTTTAGAATGGAAATGGGAATATGTAACTATAGATTTTGTCACTACTCTACCTAGAACATTGGAAAAACATAACACAATATAGGTGATTATGAATCAATTGACCAAGTATGCACAATTCATCCCTATAAATAATAAGTGCTTAATAGAGAATCTTGCTAAGTTGTATGTTCAGGAGATTGTAAGGTTGTATAGTGTGCTGGTATCCATTACTTTTAACATACCAGGTTTGTGAGTAAATTTTAGAGGAGTTTACACAAGGCAATGGGCACGAAATTATGTTTTAGTACTATCTTCCATCCATAGATTGACTAATAGTCAAAACATGTTATCGAGATTTTGGAAGACTTATTGAGGGCTTATGCACTTAATTTTAGAGGGCAATGGGATTAGCATTTGCCATTAGTATAGTTCACCTACAATAATAGTTATCGAGTGACTATTCATATGACCCCTTATGAGCCCTGCACGGAAGGAAGTGCAAGTCACCTATTCATTGAGATGAGGTTAGTGAAAGACAATTGAGATGATTGGATATGGTACAAGAAGTGATAGATAAGGTTAGATTAATTAAGCAAAGGATGCAAGCTGCCTAGAGTTATCAGAAAAGCTATGCTAATAAGCAATGCCTACTAGAGTTTCAAGTAAGGGATGAGGTGTTGTTAAGAGCGTCTCTAACAGAGGGTATTTTCATATTTGGGTTGAAAGAAAATTAAGTTCCTGGAGAGAATTAAGAAATTAGCTTACAAGTTAAAGGTTCCTCTAAAGCTCGAGGGTGTACATGATGTGTTTCATGTATCAATGTTGAGGAAGTATAAGAAGCATGACCTATAATAAGAGGAAGAACCACATGTATAGCTGGTGGACTTGAAACACCTACAATTACAGTTAGATACATCAATAAAAGAGTAACCAGTTAAGATTGTGGATACTAAATTTCAGAAGTTGAGAAGGAAAAGTATACCTTATGTTAAAGTTCAGTGGTCACCTAGGAGCTAAAGGAAGAAATCATAAAGAAGTATCTAAAGCTTTTTTAGAATTAAGGTAAGTAACTTTTAAGGATGAAAGTTTTATTTATTTTTTATTGTTGTTGTGGGGGAGGGGGGTGGAGGAGACGAGTTTTAAAGCCTAAAAAAAAAGAGAAAATATAATAAAATAAAGTTATAAGTTAAGGCTAGAATGACATATAATTGACTAATGCCTATAAGGGCATTTTAGTCAATAAAAGTTTAGAAAGCATCCCTCTTAACAATGAGTTCAACATAACCTTAATACTCTTTTAATCTCTTTTCTTAACCAATAGAAAACCCTTTTAACTGCCATTGAACCCAAAGTCCAAAAACCTTATTATTGTGCTTGACTAGATTAGTTGATTAATTGGAATAAATTTAAACTTGGTCTCATTAACTTCTATATTGCTTGTGCTTGGTTTTAACCTCCCATTGGTAGGGTTAAGTAGGTTGGTAAGGTACATAGTGATCATACGTAACTCGCTTGATAGAGGTTTTGTGTTAAGACGACCTAATTAGATTTTTAGAAAGGGTTACTTGAATGTTAGGTCGGACTTACACAAATATTTGTGTGTGTGTATGTGTATGTGTTGTGTTCATGGGAGTCATAAGTTACTCCAAGTTCTAAGATACTAAAACTTTGTTGTTTGCGGTCTAATGAATAAGATAATCAAATTATGCTTACTGCATTAGTTATATATGTTTGCATGTGAATTCCTACTGTGTGTGACACACACACATGCTTTTAGTGTTCTGTACTAGATATAGCTCACCCTTCGGGGACTCGTTGTTTTTTAATTGTAGGTACAAATACTATCGAGACTATTGAGTTTTATGAGGAGGTAGATTTTGATTATTATTACTTTGATGAGGAGACAAGCTTTTACTACATTGACAATGGAACAAGTCTTGTTTAATAATTGAATTGCATTTATTGGATACCATTGAGAGTTTTTTGAATAGTTGTTGGATTATGGATTTTATTTTGTGGATTGTAGTGGTCGCTTATCACTCCCTATTGATTTTATTTATTGATAGAGTAAGAGTCTTCTTGTCAGAGTTCTAAGGTTTAATAAATTTAAATTAGTTATAGATGTTTCAAATTTGTACATGGCTTGCAAGTGGTATGTATTTAGAGATAAGTGGATAATCATATTATGCCTTATTTAATTATAATAAAATATTTATTGCGAGTTGGTAGTTGATTGTGTTTCATAAAAAGGTAATAAGTTACTAGATGCCCTAACATGTCAATTTTTAGAGCTAACGCATGGCAAGAGTGTAGCTTCCCTGGTTCTAGGACATTATATAAAGTATGCATTTATATATGTAAGAAAAAGAAAATAATAAATAATATAGATCACTTAACAGATTTGAGTTCCATATTAGATATTAACCTTATCCTTAACCCAAAACCTAATAGGCTTTTACCTTAATTGAAAATAATATACGGTAGAATCCTATTAGATAAATATCAAGTTTGGGCATATTAAGTATCCTAATCTACTCGCTTGCATCGCTAGATCGAATATGATGAGGTGATCAAGAATGGAAGTCCAAGTCATTACGAGCTGATTTGAAGAAGCGATAAATGTTGGTTCTGAAATTAAAGAAGAGAAAAACTGTGAATTTGCATTGTAAAGTTTACGAAGACTTTAGCAGACAATAGCGGTGTTATTAATTAGGAAGTTTCTTTTAGAATTTGTTTGGTTTATTGGGGATAAGATTTTAATTTTAAGAAGCTTATTTCACTGTAAGGTGATGAATAAGTAAATTTGCAATAACTTGAACTTGTCAATATTTTTATAATATGCTATCATTTAAATCGCATCAAGGAATACTTTCTACGATAACTATTATTGCAAAATCTAGCTCATACAACTTCATAGACCAAAGTAATATTACAGAGCATAAATAATAAAATAGTATGTCTATTAAGAAGATTCACCCTCCACTCAGACTTTACATCTATTAAAAAGTTCAGTTCACTTACTTAAAATACGTAACACTAAATCAAATACAATAAATTTAGGAATATAACATCTAATAGAAGCATAATAGGAAGTGTAGGATTACTAATGAGGAAGAAATGAAACAAGAAAAGCAGAATATAGATTTGTAGTTATAAGATGAGAAAGAGGTGGAAAACAAAAATGAAATAAAAAATATTTTAGTTGAATGAGGCGCTTGGGTTATGATATATATATTTATTCTTTTTGCATTTTGGTGGAACATAGAAGATAAAAATATTTTACTTTCTATGTTCTACTTTGTGCCAATAGTTATTTTTATCAGATTACATACATTATTATTATTTAATAATTTTTATAAGGTGAATAAAGAGTATCTTAATACATACACTTTATATATTTTAAAATACAAGTTTTATAATAGGTATAAGGTATTAAAACATCGTGCCATTACCATACTCTATTGCAAAAAGTTTTAGAAAATTATACTTACCATTCATTAAGATCTATTCGATTGAGTAGAGTATTATAATGTATAATGTATAATAGGGTTATCAGTTCACTCATTAAAAAAATATTAGTTAAAGTTATTTAATAATTCATGATGTTTTATGCAAGAAAAAAATCTTAAATCATAACAATCCTATAATCTAACATTGTGTCAGGTATATTTAGTACCAAATGATTCTGCTAATTCGGGGCTACAGTAATGGAACATGATTGTAAAACCAAGCAGCTAGTGATGATTGCTACTATATTATGAATTTGTTGTGGTGTTTTTTTTATTTTAATTATCAGGGTCTATATTTAAGTATAGGTCCATTGACAAGGAATTCTTTCCAAGTTCCTTCATCTTTTGTTGGCGTTATATTTTTTTTTCTTTTTATTTTTAATATTGATTTTTACACATTCCTCAACAATTACAGAAACACGGTATTACCAACAAATACCTCGAAAGCAATCAATAAGAATTATATAACCCGTGTTCGCTTGCCTGATGTTATAAATCAAAAGAAAAAAGAAAATCACGTCATATCTTACGATTAAAAGCCACGACGTATTTAACAAATTTTATAGATTGGGTCATATTAAATTCTTTTTAAAAAAGTGAATGATATGTATTTTTTTCAGGAAGAAAATAAGCAAAAAAAGTGTAATAAAATCCCATACAAGTTGAATTCAATGTATACAATGCTAAACTAGAGCTTAATTTTTGAAATGTTAGTTCAAGCCCATTTTCAAGCTCAAAACCATATACTTTGAATCTAGTTTGTTTACATTTTGAGCATTTTAAGTTTGATTTAAAATTTTAAAATTTAAATTTGATCGAAATTAAAATTTTAAATTTCAACTCTATTCAATTAAATCCGTTTAGACTAGATTTATTCAAAAAAATAAAAATCCTTTGACTAAAATAATGTTCAAACTCGAGTTGCACTCAATTTATATTTATTTTTTATCAAACTCGAAAATACTTACAAATAAGACAAAATAAATATTATAAAATTTGAAGTCTACTCTATAGAGACTTTAAGTGTCTCGAGATAGATTCGGCTCCAAACAAGTAAAACTCGAGTAAACTCATTGCGGAATTTGAATAATTGCAGTCCGGCCAGTCCCCATCCCTACAGCAATCAAGGAAAGGGCCACAAACTAATTGCAATTCCTGCAGCTGTCAAGGAAAGGGATTCTGTCCTATCCATCCAACCAAGTTCCAACTCCTGGCGAGGGAAAACAAGAAAAAACAAAAAACAAAATAAGGAAAAAAAAAAAGAAAACCGAAACCCTAAATTCCACGTTCACGTACCATAAAAAGTAAAATTGTTGGATCATGTGGAGTTGTGATGCACGGCTTACTAAATATAAACGGAAAATGTTGCTATACTTTTCCTGTTTCACATCAACCGTTCGTCTCTGTCGGGCTCCCTTATCCCTATACATGACAAAATTAGCATTCGCAGGCGTTTAATTACACAGTACACTAGCATTATCATTTTTTTTATACGTAAATATGGGTTATATTATATCATACACAAGGATAATGTTTGGAAAAAGGAAAAGAATTGAAAATGAATTAACGTAGAAGAAAAGAATTAGAAAGATAAGAAAGTAAAAAGAAAAAAAAATATAAATTTCTTTATTTCAATAATAAGGGAATAAAAGTGGAGAAAAATTAGTAATAAAATAATTTATTTTATCAAAAAAATAAAAAAAAAGTCTTTCTAACCATAATATGTGCTTTTATTATAAGGAAAATCAACTAATTTCAAATCAATTCCATCTAAATTTTTCCGACTTGAAGATTGATTTTTAGTAGACCCAAGGGAAACCATTCTCTTCCAAATTCATTTCTTCTACTTTTTTCTTCCTTTACTAAATCATGTAAGCTATTTTAAAATTCAAATTTTCCATTCCTTTCCCCAATCAAATATAGTGTAAGACATTTACCCATCCTTTGATTAATTATATAGAGGATTGAAAACTTAGAAATTCGAATTTTATGTTATTTCTAAATGAAACTTAAAAGTGCTTTTATTTCGCGAAAAACACGTTGGATATCTTTTTTCTGTATTTGGTATAATTGAAAATCTCAACAACTTAGTAGTATTAACATTAGCTTTCCATTGAGACGGACTAAACAGGAATTTTCCTTCTCCTAAATTGTAATATAATTAGTAAATAAAAAAAAATCTTACAATTATCAAATATTATCATGATAATTATAACAGATTATAATTATCAGTGACTTTTGGTGGCAACTAATGATGGAAGGTCAAAATTGAAAGCAATGTTGATGCTTGATATTATCCATCATTGCAAAAGTTGATGTAGTTCTATTAGTATTTTTTTGTTGTTAACTGCTAGCATTAGTAGCTACCCATTATTGTTATATTTTATCATTATCTATTGCTACTATATAGAGTTTGTAATCTCTTAAAACTATTGCCTAATATTTGAAAATTACAACTATTTAATTGTAGCAATAAATATTTTTTTAAAAAAAATCCAATAGGCAAACACCTAGTTACCTAACTTATTATGTAAAGAAAAATTATATGATTACATGGCTTCCAACCTATAACTTGTTAGATTATTATATCATGTATATCTTAATACTTGAGGTGGTCAAAATTGAGGTGCAAGTTGAGCTAATTTTAGATGGGTTTTGAAATATTTAAACTCTTTTCCAAAACCTACTCCAAATTCTATAAGGTTTTTCACTATTTGTCCAAAACTTGCTCGCTAAGTTAATGAGAAATTGTGCCCCATCTAAAACTCCCCCGATTAATTAACATATTTATACTAAAATATTTAAGGAAAAAAAAAGGAAATATAGCTACAAAAACTTATGGAAATAATTATCAAAATAAATAATATGCTCAATAATAATGTTTAAAGTATGTATTTGCAAATGTTTAAGAAAAAATAGTATAAATGACTTAATAAGGTTAGAGTTCTATATCGAATATTAACTTTGTTCATAACCCAAAATAGGCCTTTAACCTTTTACTTGAAACCCATGGTATTATTCTATTGAATAAATATTAGATTCCAACTTATTAAGTATACTAATCTACTCGCTTGCATCACTAAATCGAATATGATAACAAGTCATTGCTAACTGATATGAAGAACTGATAAATGTTGGCAGTTAAATTAAAGAAAAGTAAAATAGTGAATTGGCACTGTAAAGTTTATGAGGACTTTAATAGACAATAACCGTATTATTAATAATAAAGTTTCTTTTAGAAATTGTTTGGTTTTTTGGGAATAAGGTTTTAATTTTAAGAATCTTATTTCACTGTAAGATGATGAATAAGTTAAGTATCTCATTATATAAGGAATCCTTTTCCTTGAAATTTATGAAATAATTCCTTTTTCTTATCCTGTTATTAGGATTCCAATACCTAAAATATACTATAACTCTTCTAATAAATTTATGACTTCCCTCTCCCTCTTTTATCTTCCTTTTCTTTTATATATATATATATATATATATTTCTCTCTTTCACTTATAATTAGGGTATTCAATTTAGAGATGAGCGAATGATGTTATTATATACACTACTCAATCAAAGAGATTCTAAGTGGATATAGAAAGTAAGGTATTGATTTTAGTAAAAAAATTTTAGAACTTACCCTCATAGGATATAATATGGATATGACACGACATCTTTAAAACCTATACTCACCCTAAATATATATATTTTAAGGTATATGTGATATGAGCTCTAATGTACCATATACTCATCCTATAATATTTTTAGATAATAATTATTAATATAAAAAAATTTATATTTGTACCTTAGATGTTATAAGTTGTAAAAATGAAGGAAAAAAAAAAAGAAAGACATAATCATATAGATTAGAGCCCAAGCCCATCATTTGTTACAAACCCCACATCTAAGCCATCATTTCTTTATCTCTCTCTTGTCTTAATGGTACATTTCACCCCTCTTATCCTATTTATTCTCCATTAATAATCCCAATAATATTGCTATCTTCCACCTCTTTTATGTCATTTTTTTTTTCTATTATTAACTTCTTTATGCTACAAGAAATATATGTATACTAATTTCTTATAAACATCGAAGCTATATTCCTTATCTCCTTATTTTAATTCACATCCTTTACAAATTAAAATTTCAGGCTTCATATATGTGCTTTTAGTGCAATTCTTTTGTATTTTAGAAGTTCCGTAGAGTACTTTATATCCTATGGATACGTGGGAAAATTGATAGGTTATTGGATAATTTATCTCAAAGGTATAGGCTCTCGAGTAATCCTATATGTTAAAAGTAAGTTTCAATTCTAAATTTTAGGAGTTTATAAATTATAACAAGAGGGTAAGGTTTGAATGGGGCCTTATAACCTTCTAACCTATACTTACTCACCCTTAACATGAACTATTGAAGAGAATTAATAGTTGTTTATAAGATCAAGATAGAGAATACTAAGTTAATAAACTAAGAATTTCTAGTTTTGGTAGTTAAAATTGCTCGTTAGTCATTTATTGACGTAATTATTAACTACCTTTTAGATGGCGTGTTACAAATGTTATTACAGTTGATATACAATTGAAAAGTGTGTGATTAATTTGTTGATAATTAATTCATCAATGAGTATACTTGTCACGCTCCGAAGCGGCAGAGTCGTAACAGCCCTGCCGTATAAACCACCCTAAGATAGAAGTTGGCCTCACAACCGCTATCCTAGACCTGATCTACACAAGGCGTCCACAACTAACCCGCTTTGAAGTAGACAATTTGTAATTTAAATAAATCATTTACCTATAAAAGTGAGGAATTATATATATATATATGTTATCATTCAATTATTGCAATTAAAGTTTACAACATTTCTCTATAGTATATTCCCTAGTTATTACATCACTCGGAAATGAAAAATAATCCTAAAATAAAAACTTAGACCTTAAAATATGTGTTTATTCTTCAATATTTTTCCTCACTCCCCAGGATCCAGCAGTTGCTAGCTTCTAAGTAATTGGTTGCCGCTTCTTAGCCAGCACCTGCACGACGTCTATAGGGATATGAGCAACCACAGCTCAGTAAGTAGGGACGGAGGACTTAAAACTATACCATACACGCAACAAGGTTTTCAATCACTTATTAAGTGCAATGCATGTGCAAGCAAATTCCATCGCACGACGTTGTCCGGCCCGTCGTGAGATTAGAGAAATTGCGCCCGCTCTAATCCGGGTTGAGGAGTTACCGTTAATGCAACAGCTCACGACCAAACCCAGGCTTGTGTAATGGAGACCTTGCTCCTCCCGCGACTACCTTCGAACCACTGTCTTCACCCCCGCCGCGACCTCCTCTCCCGTCACTTAGTTCGACTGAGGATGAAGAAGGGACCATTTTGCAATCCTGCGCTATCCCTTCCGAAGGGGTCGGTATTTGGCCGAAGAGTCCTAAATCCCCTAACGGGTTGCCATGCATGCTCGATTATGATTACTGGTCGTATATTTGATTAGGTCCAGTTTAGGGTGATCAATCATTACATACAATTCATACAGTATGTACCAGAGCAATAAACAGAATCATGGCATCACCCATAATCAAGTACATGCATACATTCAACTATCTAACAAGCACAACCAAGCATAATCTTAAGCCTCCCAAAATACAGCATCGTATTAATCCCAACTTACCTCGACTCCTCGCTCGTTCACTCGAGGTCCGATTTGCTCAGGCCATCGCCGGTTATCCCTATAACACGAACGTGGTTTCAGCTTTTCATATAATTGTTATAGGTTCGTTTTATCCTATAATGCTTCTTGTTAGGTTTTGTTTAAGGTTTAATATGCCCAATTATCTAGGTATTGAGTCTTTTACAATTATTCTAGGTTTGGGGTTAGGTTCAGGTTCGGTTTTCGCATCAATTTCTAAACGAGGTTTTTAGTTCGATTTTTAAGTAGCGTTTTATATTCCAACCCTAGAAATTAGTTTCAACCCATAATGTGAAATTAATCACATTATTTCCCGATAACCTAAATACCATCATTACCCTTTGTCAGTGTTTATTTTACTCGGTACACTTAAATCCATATCAGTGTACCGAATTCACTCCTAATGTGACAAATTTTTACATTTTTCATATAATTCCATAAATTCAAGTTTCCTATCAGATTTATTGTGCATTTTTATTATTCTCAAAATATCAATTTTTATTATAATATTTTCTATTTATTATATTTTCAATAATTACACATTATGCATTATTGCATATTATGCACATAATGCATTTCTAATATTTCTATTACCCTAATTACTATCTCTAAACACCAATTATTATTTCAAAATGTCTAAATCCATCCTAAATCAGGTTTTACACCTAATTATTCTAATTTACAAAATTAACTCATAATTTACTATGTTTTTCTATTACTAATTTACTACATAATTAACCTAATAATTACATCTAACACCCTAAATGCTATAAGTATCATACTCCATCAGATCTTAACATCCTAAAACGTGTAATTATTCACTAAATCAGAAATTAATCATTTAATTACATAATTAACCCTAAATTACCCATTTTATGCCTCTTTTTAGAGCCTAAAAAATTATCTAAAAATTTCGAAAATTAATTTTTGAAAAAGGGCTTCATAGACTATTCTATATCATCTAAGTAATTTACAGAAAAATTTTGGGCTTGAAACTACACTCCTAAGGTCATTTATTTCTAAACCGAAACATGCTCGGTTTTGCACAATTTCTTAGGGACCATATATTACGGGACATAATTTCATCAAAATAACATTTTTTCTAAAAACTACATACAAAAATATCCCAGAATAACAAAATTCATAATTTTATAATTATATTTACTATTTTTAAAAAATTTCACAAAAATCGGGCTGGAATTTGGACTCACCGGTTCGGGTGGCTCCGGCCACCTCGGGCCGCCGTGGCCTTGTTGGCCGGCCTGGGCGCTGCCACCACCATGTGGTGGTGGTGGCCGTCTACTTCCAGCTCCTCTTCTGGTGTGGGTTCCTTTTAAAACTCTTAATTGTACAGTTTTTCTTATTTTTTTTATTTTCTGGATTTTATTTCGAATTTTTTACTCTCCCTAATTTTCTCACTTTTCAAACTGTCCAAATGAGCTCTGTAAATTTTTTCCCTATTTATAGACATTTTCTGTAATTAATATGCATTAATTTGACAAGACTTTGTCCAAATTCCTTGATTTTTGGCTTTTAAGTTGTTCAATTTCTATTGGCTAATTTTTCTTTTTCTTATCCTGACATGCCATGACCTGATATTGATGCATCTTATCCTCTTCTGATTTTTTTCTGATTTTTCCATAATTATTTTATAATTTTCTTTAATTATTTGCTTAGTTTTCGGCCAATTTTAGTAATTACGCGTATTTTTATCTACACGTAAATACATGTGGGGTACACGTGAACATTCCTAAATATTATTTTGGTCATTCTAAAATTTTTAGTATACATATAATCTATCTCTAATAATTTATTAGTTATTATATTACACTTTTTGCCTTTTTGGTAATTAGCAGTTATTATGCTTAAAATTTGAAAATTTTATAGTCTCCTATTTTACTACTTATTTTCTTAAATTTAAGTTTATGGGGTCATTTTTACTAATATTCTTCTCAATAGTTTATAATTTGGGTTTGATCAGATCTTTTAACCGATCGCCCTAAACCTTGGGTTCTAAGTTCAATCCTACGGTTACTTGGCTGAACTTTGGGGCTTACAATACTAGTTGTAAACATATGTAAAAATTGATAGAATGTTAAAAATTTTATCAAAAAAAATTATTATGAAAATGTAACGAAAGATTTTAAGTCACACTAAGTACCTTGTACTCTATAGGTTCTACATGATGCAAGTTTAAAGTGTTCAATTATTTTACATGATCAAGTTCATAAATTTAGGAATATGTACCTATATAGTAGGGTATAAGAAAAGCATTACACCCTTACCTCCTCACCCTAACATAGATTATTGGAAAGAATTAGTAGCCGCACTAGTAAGGATGAGTATGGTGATTGGAAGGGCCCATTTCACTAGTTGAATTAGTTATTGACTATTTTTAAGCTGAAGTTAATAGGTAAATGATTAAGGGACAAAACAATGAGGAAGCCAATATACTTACTCGAAAGTGTCACTAAGATATGACTCCTAGTAGGCCATGAATAATTATACTATTTTTGTATTTTGTATTTATTTTATGTTTTCTATTTCTATTTTTTACTTTAGGTCACATGCTGTTTAGTTAGTTGCAGTTTTAGTTATACAATTAGTTTCATCTAGTTGGTAATCTATTTCTCAATGTATATAAATAGTCCTCATAGCTCAAAAATAAATACTTTTCTCTCATGTTTCTTTTCTAACACTCTTACTGAATTGTTGTCGTAACATTATGAATTTAGCTTTCTCACAAGAATATAGCAGGACTTACATGGTATAAGAGAAGTTCGATCGTATTCTCCTTCATCAAAAAGTAAAAATCTATAAGTTTGTTCTAGTTTCTACATTTATGATGGCTTTAGTTAAACAAGCAAGTATTGATTCTTTTTATCTCTTTGGATAAGATAATCCAAACATGATGTTATGGATTGTTATTTTTAATGGGAAGAATTTCATTACTTAGAGTCCTTCTATAAAATTAGGATTGGAAGCTAAGCTTAAATTAGATTTTATTGATAAATCCATACTAAAACCTAAAGATGATTCACCGAATCTAGTCAAAGGGATCTAGTGTGACTATATGGTTCGATTATGGCTTCTCAATTCTATGAACTTAAAGATGTCACCAAACTATTTCTATGTCCAATCTGTACAAGAATAATGGTTAGAGATAGAGGAGTAGCATGGACACACCAATGGCCCCTTAGTATATCAATTGAAATAAGAAATTAGCAATTTAAAGCAGGGAAAGTTTACTAGAATAAATTGCAAAAAATCTAAGATAAATTACAAGTTTTGTAGCCATATCCTGAGTGTACATGTAATGTTCAAGCTAGGTTAGCTGAATTTGAATTAGAACATAAACTTGTCCAATTTCTCATGGGACTAGCTAATGGCTTTAAATATGTTAGAAGCTAAATTTTAGGAATGGATCCTCTACCATCAATGAATCATACTTTTTATGTGGTCCAACACGTAGAAATTCAATAACAAATCACTAATGGAATTAAATCAGATAGAGATGCTATGGTGTGTCTTTCTAATAAGGAATCTATTGATAAGAAGAAAACAAGAATAGTAAGTAATAAATTGTTTTGTAAGCATTATAAGTCAGATAGACATACAATAGAAACTTGCTTTCAAATAATTAGTTATTCAGATTGGTATAAAGGAAAAATAATTTCTAAGAAAATAAGAAGTTCTAGTGTAATAGTTCATTTTTCTTCAAAGGATAAGAGGTTTGATTCATGTTTAGATACTCCTTTTGACTAAGTGTTTAATGATTATGATGCTAGCACTAGTGTAGCAGGTACAATTTCTACTTAACATTTTTGTTTAATTGCTTCAAATAACAATGTTAGTTTATGGATCATAGATACAAGTGTCACAAATTACATGTCACCATATGAATCCTTAATTTCATAAAAAAAAACAAACACTTAAGAAACCAATTCCTATCAAGTTACTTGATGGTTTGCATAAGCTTGTTTCTATCACTGGAATTGTGAAATTATTACCAAATCTAATCTTACAGAGTGTTTTCCTAGTTCTAGAATTCACAGATAACTTATTGTGCGTAAGCTCTTGAATTCATGTGTTTTACAAGACCAAGAGAGTAAGTATATGGCATCAACTAAGACAATTAATGGACTTTATGTTCTAGATCTTCATGCCTTTTCTGTTAATAAATCCATCAATGTTGCAAATTCTTCTAGATATAGTAAAGTTTATTTTCAATTGTTACATTTCAAGTTTGGACATATATTCTTTTCTAAACTTCAGTAGCTAGGATTTTATGATTCTTCTATGAAAGACTTTTGTTGTGATACGTGCAATATCTCCAAGATGCACATACTACCTTTTGATTGTAATCGTTCTGGAGCTGTTAGTTTGTTTAATTTGATGCATATTGATTTATGGGGACTTTATCGATTAGCTTTAATTGTAGAAGCAATTTTTTTTTAACTATTTTAGATGATTTTAGTAGGTGCACTTAGACATATATGTTAAATAACAAGTCACAAGTCAATTCAACTCTAACAAAGTTTTTCAAATACTTATGAAATCAATTTCAAATCATTCCAACAAGTATTAGGTTTGATAACGGTTCTAAGCTTATGTCATCTTCTTATCAATCTTTGTTTGATAGTTTAGGCATAATTTAACAACAAATAGTCATTTACACACCACAACAAAATGGTTGTGTTGAACGAAAACATAGGCATCTTTAAGAAATTTCTAGAGCTTTATAATTACATACCAACATTCCTAAGGAATATTGGAGTGAATGTATATTAGCTGCGAATTACTTAGTAAATAGAATGCCTATGTCATTATTAAAATGGAAGATACCGTATGAGATAATGTTTGGGAGAAACCCAGATTATAATCATCTTAGGATTGTAGGGTGTTTATGTTGTGCTACATTACATCCTGTTTCTTTAGATAAATTTGATCCTAAGGGATTCAAATGTATATCTTTGGATTATGTTCAAAACCAAAAAGGTTATAAAGTTTTAGATGTTGAAACTAAAAGAATTTTTGTTAGTAGAGATGTCAAATTTTATGAGAATATTTCCTTTTAAAGAAAAAAAATAAACATGTTCATTTGGACTTAGTTTCTCATAATCATCATTAGCCAGTTACTCTTTCTTCTGGAGAATTGTCCTTAACTCATAACTCTAACTTTCCTCATGCTTCTAATTTTCATTGTTCTAAACAGCTAGAAACTAATAGTTTTCCTTCTCTTCCTTCTACTTCGCATCATTCTAGACATCTTAAACATCCTTCAAAATGGCTTGATGATTCTGTACATGAATTACATTATGTACAATCTAATAGTATACTGATTGCTACTATCCTCCATTCACTTGCCTCTATTACTTCTTCTACCATTCATCCATTATTTAATCTATCCACCTTAAAAACTTATCAATCTAATTACATAGCTTCTTTGGCTAATGTTTTGTCTATCCGTGAACTAAGTTCTTATTTTGAAGCAATCAAACATGATGTTTGGGTTAATGCAATGAATTGAGAATTGGAAGCTTTAGAGCAAAATGGCACTTGGGGACGTACACATTTGCCTAAGGGAAAGAAAGCAATAGGAAATAAATGAGTCTTTAAGGTGAAATATAGACAAGATGGCTTAGTAGAACGCTATAAAGCACGACTAGTAGCTAAGGGCTTCACACAATTGGCCGGTGAAGATTATACTAATACATTTTCACCCATAGCTAAGCTTAGTTCCATAAGAATTGTCATAGCAATTGGTGTAGCTAAGGTTTGGCCATTGTACTAAATCAATATTAATAATGCCTTTCTATGTGTGCATTTAGTTGAAGAGACTTATATGCATTCTCCATTAGGCTATACAAAAGCTAAACTAAACCAAGTTTATAGGCTTAGAAAATCTCTTTATGGCTTAAAGCAAGCTTCTCACTAATGAAACATAGAGATTTCCCAATTTTTACTCAAGTAAGGATTTCAAAAATCTAAATGTGATTACTCTTTATTTTTACAGAATAATAAGGATGGTTTTCTTACTATTTTATTATATGTTGATGATATGTTGCTTAGTGTTACAAATGAGTAGTTACTAACAAATCTAAAGGCTTCTTTGCACACTAAATTTACAATTAATGACCTTGGGAGTGACCCATTTTTTCTTAGTTTGGAGCTTTGTAGAACTTCAATAGGTATGCTCATTAACTAGTGCAAATTCTTGCTTGATGTTCTTGCTAATGCCGATCTAACTAAACTAAAGCCAATTTCCACTCCATTATTAATATGAGTTAAATAGGATGTAATGATAGGGGACATACTTGATAATCCATCTTTTTGTAGATGGCTAGTTGGAAGATTATTATATTTAACTCTTATTAGGCCTGATATAGCGTTTATTCTTCATTGCTTTAGTAGATTTCTATCTTTACCTAGCACTTTACAGTTACAAGGCATGTTCCACTCGCTTAATTGCTTGAAAGGCACTTCATCATTGGGCTTGTTTTATCCTTCTGTAAATTCCTAGACTCTTCTTGGCTATTCAAATAGTGATTAGGTTACTTACCCCCCTTGATCACAAATCTATTAGTAGATATTGTGTTTTTGTTGATCTAGTGTTGGTTTCTTGAAAGTGTAAGAAGCAATCAACAATTACTACATCAAGTGCAGAGGCTAAATACCATAGCTTAGCCTTTGTCACCAATGAACTTATTTGGGTCTCATATGTTTTACATTATCTTAGTGTTGATGTTCAATTTCCACTCTCTTTATGTTGTGATAATAGATTTGCACAAATGATCGCAATCTAATCCTTGTCTTCACAACCAAACAAAGAACTTATCTGTTGATTTTCATCTTACAAGAGACAATGTTCAAGCTAGAAATTTGAAGATCATCCATGTTCCCTCACGGTTTCAACTTGTGGACCTTCTAACTAAAGCAGTTCCTCATACTACGCTTCAATTTATTAATGCCAAATTAGGTCTTTAGAAAGATTCAACTTGAGAAGGGTATATGTGAATAATTATATTATTATTTTTATTTATTTTATGTTTTCTTTTTCTTTTCTTTATTTTTTTTTTTACTTTAGGTCACGTGCTATTTAGTTAGTTACAAGTTTAGTTATAAAATTAGTTTCATCCAATTGATAATCTATTTCTCAATGTGTATAAATACTCATGGTAGGTCATTCTAGAAGCCTATGTAAGTCTTGTTATATTCTTGTGAGAAAGCTAAATTCATAATCTTACAACAACAATTTAGTAAAGGTGTTAGAAAAGAAACAGGAAAAAATGAACCAAATCATATACTTCAAAAAGTGGAAGAACAATTCAAATCAACATGAATATCAAGTCAATAGTAATTAATAATTTTTAGTGTTTGATGGTTAACGAGATCCATTAGTTATTTATTGGTTTAACTATTGATAATTTTTATACTAAGGTGTTGCACACACATATAATATATGATTCTAATCACATGATTGAGTATATGCATATATTATTATCCATATATTCAAGATTAAAGGAGTAAGTGGAAACACCCTATGAGATCAAAAGTTTCTATTGATTCCTAAATCTCAACATAAGATGTAATAAATTTCAAACCATTCGAAAAGTGCATTTAAGTTTAACATCAATGAAATTTGCCTTCAATGAACATGCATATGAGGAATCATCCTAGACTAAAATTTTTGGCAATCAGTGCAAAAGCTAATGCAAAATTAAAGGAAAATAGGTACTCCATCTACAGGTGATAGAGCCGGCATTCACATTTTTCATATATCGTTCGTCAGTATCGTGCACAAAAAATATATATGTATTAAAAGAAATATCGATAAATGAGAAATATTGGATGGTTAAGACGATCTAAATCTAATAACTCTTTCTATTGAAATTTGAATACGCAGGAAAAAGAAATTGCATATTGAAAAATTAGACCACACGCGATACAAGCCAAAATGAAGGGAGTTACATAAACGACAATTGATGGAGTTAAATTGGCCGCGTTATCGCCTTGCTTCTTCCGGTGATAGATATTGCCATGAAAGCTGGCTTTATGGTGTTAATTGCCTGCTGTTGTCAGATTGGGTCTGAAAGTGCGATGACACTTTGAAATGGCTTTTATCATTATTATATGGATGGTCCCAACAAACTTCAGAGTCCACGAGGCAAACAATTTGCGGGAGTCGTTTCGCATGCGGTTGTTGTCCTGATGTCATATCTGACGCAACCTTACTCCGCCAGCTCAAATCACCATAGAAAAGTCGCTCGGTCTTTACTTCACACAGTTTGAATTGTCCTTCTACAGGTCAACCACCGTTAGAACATTAATGGCAAAACATATGTTTGCTCAACCTGATGTCATATCTGATGTCGTTTGATTAGACCTGGACGAATTGCGAGCAAACATTAAAACCGCGTACTTCGTTGGCATGATGACGTTTCATATCCAGTAAGATTATATCGATGACCCAATAAAAAGACTAGAAGAAAATGACTGTGCGAAGAGAGGGCATATGGTATGGTTTCATATCATTTTGCATAATCTTAGGATTTCGGGTAGATGCGTTTGGTTGGGTGTATTTGGGATTCTTATGCGAATTGCGATCCGGAAATGGATATTTTTGCTGGCTAAAATATGCCATTTGTGTTTTGAATTAATGTTTTCAATTAAATAAACCTAATGTTAGGAAAAATTTTTTGTCATTGATGACAAAATATTTTCCTCTTTATAATAGAGATAAACAATAATAACAAAATGGGAAGTAATATAGAAAGCTCTGATGAGGGAAAGCCATGAATTGTAGCACAAAATTTTTCCTTATCAATAAATAATAAATAAACTCGGAATGTGTCTCTTCAATAACTAAATTGATAAATAATTCAAATTTTACTAAATCGAAAAGAAAGACATAAACTAATCACCTTATAATGCTCTTGACCATAAATCTCGTGTTGAAGTATCGTCACCATCGGGATTTAATTATCATCCAGAGTTGCTTTACTAAAATAAGATATCTTCTGAGAATTCTTGATCAAAACAAAAATAAACTAAAGTAAAAAAATAATCTTTTCACGTTTTTCACTATCCACGTTTCACATAGCCATAAGGATCCCTCTACTCCTCGTGCTTTAAGCCACTGGAAGGAACTTTGTGGAGTTCGTTAAGCGATCAACCTCGTCTCTTCATATTGGGATGTATCTTGTTGGAGGCCACGTCTCAACTGTTTAAATTTTTTTCTTTTAAATTGATGAAAAGTTAATTTATAGGGTCTGTAAAAATATAAAATAAATTTTAAGGAACTTTGGTGAAAAAACTCATAAATAAAATGTGATGCTTCTTAAAATGTAGAGTTCTTAAAAAAAAAAAAAATTGATCTAGTAATATAAAAAATTTTCTTAATAAGTGCTATTTTCTTTTCTGAACACCCATACACAAACGTACATATATATGCATTTGATGGTACAGTAATAGGGTCTCTTATTTTCCTTTTCTTATTTTTATTTTATTTTATTAATATTAGCTAGGGCCCACCTAAAAGCCCAATAATCTTATGCCGCACCTCACATAGGGGCTTCATATTTGTTAAGGGGCTTTTTTAATCATCTCTAAACCATTATCATCACTATAAACCTAAGCTTCATTTGTGATACAACTTGAATTTGATAATGTCAAACATCAATATATTTGATCTAAAATAGATATTTGAATTATTGTTGAAATGTATAGTACTTTGACTATTACAATATAATTTCAATTTTTTTACTTTTAACCTAGCTCTTTAGAAAAATTCTTCATTCTCAAAACTTCTTCGCAGCTTTAGTGAAATAATACGATTTGCTTTACTAGTAGATAATGCAATACATTTCTATAGTTTAAAATATTGTTGAGATACTACTCTTCCTGCATAAATAATTAGATAAGCCCATGTTGACTCCATTAAATGTCAACATTTGTAAACCCCTGTAATACTAGTTTACTCCTAGAAAAAATTGCAAACACAATTTGGAAGTGCTTCTAAGAAACCTAAGAATTCATTTAACTACAATCTAATGCTATTTACCTAGATTAGAGAGAAGGCAACTACTAACACTAATAACATGAGCAATATTTAGACTGGTGCATACCATATCATATATTAGATTACTAATAGCAAATGCATAGCATGCTTTCTTCATTTCTTCTTTGTCTATCTTAAAATTAGGAAGATGCTAAGCATTAAGTTTATAGTAACCTATGTTGAAACAAGGAGATATGAAAGGCTATGTTAAAACTTGAGTCATGTTTATGAGCATCGTCTTTAAGAATTTTCTTTAAGTTAATTCCTAAGATAGAACAGGTCATCTACATAAATAGGAAGTAGGAATCAATAGGAAATAAATAATTATGTAAATATACCAACCAAAGAAAATTTTTTTATTTTGCTTTTAATGCAATAATTATCCACCTTTATCCAACTGGATAAATATTTATTCAATCAATTAAAGAAGATCTGATTTGTCTTAATGCAATAATTGCAAATCATTTATTTTACATTTATAAGTAATGAATAATATTGACCAAAAATTCAAAATTTGAATTTTTACTTTGTTGATAATAAGACAAATATTGAAAAGATATACTAAATAATCAAATTGAGATGATATATACTATTAATATGGGATAAAAGGCTTTTGAAATACTAACTATATATAACAATCCTCCACATATTTCAAAAGACTATTTTAAAAAAAAATAATAATAACAATATTTTGCTAGGTAAAAATACACTAATATATAATGCTTCAAATCTAGTGTCTTTTAGACTATGAACCAAATTTAGAAAGATGAGATATTTAACATATAAATTTTGGTGAAATATTTAGTTTCTACTGTTCATAGCTATTTTGTGCTAATAAGCCATGCACACACCTGATATTTCATGAGTGCTTTAGAGACTATACCATAATCTCATAACAATGGCCCTAATCCACACTCATATAGGTGATTTCATCAATGTATATTGTAATTATATATACCTTCCATAAGGGAAATGACATTCATTAAGAAATATTCATCCTTACATTAATTGGAGTCTAAGACAACACACGCCATAGGAATAGGCAAGACATAAAGTGTGATTTATTATTACTCATATGAACCTTATGGATCTCCAATCACAAAGGTTGGATTTATTGTAATTTGTGCATAATGTGTCAAGACACTTTTGATGTATTTATCAATATTATTTATAAAAAATAAGTATTTATTATATTTGTATACTTTTCTGCTTGTTTATATTTTAGAATAAAGTCTCTTAGATAATTAGAATATAAATAGAACTATAATAAATGTATATTATCAGTAGGATTTTATGACATCGTATTATCCAAAAATTGTTTTTGGTCGAATAAATATATGGAAGGAACTTATATATTTAGAATAATACGTTGTATAACTAAAGTCATTCTCGCCAGACCGAGGAAAATATATCTGAATTATACAAGTGGATACCTAAAGGTAAGTGGGTAGACTAGACAATACCTGCTAATAGGGGACATCACATATTTAATGCCATTAGTCTCTCCTTTACATAAATGAGTATAAATAATCTCTAGACTTAAGACCTTCATGCCTAAAAGTTTTTCTAATATCTGATCTATGAAAGGTTGTAGGAAGTGGTCTTTATAGGTAGCATTATTCAATTTTCTATAATCTATGCAAACTCTCCATCTGATCACAATGCGAGTAAAGATTAGCTCATTATCTTAATTTTTCACCTTGATCATACCACTTTTTTTTGCACCACCTAAACGAAACTAACCCACTTACTATTTAAGATAGAATAGATAACACATGCATCTAATAATGTAAGTATCTCTTTCTTCACTACCTCCTTGAGAGTTCAGTTGAGTTGTCTCGATGGTTATACTGTGGGTTTGCACTCCGCTTCAAGCAATATCTTGTGAGTGCAAATTAAGGGACTAATCCCCTTAATATCGGCAATGGCCTACCTGATGGCTTCTTGATATTCTCTCAAAACTCCTAAAAGTTGTTTCTCCTTGTCACCTATCAAAGAAGAGGAGATAATTATTAGCAAAGTATCATTTGTTCCAAGATAAGCATATTTTAAATGACGAGGTAAAGGTTTAAGTTCAAGCACCGGGAGTTGTGTTAATTATGGGACTGGCTTCTTCTCACTAGTGCCTAACTCTTCATAGTATTGAGCTTTGATTTCTAACACTTGTTCCCTACCTTCTTCTTCAGACTCATCATCATCGCTCCAATCATCTAGATCCTTAAGTACTTATTCCATGGCATCTATTCATGCTTTCTCTTCTATAGACTCACAGGTAATCTCATAAAAAATATCAATAGTGTAACAGGATTTGCAATAATCAAAATGCTTTATGGCTTCATAAATATTAAACGTTACTTGACTGTTTATAACTCTTAAAGTAAGCTTACCCTGTTCCACATCTATCAATACCTTCCTTGTTGTAAGAAACGATCTACCCAAGATCATGGGTACCTATCTATCCTCTTCCATTTCCAAGACTATAACGTCGATTGGGAAGATAAATCTGTTTACCTTCACCAGGACATTTTCAACAATACCCCTTGGGTATTTAATGCCCCTATCAATAAGTTGTAAAGTGACATGAGTCTCCTTGCAATTTCTAAGTCCTAGCTTCTTGAAAATAGAAAAGGGCATTAAATTTATATTTGCACCTAAATCAATAAGAACCTTATCAAAGTGAAAATTACCTATAGTGCAAAGAATAGTAAAACTCCCCTGATCTCTTTGTTTTCTAGGTAGGGTAGATGAATTTTTCTGAAGGATCATAAAGTGCTCCCCTATAAGTATTATCAATTTGTTCCCATCAATCTTTCTCTTCTTGGTGAGCAAATCCTTCGTGAATATAGCATACGAAAGCATCTGCTGAAGTGTCTCTGCAAAAGGAATGTTGATTTGCAACTTCTTGAAGACATTTAAGAATTTGGGGAATTGAGTATCTAGCTCCTATTGCTTCAGTCTTCTCGAGAAAGGGATTAGAGCATCTAGCTACGATTTCACTTCTAGTGATTTCTTCTTTGGTTCCTCTTCTACCTATTTCCCTTTTTCTTCCTTGGGAATCTCCACATTTTCTTCAATTCGTTTATCAACCGTTTCTACTGCTTTTCTATTCCTTAGCATAATAGTGTTGACACCTCTAAGATTTTCTTCAGTATTACTAGATAAAGACCCTGATATTTTGTTACTTAACTATTAAGAGATCCAACTAATCTAATTCTCTAAATTTTGAATAGTCGCCTGTTGATTCTGTAACATGGTGTCAGTTTTTTGCATATAGCTCAACATGACCTCTTCCATTCTAGATTGATTTTGCTGAGGTGGAACGTTCTGAATAAGACCTTGCTTATGGAATCCAGGTGGTGGTTGAAATGCATTGTTCTCGTTTCTCCATAAAAAATTTGGATGATTATGCCACCCAAGATTGTATGTATTCAAATATGGTCCTTGATTGCCGTATTGAAAATTGTTGACAAAATTCACCTATTCTCTACTAGTTAGACTTGAGTGATTCGCAATTAGGCACTCAAGATTCGAATGTGGTCCTGAACATAACTAACAAAAAATAAATAAATAAATAAGATTAGCATTAAAAGACTGTATTGAGGTGAGTTTACTTGCCTGATTAGTGAGAGTTGCAATCTGAGTTATTAATTGAGATACAATGTTATTGTCACTGATTGCGGTCACTCCTAACTTACTTTTCTTGTTTTGCCAGTTGTGTGCACTGGGGGCCATCTTTTCTACTAGTACACTTGCTTCATTATATGTTTTACCCATCAGAGCACCTCCAGCTGCAGCGTCAACTAGGGACCTCAATGTCTCATCTAAACTAAGATAAAAGATTTCAATCAGGAGATTATTTGGCAGGCCATGATGTGGGCATTTTCTAATCGCCTCCTTAAATCTCTCCTATGCCTCATAAAGTAACTCACTACTAAACTTAGTGAAGTTGGTGATGTTGTTCCTTAGTTTTGCAGTCCTAGCTAGTAGGAAAAATCTCTTTAAGAACTTCGATGAAAGATCAACCGAGGTAGTGATAGACTCTTGTGGTAGTGAATGAAACCAAGCTCTAGCTTTATCCCTTAGCAAAAAGGGAAAGAGCTATAATCTGATAACCTTGTCGGTCACATTGTTCATCTTAACTGTATTGCAGTATTAGAGGAATCATATAATATGCTCGTTAGGACTTTCATTAGGGTATCCTCCAAACTGATTCGTCTGAATCATCTAAATGAGGGATGGCTTCAACTTAAAGTTGTTAGCATAAATGGTGGGCCTCCTTATAGTCGAACTCATCACCATGGGTACTGTATAATCTCGTAGTGGTTGCGGAACTCCTTGTATCTGATTATTATCCTCATTACCTACCATCTCTTCTATCCTTCTTCTATTTTCTTGCCTCAACTGATGTAAAGTGCACTCTATTTTAGAATCTGGTGGTAAAATTTCAACACTTTTACTCATGCGCATAAAACACCTACAAAGAGAACAAAAATAACACACGTCATTAACTGCGCCTAAATTACCAATAAAACTAAAAGGTTTAATATTTCCAATCCTCGACAACGACGCTAAAAACTTGATTCACTCAAAATATATATATATAAATTAAATTGCAAATACTCCAACAACTATACTGGGTCGGAATCAAGTAATACAGAGTAAGTAAGGTTATTAATTCCTCAAGGATTATAATATTACTAAACCTTTGATAGTTCTTATTAACATTCAAGTAATCAAAAATAAATTAACTAATCTAATAATTATATTAAAACTATTGAAAAGAAAATAACTATAAAATTTCTTAAACTAACCAATCAATTGAGAATTGTGGGAAAAATAGAATCCACCTTAGATTATGCAAATCAAATTGTTATCATGTTATATATATTATTAGCTGTATGATCATTCAAGTGAAATTATTACACCTTAAAACTGAAGGATTTAAACCCCTTCTTAATCAGTTAGCTCACGCATCTCCAATTAACAGTAGACTCTAAATTACAATCAAATAGCTCTTGATACTATAATTATCTAATGTCCTAAATCAATTATTCCTAATGTCTTAGTGAATAATCAATTGCTAAACATTGTATTAATCTCTAGATAATTTCTAATTAATTCAATTAATGCTGCTTCCACATTAATTAATCAAATTAACCAAGAATTTCTAACAATCCTACATTAACTCCTATATCACTAAGGTTTTTAACAATTATAATCAATTAAACAACTATAATTGAAATCATAGAAATTACAATCATGAATCATCCCTATATCTATTAATTCTATAACATGAACACAATCATCATCTTAGCTATCTAGAGTTTCATCAATTCCTACAAATAAATTTAGCTAACCATGGAATTTGAAACAAAAGCGCAATGACTAAATGAAATTGTAAGGAAATTCATAATTGAAAGCATAAATGTTTAACAGAATTGCATAAATATAATTAAAATTGATGTCACCAATTGTGTAATTAGAAAAGATAAACTTCAATTGCAATTGAAATTCCAAAACTTGATCTCCATAGCAAAAGCAAAATCTTCTCAATGATCTAAGAGATTCTATAGATGAATTCTTCATGACCTATCTAATGACTGTTCTACAACTCTCTAAGTCTTAGGAATGTGTATATTTCTAAAAAAAAAAAAAGTCTCTAAAACAGTTAAACATAAGGCTATTTATAAGAAAAACTAGAGTTAACTCGTGTAAAGCTTCTTTTTAATGAGGGTCTACTAATAGGCCAGCGGTATAGACTTCAAAGCTGATTGCGTAAACTCCAAGGTTGACGATGTAAGTTTAAGCTGCCTTGAAGGCCAACTATATTGAATTCCAAATTGTAATATGTTGATTTGGATTTTGTTCATCTACGTAAAACTCCTTTAAGTCATCCATGTTTTCACTTTAAATCCTCTAATTCCTAAAATGTCCAAATGAAAATAATTAAGTATCATTTTTTAATGATTTCTATAAAATCAATAATAATTCTATCTAATTTGCACATTAAAAACATGAAAAATATGCCATTATCAAGTGGTGCTTGGGTGGCATTGGAAGGAGTTTCTAGGGATAATTAGCTGATTAAGGTAAGGGTTTTAGAGTATGAAGAGTTCGATTGTGGGTTCAATTTGGGGCTAAGGTAGTGTTTTGAGAGGGGGTAGCTTACGGCGGTAAGGGTTAAGCAACGGTTGTTTGGTTGAGTGGCTAGGGGGCATAGCGGTGGCCAAAGGTGGTCGTGTCTGGAAGCTTGCTTAGTAAAGAATCCAATGAAGTTGGTAAGTCGTGGTGGAGAGCTTGAGGGAGAGAGTTTCGAAGAGAGAGAGTGCGGGTTAGAGAGAGAAAGAGGTAGCGAAAGAGAGAGAGAGCTTGGGAGTTGATTTTGAAGCTTATGTATGTCGAATGATCTCCAATTTATACTCACAAACAACTTAGAAATAAAGGAAAGTTCGGATCAGAGTTAATGGGGATGGCAGAAAAAACAGTTTTTCTCCAATCTTTAAATCTCAATTTGAATAGGTATTTGATTGAATTTGAACGCGTTTTTTGTATCAATTCACAATAAGTTATGTCTAGTTTGCAATTTTGCCATTGATTTGGCGAAATTGCAATGAAAAGTGAATCAACAATCGAGTCAAAGGTAGCTGCCCAAGGAGGAAAGTGATGGAATTCTAAAGGAAAAACAAGAGAAAGAGAGAAAAAGAAAGAAGAGGAAGGAAAAAAGTGCTAATATGGCATGCTATATGGTGCTAAGTTAGCAAGGTTATCCAACTCGACGATGCTACGTGTCAGGACACGTAGCACAGTGAGATCTTAACATGTAGCAGTATGTTAATTAACAAAAATAAAAAGGCCTCCTTACCTTTACCAAGATTCGAACCCAATACCTCATACTCAATACCTAAACTAAGTTTATGTGTTTAATAATTAAGCTGTTAGCCTATGCCTTATCCATATGTGCAATTATGGATTAGGTTAACCTAGGCTAAATTCAAATTTAAGCCCAAGCTCAATGGTCTAACTTCTAAACTTATTTCAAAATTAAAAATTTACTCTAATAAAATGTTATTTTCTAAATTTTTTTATTCTTTCCAATTTTTCTATTTTTTTGTAATTTTTCAATTTTCAAAAAAAAAAAATCTTAATTTCCTTATTTTCTAAATTTCTCAATTGTTTCTTATCCAATTTTCTCAATTTTTATGCTTTTTCCTTTTTTTAATTTTTTGTATTTTCCTAAAATTATTATTATTTTTTTAATTTCTTTATTTTGGGGTTTTCTTTAATTTCTTTTTTTTTTGTGTTTTTCTAATTTAGGGTTTATATAAAAATAAAAATAAAACTAAAGAGGGCAAAAACTAGGTGTCTACAACTGTCCCTCTTTGTGATGAATTTGAACAAAACTTTGTCACAAAGACAAAGAGACACTATTTTTTACCCTCAGGATGATTCTAAAACAACTATAGCTGTCTTAAAATCAATTTAGATGAAGGAATGAAACCTGGACATGCCTTCCTACACTCACTAACCTAGGTAAGAATGTCTCTAAAGGACAAACAATCTTATATTAGAATTGATCTAAAACTAGGTCGTGCCTCACTAAGCTCACTAACCTAGGTAGGAACGTCTCTTGGGGACTAGCAACCCTAAACTAGGATTAATCTAAAACTTGGTCATACCTCATTAGGCTCATTAAGCTAAGCGAGAGTATCTCTCAAGACTAACAACCCTAAACTCGGATTGATCTAAAATTTGGTCGTGCTTCACTATGCTTACTAACCTAGGTAGGAGCGTCTTTCGAGGATTAGCAATCCTAAACGAGGATCGATCTAAAACCTGGTCATGCCTCACTAGGCTTACTAATCTAAGTGGTAGTATCTCTCAAGGAATAATAACCCTAATGTGGGATCAATCTAAAGCTTGGCCGTACCTCACTAACTTAGGCGGGAGCATCTTTCGGGGACTAGCAAGCCTAATGTAGGATCAATCTAAAACCTAGTTGTACCTCACTAGGCTCACTAACTTAGGTAAGAGCGTCTCTCAAAGTCTAGCAACCCTAATGTAGGATTGATCTAAAATCTGGTCATGTGTCACTAGGCTCACTAACCTAAGTGGAAGCGTCTCTTAGGGACTGGCAACCCTAATTTAAGATGGATCTAAAACTTGGTTGTATCTCGCTAAGCTAACTAACCTAAGCAGGAACGTCTTTCGGGGATTGGCAACCCCAAAATGAGATTGATCTAAAACCTAGTCATACCTTACTAGGCTCACTAACCTAGGCGGAAACGTCTCTTAAGGACTAGCAACCCTAAACCGGTCTTAATGTTGTAGCTTAAGGAACCGATGAAAAGAAGTGCTCTATGAAACTTGGTGAGCAAAGGGAAATGCCCTATGGGCTTACTTGAGGGTAATGTTGAGAGAGAATGATCCTACAGGCTTGCTAAGAAGAAAGCGATGAAGGGAAAAAACTTAGAAAAGAGACTAAGTTAAGATAGTGTCTTTAAAGGTTGGCTAAATACTAAATGTAGAAAGTGAATACTTTTATGGGCTAGTTCAAAGAGACTGTTGGGAATAAAAAACTAATCTAAATGCAAGTGCAAGATTCAAAAATTGGTATACTAACATTGTGTGAAAACACTTACTTGGTCTTTGTTGATAGCACCTAAACTGCCAAACCCTTTTGAAAATCCCCATAAAAAACAGCTGGCTCATGTTTTGGTCCCTTATTATCAACTCAGATGTTCTTGATGTACAACATTTGAGACTTCACCAGTTCTTTTACAGAAATAATGGCAATTAACCGGTATAGAAAACCACCCACTGTTTTTGTCTCTTTGGAACTTTTATGAACCAATAGCCTTATTCTCAATTAACAAGCATTTGCCGTAATTGCTTTATCAGATTTCTCATTCCCCAAAAAAAACAAACAATAAAACTCTCCGTTAAGGGGGATCAATCTGTAATAAAGTATTTAAAGAGTTTTGTTAATTACCAATGTTCTAGATCTTACTTCTTAACTTGTCTTGTGTTTTCAGTGTATGGGTTCGATTAGATGGAGTAAAGGGAATTAGAACTTTCTATGGAGATGGTGATTATTCCAATGACGATAATGGCCAAGGATACCAAATTTGCTTATAGATAATGAAAATTAGATCACAATGACATTCAGAATGATTGCCATTTTCGTGTTTTGAGGAAAATTTCCACTAACTTTTTATGAATAGTACAATTTTACAACATTGACATTTACAGGGTCTCTCAAATCTGGACTATCTATTTGGGACAGAATCAAAGCTCCTCCTAATAATACTCGCTTCACGACATAAAGACCTCCGTAATTGGGAGCAAATTTCCTTCTAGTGTCTTGTACGTTGGGGAGAGCTTTTCTCCTTCTTTAAAGTTCTGGTGTTGTGCCTTTTTGTTGAAGGCTTAAGCCATTCTTTGTTGATAACATTGATTATGATACAGTTATTAGTCTCCTCTTATCAATCAAATTTAACAACTTGATATGTTTCTTTACCTAATCAGCTTCGTCCAATTGAGTTTCTAATAGTACCTTAAGAGATGGGATTTCAACCTCTATTGGTAACACCGCTTCAGTTCCATATACCAAAGAGTACGGTGTTGCCCCAATCGACATTCTAATGGAAGTCTGATAGGCCATGAGTGTGAATGGTAACATCTCATGTTAGTCCTTATATATGACAGCTATTTTCTTAATAATTCTTTTGAGGTTTTTGTTGGCTGTTTCAACAGCTCCATTCATTTGGGGTTGATAAGGAGTAGAGTTCTTATGAATGATCCAGAACTGTCGGCATAATTCTGACATAAGTTTGTTGTTGAGATTGGTGTCGTTGCCAATGATGATTGTTTTCAAGGTCCCATATTGGGCCAAGATGTCTCTCTTGATGAACTTAACTACAACCCCTTTAGTAATGTTCGAATAAGATGAAGCCTCAACTCATTTGCTAAAGTAGTCGATGACAACTAGTATGAAGCAATGCCCATTAGACAATTTTAGAGTAATTAGGCCAATGATATCTATACCCCACATTAAAAAAGGCCATGGTACTGAGAAGGCGTATAGTTCTTGAGGCAAGGCATTTATCTTATTTGCATAAACTTTGCATAGGTGACAATGCCTAACATTTTTTATATAATCACTTTCCATTGTTAACCACTAATATCGTAGCCTCATAATTTTCTTCGCCAGCATGTATCCATTCATGTGAGGGCCACATACTCCTTCATGTACTTCTTTCATTAACTTCTTAGCCTCTTCGTCATTCACATACCTTAAGAGTATACCGTCAAATGAGTGCCGATACAAAGTAGACTTGTTTACTAAAAATTGAGTGGCCAATCTCCTAATCATCTTTCTATCTTTTTTTTTTCGACTTTTTAGAGGTATATACCTTGTTGTAGGAACATCTTAACATCATGGTACCATAGTTTTTGGTGGTTCATACCCTCTATTGTTAGGTAGAAGGTAGGCTTATCTTCAATTTCAATAGTAAGAGGCTGAATCTTGACTCCACCAGATATCTGGATCATAGATGCTAGCGTAGCTAATGTAAGCCCCAAAACTAATAATCCGAGGTTTCAATCGGTTAAAAGACCCGATCGAGCCTAAATTATAAAGTAAAACTCGAAATATTAGTAAACTGATCCCGTAAGTTTGAATTTAAGAAAATAAGTAATAAAATAGGAGACTACAAAATTTTCAAATTTTAAGTATATAACTCGTTATTTATCGAAAATGCGTAAAATACATTCCGGTACTTAACGAATTGCTAGAGATAAATTATATGTATACTTAAAATTATAAAATAACCTAAATAATATTTAGGAATATTTATTTATACTATATATGAATTTACATGTAGGTATAAATACGCGTAATTATTTAAAATACGCGAAATGTGCTAAAATTATACTAAATAATTAAAGAAAATTCATAATTAATTAAGAAGAAATCAAGAAAAATCAAGAATGATCCAAATCAGGTCGTGGCAGGTCAGAATCCACAAAATAAAAATTAACCAATTAAAATTAGACAACACAAAAGCCAAAAATTAAGGAAATTGGGTAAAGTCATGTCTAATTAATACACAATAATTACACTAAAGCTCTATAAATAGCAAGAAAAAATTCAAAAGCTCATTCGGACAGTTAGAAATCAGAGAAAATTAGGGAGAGATGAAAATTGAGAGAAAAACTAAAGAAAAAAAGAAAAAAAGAAAAAATGTGCAGTTAGGGCCACAAAGGAGAACCCAGACTCGATGGGCAGCTGAGAGTGGACGGCCACCACCACCATACGGTGGTGGCAATGCCCAGGCCGGCCGACAAGGCCACGGCGGTCGGCTGTGGCCGGAGCCACCCAGACTGGTAAGTCCAATTTCTAACCCGATTCTTGTGTAATTTTGTAAAAATAATAAATAGTTTTAGAAAATTAAGAAACTTGTTATTCTGAGGTTTTATTGTATGTAGATTTAGGTAAAAATAATGATTTAGTTTAATCACGTCTGAAAATATAGGGTCCTTAAGAAATCGTGCAAAACCAAGCATGATTAGAATGGAAAATAAATAGGCTTAGGAGTGTAGTTTAGAGCTCTTTTTTTTCTGTAGGATGCTCATGTGATATAGAATAGTGCTATAAAGCCATTTTTTTTTAAATTAATTTTTGAAATTTTTAAGTTAATTTTTGGCTCTAAAATGATGGAAAAATTGGGTAATTTGGGGTTAATTAAGTGTTTAAGATATTAATTACTAATTTAAATAGTAATTAAATGTTTAGGGATATTAATCTCTTATGTGAAACCTTAATCCTAATCTTTGGAGTATTAAGTATGGTTAATTTAGGAAATTAGGTAATTAATATAAGAAATTAGTAATATGTAAAATTGTAAATTAATAAATCTAAAAAATTAGGGTTATTTAGATGATATTAGGGTAAAAATCAGAATAATATTAAATCTGAATTAAGATTGAATTTTAGGTAATTATATAAAAAAGTAAAGATTTTCTCACATCGAGAATAAATCCGATATCCTAATCAGGATTAGCGTATACCGAATAGCTTAGAATACTAAATTAAGACCCAATAGGATATTTAAATACTCGAGCTTAATGTGATTAATTTCACATTAGGATTCGAGCATATTTAGGACTTAGAAATCGAACTAAAACCTAATTTAGAAATTGATGCGAAAACTGAACCCGAATCTAATCCCAAACCTAGAATAATTGTAAAAGACTTAAGACCTAGATAATTAGGTATATTAAACCCTAAACAAAACATAACAATAAGCGTTATAGGATAAAATGAACCTATAATCGTTATATGAAAAACTGAAATCACGTTTGTATTTAGGGATGATCGGCGATGGCCTGAGCAAATCGAACCTCGAGTGAGTGAGCGAGGAGTCGAGGTAAGTTGGGATTAATACAATGCTGTAATTTGAGAGGCTTGAGATTATGCTTAGTTGTGCTTGTTAGATAGTTGGATGTGTGCATGTGCTTGATTATGGGTGATGCTATGATTCTGTTTGTTACTCTGACATGTATTGTATGAATTGTATGAAATGATTGATCACCCTAAACTGGACTTAATCAAATATATGACCAGTAATCATAATCAGCCATGCATGGCAACCCGTTAGGGGAACTTAGACTCTCCGGCCAAATATCGACCCCTTCGAAAGGGATAGCACAGGATTGCATAATGGTCCCTTCTTCATTCTCAGTCGAACTAAGTGACAGGAGAGGAGGTCGCGGCGAGGGTGAAGTAAGTGGTTTAAAGGTAGTCGCAGGAGAAGCGAGGTCTCAATTACATAAGCCTGGGTTTGGTTGTGAGCTGTTGTTGCATTAATGGCAACTCCTCAACTAGAATTAGAGCGGGCGAAATTTCTCTAATCTCAAGACGGGCCGGACAATGTCATGCGATGGCATTTGATTGCACATGCATTGCACCTAATAAGTTGATTAAAAACCCTGTTGTGTTTGTGGTATAGTTTTAAGTCCTCCATCCTAACTTACTGAGCTGTGATTGCTCACATCCCTATAGACATTGTGTAGGTACTGGCTAAGAAGCGGCATATAACTACCCTAAAGCTAGCAACTGTTGGATCTTAGGGAGTAAGGAAAAACATTGAACAATCAACACATATGTTATTATTTTTCATTTCTGAATAATGTAATAACTGAATTATAGTGAATATATATAAATTTCCTCACCTTCTTAGGTAAATGATTTATTTAAATTACAAACTGTTTACTTTAAAGCGGGTTAGTCGTAGATGCCTTGTATAGATCAGATCTAAGATAGCGGTTGTAAAGCCAACTTCTATCTTAAGATGGTTTACATGTTGGGGATGTTACGACTCTGCCACTTTGGGGCGTGACAACTAAGGCATTAGCAAATTGATTCTGAGTCCTCGATACGTAATTGAAGGTGATTTCTTTTAAATTCGCCATAAATTTGGTCAAGTGCCAGTGATAATGCACCGACTTAGGATCTTTAGTTTTGTACTCTCCCCGGGCTTGGCCAATAATGAGTAAAAAGTCTCCATACACTTCTAATTCTTGAATGTCTTTATCTAGGGCCTTCTTAAGTACCATGATGCACGCTTTACACTTAGCAATATTATTAGTGTGTGGGAAAACGAGCCTTATGGCCACAGGATATTGAGTACCTTTAGGGGATATTAGTATTGCTCCAATTCCACACCTAAATATGTTGGTTACACCATTGAAGAACATTTTCCATTTTGGTGGCTCGTCATCTTCTCCTTTATCAAAGTTTCCCTCAATTACTAAGACATCCATATTGGGGAAATTGACTTATACCTCTTGGGGAGTGCTATCGGAGGGATTTTCTACCAATTGATCTACTAGAGCTTACCCTTTGACCAAATTCCAATTCATGTATGTAATGTTAAACTTTGATGACAGCATTTGCCACTTTGAAATTCTACCAAGGGTCGGTATGTCTACCAAGTACTTTAGGCGATCGTATTGAGTCAACAATTCAACCTGGTAGTAAATCGTATATTATTTGAGCTGATGCATTACACAAACCAAAGCACAGTAGGTTCTTTCAATTTCTGAATAATTTTGCTCCCCTTTCAATGAATTTCTTGCTCAAGTAGTATACAGCCCTTTCCTCCCCTTCCTCATCTTTTTGGCCAAGCATGCACTCTATGGACTCTAGTAATATTGTTAAGTAATAAAGGCTTCCCAGGTTTTGGAGCTACTAGAATTGGAGGGTTCATGAGGTATTCTTTTATTGTTGTAAAGGCTTACTCACACTCTTCGTCCCAATTGATCTTAGCATTCTTTTTTAACAACTTAAACAAAAGACGGCACTTGTTTGTGAGTTACGATATGAACTAAACTATATAGTTTAAATGGCCTAACAAACCTCTAATTTCTTTAAGCGTGCGCAGTGAAGGTAGTTCAACTATCTCTTTGACTTTGTTAGGGTCCACTTCAATGCCCCTTTAGCTGATTATAAAACCCAATAATTTCCCTAAAGTCACTTCGAAAGTACATTTCTCTAGGTTAAGCTTTAGTTGGAATTTTCTCAACTTATTAAACAAACTCCTCAAATTTTCCATATGATTTTCTCCTTCTTTAGATTTAGCAATCATATCATCAACATATACTTCAACCTCTTTGTGCATAATGTCATGAAAGATTGTTACCATGGCCTTTTGATAAGTTACCCTAGCATTTTTTAGTCTGAAAGGTATCACTTTGTAGCAAAACGTGCCCCAAGTTATGATGAACATTGTCTTGGCTTTATCTTCTTCAACCATTCAAATTTGGTTATACCTGGAAAATCCATCAATGAGAGAGAAAATATGGTTTCCAACTATGTTATCGACCAAGACATTAATATAGGGAGAAGGAAAATTATCTTTAGAGGTTGCTTGATTCAAGTCACAAATGTCTACACACACTTTAACTTTTCCGTTCTTCTTCATAACCAGTACTATGTTGGCTACCCATTCAAGATAATCAGACATCTCAATGAAGTCGACCTCTAATGATTTTTTGACTTCCCCCTTGTTCTTTAATAAGATATTTGGTCAAAACCTTCTTAACTTTTGTTTCTTAGGTTTGATATCCTCTTGCGTAGGTAAACGATGGACTACGATCAATGAATCTAATTCGAGCATATCCCCATAAGACCATGCAAATACATCTTGATATTCAGATAGTAATGTAGTCATTTCTGCCTTTTGATCTTCTTTCAAATTTCCTCTAATCCTTAACGCCTTAGGGTTGTCATTGGCCTCGACATTAATTATCTCAATTGGTTTGTCATTGGAAATTTTACTCATTTCATGTTTTTGCTAGTTTTCGTACACGTCATTATGGTCATTAACATCACTCCCGATGACTAACTTAGTAGGGACAAAGGTGATATCAATATTTTCATCACCTATCTATGCGAGGTATCCATGGCCTTTGTTCGGATCATCAAATCTAGGGAAAAAAGAAAAGTATGTAAAAGGGAAAGTGCAAGTGAGGCAAGAGTAAAGGGAAAAAAAAAACTGATTTTATTTAAAGGAACTTTCTTTCAGGTACAATCATTTGAAGAACAAAGGCAATTTAGTACAAAATTCTATAAAATACTAGATCGTGATTCATCATTTACCCTAGGGAAGACTTATTGCTATCATAGGAATGGAGAACCAATTATTTAAGGGTTGAGACTTGTCAAAGGGGCCAACCACTTTATTTTTTATGGAGGTGTCCTCTTTGATAGGCTTTGAGTTTGGTACTTTAGCTTGGATGAAAGTTTCTGACAATGGAGGGAAGGTCATTAGAGTGTGATATAACCTGTCACCTTTTTTTCCCCTGGCTTACATTATTTGCAACTCTTCCATCGGGGTCAAAATGTATCCTTGCCCATAGGTCCCAAACTGGCCTTCTTTGAATTTCGACCTCTCTTCCTTCTGTTGATTGGTGATCATGCACACCTCATCAAACATTTGGAGTCCAAAGTCTTCTTGCTCTTCTATACCAATATAGGGCATAGCCATCTCTTTATAGATTTCATAACCTTGGTTACCTAAGATTATGATGACCTAACTGTTAGAGATGAACTTAACTTTCTAATGAAGACTTGATGGTATAGCCCTTGCTGAATGTATCCAAGGCCTTTTTAATAACAGATTGAAGGTCCTTGGAATGTCTAAAACCTAAAATGGGATGTTGAATGTCTGTGGTCCGATATCCACTAGTAAGCTAATCTCTCCTATTATTTATCTCCTAGATTCGTCAAAAGCCCTTACAGTTATCGAACTCGGCTTGATAGCGATTGTATCAATGCCGAATAGATCCAAGGTAGCCAGAGGGTAGACATTTAGAGATGACCCCTTGTCGATGAGCACTCTTGTTGTGATGATGTTATTTATCCTTAATATTATGAACAGAGGCTTTGTGTGTAGGTTACCTTCTTCGCCTAATTCATCGGTAAAGAAGAAAATTTGATCCATAGTAAGATATAATTGGTGATGGAGCCAATCCTTTCAGTCGGGATTTCACTAGGGACCTTAACTTCCATTAGTGTTCTAAACAAAGCTTCTCAATATGGGTCTGATGCCATCAACAGACTCATAAGGGATATTTATGCTAGAGTCTTAGTGATCTAATCCATTATTTAATACTCACTAGACTTGATCATCTTAGTGAAGGCAGTCAATCCTTCATCATGTTCAGCTTGTTCGGTACTTGGCATTTCCAACACAACCTTTTTTTTCGAGTCTTCCCTTGGATCATAGATTCTACCAGAGTAAGTGATCCCCCTTATAAGCAAGCTTGACTACCCCTGGTTTATTTCCTGGTTGTTGAGGGGAGGGGGTGGGGAGGGTAGTTGATAAAGGCATATTTTTCATGTTTTAAAGTGCAAATTAAGATAAAATTATTATTAATTTTATAGAAATCATTAAGAAATGGTACATAATTATTTTCATTTGGACATTTCAAGAATTAAAGGATTTAAGAGCGGAATTATGGACGATTTAGAGGAATTTTAAGCAAAGGAATGAAACTCGAATTAATACACATAAGTTGGAATTGAAGGCAGCTGACCTATAATGAATACTGGCGGCCTTTGGAGTCTACAGTGCCAGCTTTGATGGCTACGCCACCAGCCTACAAGTTAACCTTGCACTTACAAACAAAAGTCAACTATAATAATCTTAAAAACCTAAGTTCTTTATAACTTGACTAATATTTGTTTTAAATTCTTGAGTCTTTAATATTAGATCAATGTTATTTATTGTAAATTCTTAGTTGATTTGAGTAATATAGATTGGAACAGAGTTATATGTTGTTGAATTCAGAAATTATATCTTTATTGAAATCTTAAAATTATAGATTTGATCGAGTTGGTTCAGATGATTAATTATTGATCACTAAGGCATGTTAGTTGATATTTATTAATTTTGATTGTTTATGTAGTAATTATTGACAATTATAGTTAAAATCATAGAGATTGCTATGATTATGTGGATGCTAACTAGATTAATTGGAGGTTAAATCTTAAGATTATAGTGGTATAATATTCACTAGATTAGAATCATAGTACTTTAAGTTAAACTAGATTATCATATAATAATTATATATTAATTAAGAATAACATTTGATTACATAATCTATAGGTAGATCTTTCAGTATTTTTCTATAATTCTCAATTGATTGCTTAATTTTAAATTTTTCATAGTTAATTTTCTTTTCAATAGTTTAAAGTAATTATTAGATTAATTAATTTAATTTTGATTGCCTAAATATTGATAAGAACTAGCATAGGATTAGTAATTTTTTAGTTCTCGAGGGATTGACAACTTTACTTTCTCTATATTACTTAATTATAACCCAGTATACTTACTGAAGTATTAGTGATTTATTTTTATATGTATATTTTAAGTGAATCAGTAGCTTTATAATTTTCGGGGGCCACAGGCACATAGAAGGTATACCTTTTAATTTGTGGAACTTCTTTTTTGTAGAATCTATAAACCTGAGGTTCTTGGTTGGGACAGATCATGTTGATGGCATGCTCTGAGTGGCCAGATATCATATTGATGATAGGCCTATGGTTTAGTAGGGGGTTATTGTTGACATTTGGAGTAGGAGCCTCCATAAAATCCAATTGTACAGTACCTTCATCAATTAAGTCTTAGATTTTGTTTTTCAATCTCCAGCATAAGTTAGTTGAATGGCCAACCTACCTTAGATGATACCGACATCTTGCATTGGGATAAAAAAAAACTCGACTTATACCTTTCACTAGGGGTCTCAGAATGGAGCAAATTATCTCTCCTTAGCTTTTCAAGTACCTGACTAATTGGAATAGGTATTCTTGTGAACTGCCTCAGGGTTCTGATAATTTGTGGTTGGCTTCTATACTATTGTTGAGTTGGTGAGGGATTTTCCCTGAAAGAGACTTAGGAGATAAGCCTAGCATTCGAATTGACCATGTTGACAGTAGCTTCTCTAGGCTTACCAGTGGTAGGTTTAGTAGAGGATAGTCTTCTATCTACTGTCTCTTGTAGCTTGCCAGAGGAAATGATACTTTCAATTCAACACCCTTCTACCACTACTTATGTAAAGCTAGAAAAGGCTTGTTCGATCAAGTGAATAAAATAAGGCCTCTCAAGAGTATTAATAAAAGTTGCAATCAGCTCTTTCTCATTTATGAGGGTAGATACCATTGCAGCCAGGGACCTCCAACTTTGGGCATATATTTTAAAGGATTCATTGTGCCCTTTCCTTAGGGCAACCAAATCTATCATGTTTGGCACCACTTCGACATTAAATCTATATTGCTCATAAAACACCTTAGCTAGCTTCTCCCATGTATTCACTTGATTGAGATCTAACTAGGCATACCGAGTCAAGGTAGGGCTAGTCAGGTTATCCTAAAAGGTCTGAACCACGAACTGGTCATACTGTACATATTTGCCTATCTTGCATACATACAACCGGGTGTGCAACTTAAGGCATCTAGTCCCATTGTATTCTTCAAAGTCAGGTACTTTGAACTTTTCCGGGAAGCTTCCTTAATCATAGGCAGAGAAGTCTGTTATGCTAATGTGCTCGAATCCATCATAACCCTCAAGCATTTTCATTTTTTCAATAATTTATTGAGTTAGCCGCTTCTCAAGCTCTTTCAATCTATCCTGGTCAACTTTAGGCTTTAGGTTGACTAGGAACAAATAATTATTTGGCTCAAAAGTTGGGTTCGCCTTTGGAAATACCCTTCTATTTCAAAGGTTTTAAAGCCCTGATTGACTTTGGGCTAGGCTTCTTCTATTTTAAGGGGTGGGGCCTTAATATTCTTTCCATATTGGGCTTTAGAACTCTCTATATTTGATGGAGCCATGGACCTAAGTAGAGAGATGTTGTCAACAAGAAAGCTCAGTTAATCTGTAATCTTTCCTACTGTCCGTTCCAAAGATTGGAACCTCAACTCAGTAGGGTCAATAACCTCGAGGTTGCCATTGCCATTGTTGGTGTTGTTGTTGTTGTTGTTGTTTCCTTGGTTAGCTATTCTAGTTTTTGAGTGAGTTATGATAAGACTACTTTAAAAGGTTTGATGTTTGGAAGCTATCTTAGTGACTTGGATAAAACCATTTCTTAACAAGTTAGCACGCGAATATTTTAATTTTTGAAAGAATGCAAATGAATGAAATGAAAAATAAGCTACAAGGATGGAAAAGAGGGAATCGACAAATAATTAATAGAATGGCAAGTTATTTATTATTTTTGAATTCCCGGAGTTTTATTACATAATATAAAGTACAAAGTCATCTATACTAATTTTCTTCTTTTTTTTTTTTTTTGTGGGCCAGATGACATTTTCTCCTTGTTTCAATCATGCTTAATCGCTTCCTCATACCCTTGAATCTTCTTCTAGGCCATCTTCAGCTAGTGTTCCAAGGTGTGTAACCTTTGCCTAAACTCTTAAAATAGGTTTTCCCATCTATCTTTTCCATCATAACATACGTCCATACAAGCTTTCACTTGGTCCATATAGGTTACCATTTCAGAGCTAGGGTGCATAGGGGAGGGTTAAAGGACGTCTAGTACCCGATATCGTATTGTGCCCACCTTGTCAAGTTGATCGTATAAGTACCCTTTAGTAACCCAGTGTTTGTCCGCTTCTCCTATGAATTCGCTCAAATCGATGTTTGGGCTTACAGTCCTGGTGTCCCACCAAGCTTTGATCTTGTGAAATTTGGATGCCTTTTCTGTGGAGGGAAGCTCTTCGAGATTAAGAGTGCATAGATCCAATGAAGGCTTATGAACTATATCTTGGATCCTTCCAAACTATCTTACCATGTTGTATGGGTAGTAGCCTGTACACCAACTCATTCCAATCAATGGTACAACATTGTAATTTTGCAAATCAATACGACCTTAGTGTAATTGCTCTACCTGGCGGTCCACAATATGTCTTCTACTCGAAAATCTCGCAGAACCTCTATCTAGAGCAGGGTAAGGATATCTTCGTGTAATTTGATCTTATCAATGAAAGAGTCAATAAAATCAATCTTATCGACAAATGCTCCCCTTATTAAGTCCAACCCAAACATTTGATGTGACTAACAAACCATACCATTAACAGTACCATGCTTGACTAGAGATTTCTACAGCCTCATTTCTTAAGGAAATTAAGGTTCCTTATTTGTTCAGTAAGTAGGGAAGGGATGTAAGACTTCCCTTCCCAGAACGGAGCCACTAACTTTGTCATCCTAAAGTGTATAAGAAAAGATCCACTTGGAAACAACATAGTAATGAATATTACTAATACATAGGCCTTGAATTGGCTTTCTTTTCAATTTCTAAGAAACAAAGCTTGTTTGTTGGAGCTAGGCTCATTCTAGAGCCAATGGACTAGATCCCATATCTTGATGGCGTATTTGTTGCAATCAACTAGGGCCTCATTTATCTCAGTCTTATGGATCCCTAAGAATTTTGAAAAAATGTAGGCTGGACTGAAGTTCAGTTCTGGGACATATATTTCATCCAAAGGAGGAGCTTGGAGCAATTTTGGTGTACTCTTCTAGAGTTGGACTGATTAAGTGTGGCCTAAATTGAAATGCCACTTCTTTAGGCTCCCAAAAATGGACTAAGGCCCTTACTAGTGTAATGTTAACATCCACTTTGGCAAGTGAGAGTACGGGTCTAATATTGTTGGTAATGAACTGTTGCTCTCTTAGGTTAAAGGTTCGAAACCACTAACTAAGTATGGGCTTTAGGTTTATAGGTTTGTAGACATAAATCTCCTTAGCGAAAACCCTAGCATTAGATGAGCTGGCCATTTTGGAAATATCACAAGGAAAGCATAAATTACAAAGGATTATTTACATGAAAAGAAATTACAAAGACAACTCCCTATGTACATGAACTCTAGAAAAGAATATAGGGAAAGAAACTTCTGGTTTCATCATTTTTTTTTATTTTATTTTTTAACATTGCCGCTTTGTTAGTTATTTATCATTCCATGAAAAGAATGCAAAAAGGGTGGGTTCTGAAGGTCCTTAAACTTTGTGACCTCACGTATTTATGAAAAAATAGTTCCTTAGTCACATTGAAATTTAAGTAGGATAGCTTAATCGGCCTCGAACAATGGTTGCCCAATTACATCCGAAATTTACACAATGGCTCCCCATCTTAAGGTCTTAAGATAGCTCAAGTTCAACTGTATCTATCATATATTTATTAAAAATAAACTCTCTTTAAATTAAAGAAATGGAGCTAAACCTATAAAGAAATGTTAGAACAATTATAATATAAACAAAAAACAAGTAAATAAATTGCATTTAAGGTGATTTTAGAGATTAATCTTAATTTTAGAAAATCGAATGGCTAACCTTCTTGACATCTCCGGTGGAGTCGCTAAGTTGTCGAGCTTAGATTTTTATCCTCCTGGTTCTTTTTACAAAATAAGCATTATTTAAACCAACCAATATTAAACCTTACCCCTTTAATACTGTCCTCGATTAGGGTTTAAGGAAAAATGGTCCTTTTATTTTGAAAACAACTTTGGAGTCGTCGTCCGACCAGAGTCGGGAAAAACAATTAAGTTATAACCAATTGGGTAGATTGGTTATAACTAGTCACTAGTCTAATGAGAAAAACTAATTTTGTAAAACGGTTTTTGAAACCAAAGATCATGGTTCTAGGGCTTATGAATCTTAAGCTCTTACAAATACCATTGATTTTCCAAAATTAGAATTAAACTTAAAAATCACCTTTTAATTTTGAAAGATAAAACTCAAATGTCAATGACTTAAGTAATTTAGGAAAAAGGAAAATTAGATTTTTTTTTATTTTTATCGTCGCCTCGTAAGTGTCTATGTACTTATTATTCGAGATCAAACGTATATAATTCTTTTAATGAAAATTTTAGTGGGTTGAGTTGATTTTAATTTTTGAAAACAATCGAGTTTACATTTTTAATTCAATTAGGTTTATTGAAGAAAATTTCTTAGAAGGTTCGAAATTAGATTTTTCCTTTATTTTTGAAAAATTCTAGAATGCCTTAAATTGCAAAGAGTTCATTTATTTTTATTATTTTTGAAAAACTTTAATTTTTCTAAGTGTTAAAAGAACAATTTTTTTATTTATCTCTTTATTTACTCACTTTTATTTTTATATTTTTTCATTTCTATCTATTTATTTATTTAATTTTATTAAACAAAAAATAAATGGCTAATTGAACTACCTTTCTTTTACTTTTTTCTTTTCTTTCTTTTTTTCTTTTTCTTTTCTTCCTTTTTTTTTATTTGATTACATTTACATAAATAAGTAAAACAAATAAATAAACAAAATAAAAATAAATAAATAAACTTTAAACGGACTTGAGTGTGCAAGTCGGACTTAGGCAGGTCAATCGAATCGGATTGAATCAGTTGAGTCTGATCATTCGAGTTGGACCGTGGGCCATCGGGTTAAGTCAGTCAAGTTGCGAGTTGGATGACATGAATCATGTGCTCCGTACGTACTTGGCCAAAGAAGGTGAGGATAGGTGGTGAGTCGCTCGATTTAAGTTGTTCCAAGCACCAAAATGAGCAGGTGAGTAGTTTTTGGTGAGTTTTAGATTGGGAATAGGGAGGCTAGGCTTAACACCGTGGCCTGGGGTGGTTGTTTAGCGATTGTCGAAAGTGGCAGTCAACGACGGTGCTTAGGTGGCATTGGAAAGAGTTGCTGGGTATGATTGGCCAATTGGGGTAAGGGTTTTAGAGTGTGGAGAGTTCGATTGTGGGTTCAATTTGAGGCTAAGGTGGTCGGAGGTGGTGTTTTGAAAGGGGGTGGCTTGAGGCAGTAAACATTAGGTGGCAGTTGTTTGGTTAAGTGGCTAAGGGGCACAGCGATGGCCAAAGGTGGTCACGTCTGGAAGCTTACTTAGTGGGAAATCCAATGAGGTTAGTAGGTCATGGTGGAGAGCTTGGGAAATAAAGTTTCAAAGAGAGTGAGAGCGGGTTAAAGAGAGAAAGAGGTCGTGAAAGAGAGAGAGAGAGAGAGATTGGGAGTTGATTCTGAAGCTCGTATATCCAGGTGTGTGCCCAATGAACTCTAATTTACACTTACAAATAGCTTAGAAACAAAGGAAAGCTCGGATCAAAGTTAATGGGGATGGCCCAAAAATCAATTTTTTTCTAACCTTTGAAGTTTGATTTGAATAGGTATTTAACTAAATCTAGATACGTTTTTTGTATTGATTCATAGTAGGCTGTGTCTAGTTTGTAATTTCACTATTGATTTAGTGAAATTACAATAAAAAGCGAATTAAAAATTGAGTCAAAGGTAGTTGCCCAAGGAGCAAAGTACTGGAATTTTGGAGAAAAATGAGGGAAAAAGAAAGAAAAGGAGGGAAAAAAGTGTTGACGTAGCGCTGATGTAACGCTACATTAGCCATACTAACCAACCCTGACCTGCCACATGTCATCACATGATACGTGGCAACTGACGTGGCACACCACGTAGTGCCATGGTAGCAAGGTCATCCAACCCAACAATGCTACGTATCAGGACACGTAGCATAGTGAGATCCTGACACGTAGCAATGTATTAGTTAACAAAAATAAAAAGACCTTCTTACCTTTACCAAAATTCGAACCTAAGACCTTATACTCAATTCCCAAACCAAGTCCATGTGTTAAAATTGGCAGTCGACGATGGCGCTTATACTTGAGCCCAATTTTCCAACCTCTTTTCTACATCTTTTCCTTTTTCTATTTTGTTATTACTTTACCCCACTATTCTTTCGTTGTTCTTTCTTCTTCTTTTGGCGCCAAGCCAAGTTTTTACCTTTTAAGCGATTTCAGGTCCTAAATTCATTGATTTCTATTGTTTGGGCTTGGGTGAGGTAAGTAAAAGCTTGAGATGTTTAAAAAGGATGTGGGCCTTCCTTATTTTTTAAAAAAAAAAAACATAACTTATCAGAAATAAAATATGCTTTTGAATTTAATGATACTGAAGTAAGTACAAATCAATTTTAATCCCTCTCTCCTTATCAATGACCCTAACCTTCGAATTGCCCCATTATAGGTGGTTCCCAATAAGATTTAAATTTGAAAAATTCTTCAAATAGGTCCAACGGGGTAAATAAGAGATAATTGTGTTTAGGATTTGAGAAGTGAATGCCTCATTTCATTTTGATTTGTATATCACATTCAAAGTAGACCTCCTTTAAGGAATGAGCCCAAAGTATCCTCATCTTCATGTCGCTCAACTCTCAAAGTATTTAAGGTTAGTATGTGGAAAATATTTTACCTCCTTTCATCCTAAACCTTTTTAAAAGTGAGTTACCGATTTGTTGAGGAGGAATTTATCTACCCACATAACATTGCAATCATTTCATTAAAAAGGCAATTGTATTATTCCAATTATTATAGACTTTATTGAAAACAACTTTGTTTGCCCCTATCTTAATAAGCATCTAACTACTTAAAACAACCTATGAGCTTATCAGAAGGCATAGGAAAGCTCAAAAGAAATGGTACTCTAAACAACTCAATTGGACTATCCCCACGACTTGAAGAAGGACCATCTTGTTGTAGCTCTGACTAAATGACTTTTGCATCAATTAGGTCTTGAATCTTGTTCTTCAATCTCCAGTATTTTTCAGTAGAGTGCCCCTTCTAACCCATATGATAGTCGCATTGTGCTTCTGGGTCAAAGCTGCGTAGTTTGTAATTTGGATTAAGGGCTTCACAAGCTATAATCCTTACTACTTTCGAATGATAAAAGAATCAAGTGATTGATATCTTCAATTAAGTGACTTATCTCCTCTCAGTCCCTTAGGTTTGTTTTTCCTCACTCCTCCTTAGCTTTTTTCTTAGGCTCCCTTCATCACTTGCGCTTACTAGCACTTGATCAATGTTGAACATTAGGTATTGAAATCTTCTAAGCATGCGACCCATTGCCATTTCTAGATCCGTAGTGTACTTTTATAACATGGTTATCTTCTCTTCCAGATTTGAGAATCTCTTTTCCAAGTGCGAATCTTGGGATATCTGGAGAGTGGTGATTATTGGGAGCAAAACTTGCCATTGTTGGACCATCTGATACATCATACTTTCTATAAAGGTAAGTCTATCATCAGCCATGTGAACCTGATTGGAAGAATTTCTTTACCAGTTAGCAACTTTTCTTTAATTTTTACTTTTTCTTTTTTTCTTTAAAAGAGAGAGAAAGATAAAACTTCATTTTATAGAAACCAAATAAAAATGATGAATATTTTATTTTTTTGGTTTTTTTTTTTACCTCGTTAAGTGAAGGAGAATGAAAAGTTCTATTGAAGGATTGTCTAAAAAGAAGGAAAGAACGAAGGATGACTAAAGAGAGAAGCAAAAATTATTTTGGAAAGATCAAAGTACATGAAACTCAAAGTCCTTCAACTATATCTAAAGTTTCTAATCTAACTCTTGCAGTTGGGCTTTAATGTTGTTCAGCATTTCTAAAGCCCAATTTATGGTCCTTTCACTTTTTTCAACTTGAACTAACAAGGCCCTATTAGAGGCCTCAACACGCCTAGCCCTCTACTTCTAGTAGGTAGCTTGAACTTGTAATACCTACTCATGCATTCCTCGGGCAACTAGTAATCTTTGATTGTTCTCTTGTTGAATACTCACTATTTTTAGTTCTACATATTTCATCAACAATAATCAATCATCAATGTAGAAAAAGAAAACAAATGGAAATATGCAGGTGTTGGGATTGTTTGGGTTAATACATTACCCCTGAAGTTACAACCTTATTATTATTTTCAAAAACTTACTTACATTAAAACTCTTGAACGATCAATAAGGTTGCAATTTCTTAAGGGTAATGTACTAACTCAAAGAGGGGAGTATATGTAATTAGGGTAGGTTTTGAACAGGTCCTTATGTTTTGTGGCCTCACTTATTAAAGAACACTTTCATTTATCACATTAAGCTTAAGTGAGGTGACCTAATCAACCCCAACTGGTGGTTACACCACAACACCTGAAGCCTACACAATGGCCCCTCTCCTAAGATCCTAAGACAACCTAGGTTTGACCGTATCTACCCTACACCTTTGATGTAACAAATGACCCCTCATTTCTAAAGCGTATGACATGCAAGATAATAGGTAAGATAGATAAACAGAAGTTGAGAGTGAATTCTAGGACAATACAGGGAAAGAAGGATTAGGTTCATCTTTTCTTTTCCTCTTTTATAACAATGCTACCCTAAAACCTTAAAGAACGTATGTAAGAAGGGTAGGTTCTAAAGGTTCTTAAACTCTGTGACCTCACGCATTTCTTACGAAATGGTTCCTTAGTCACATTGAAGTTTAAGTGGGGTAGCCTAATCGGCTCTGAGCGGTGGTTGCCCCACTATGCTCCAAACTTACACAATAGCTCTCAGTCCTAGGGTCTTAAGACGACCCGAGTTCAACTGTATCTATCATACATTCATGGTATGGAAAATAAATTTTCCCCCTCAAAACAGTTAGTTAAATACATAAAACTAAACCTGCAAAAATGTTAGTACAGTTATGATACAAATAACAAAGAAAATAAATAAATTACACTAAGGTGATTTTTAGGGATTAATATTAATTTTGGAAAGTCGAATGATTAACCCTCTTGACGATCCCTAGTAGAGTCATTAAGCTGTCGAGCCTGGTTTTTCAACCTCCCAGTTTTTTTATAAAATCAAGTCTTCTTTAAATCGATCAGTACAAAACCCTACCCATTTAATATCGATCTTTGACTAGGATTTAAAGAAAACCATTTCTTTTTATTTTGAAAATAACTTTGGAGTCGCCACTCAACTAAAGTCGGGAAAAACAGTTAAGTTATAACCAATTGGGTGGATTGGTTATAATTTAGCCACTAGTCTAACAATTAAAACCAATTTTCTGAAAGCGGTTTTTGAAAACTAGAGATTTGGATCTAAGGGTTATGATTTTTAAACCCTTACAAGTACCGTTAACTTTCCAAATTTAAAATTAAACTTAAAAGTCACCTCTCAATGTTAAAAGACAAAACTTAGTTTATTAGTTATTCTAATTAGATAAATAAAAGTAATCTAGGAAAAAGGAAAATTGGATTTTTCTCCTTTTCATCGTCGCCCTATAGATGCCTACGTACCCACTATTCAGGATCAGATGTACGTAATTCTTTTATAAAAACTTTAGTGGATGGTTTGATTTTAATTTTTGAAAAATAGTCGAGTTTATGTTTTTTACTTAATTTTGGTTTATTTAAGAAAATTTCTAAAAAAAGGTCCTAAATTGGATTTTTATTTTTGAAAATTCTAAATGATCCTAATTTGAAAAATGGTTGATTTATTTTTATTTTATTTTTAAAAATCAATTTTTTTTTAAATGATAAAACAATTTTATCCCTTATCCATACTTATTTTATTTTATTTCTATTATATCACCTTATTTATTTATTACTTATTATATTTTATTTATTTTTGTTAAACTAGTAAAAAAAATAAAACAAAATTACTCTTTTCTTTTTTTCCTTTTTTTCTTTTCTTTTCTTCTTTTCCTTTTCTTTCTTTTTTCTTTTTTCTTTTCTTTTTTTTTATTTGATTACATTTACATAGATAAATAAATAAAACAAATAAATAAACGAATAAAATTAAAAGAAAATAAAAGAAAAGGGTTTAGATGCAACTAAGCCCGCGGGTTGAACTTAGAGCAAGCTGGTTGGGTCAAGTTAAGTCCAATGTCTTTAACAATAGCGACAACTTAGGTAGATTCAACACTATTCGAGCCGAATTTTTTGTTGGTGATAGAAGATTAGTGTATTTGGGATTGGACTTAGGGTGTGTAGGGGAGGTGTTTCAATGTCGAAGCGTTTTGAAGTCGTTTGAAGTGGTCATTAGAGAGGTGCAGTGGCAACGGTTTTAGGGAACTCCAAAGGTAGTTGCTAAGTGCAAGAGAGTGTGGTAAAGTGTTTCGAGGTGTAAGGGGTTTGGTTATGTGATTGGTTTAGGGTAAAAGGTGGCTCAAGGTAGTGGTTCGAAGAGAGTGGGTTTAGTGGTTAAGGTTAAGGTGGTGGCGAACTTGGTGAAGCGGCTAGAGGGTACGACGGAGGTTGAAAGAGGTCAGGTTAAAGAGCCTAAACCATGGGGATCTCGGCCATAGTGGTGGTTTGGCTTGAAAGTGGCTAAAGAGAGGGATTTGAAGAGAAAGTGAGTGTAGTAGAGAAAGAGTGATTGGGAAGAGAGAGAGTATGTGTTGGACTTAAATCAAGTTGGTTCTAATCGTTATCTGTGTTCGTAAACATCCCCTAACACCATATTTATACTCTAAATTAGTCTAGAAACAAAGGAAAGCTCGAATTGGAGTAAAGTGTAAATAGCCGAAAATGCAGTTTTTTTCCAAATTTTGGAAGTTGATTTGAATGCTCCTTTGACTGTATTTGGACGTGTTAATGAGTTTGATTCACAACAGGACATGTGTGCTCCGTGATTTTATCACTAATTTGATGAAATTGCAACAAAAAAAAAAAGATAAAATCTAACGACAAAGTGCATTGTTCGGAAAGGAAAATGAGAGAAAATCTAGGGAAATTGGAGGAAATTAGGGTAAAGAGGAGAGAAAGAAAAGGAAAGAGAGAGAAAATTGGCTGATGTAATGCCATGCTGACCGACCCAACCAGTCCCAATGTGCCATGTATCATCACATAGTACGTGGCAGCTGGTGTAGCACGAGCACATGGATGCCACGTCAATAAGGTCGTCCAATCCAACATTGACACGTGTCAGGACACATGGCAGTGTCGGATCCTAACACATGACAGTGTATTAGTTAACAAAAATAAAAAAGACCTCTTTACTTTTGCCAAGATTTGAACCTAAGACCTCACACTCAATACCCAAACCAAATCTATGTGTTTAACCATTTGGCCATTACTCTATACCTTATCCAATTTGCGCATATGAACCAAATCAACCTATACTAGATTCAAATATAAACTTAAGCCCAACGGCCTAACTTTTAAACTTATTTCAAAATTAAAAAATCTAAACTAATAAAATTGAATTTTCTAAAATCTTTTATATTTTTTTTTTTCAATTTTCTTATTTTTTGTAATTTTTTCAATTTTCTAAATTTTAAAATTTTATTTTCTAAACTTCTTATTTTTTAGGGTTTCTTTCTACACTTCCTATTTTTGGTACTTTTTTAAAATTTCTTATTTTTTGTAATTTTTTCCTATTTTTTATTTTTTTGTATTTTCCTAAAATTCTTATTTTTTTTTTCTAAATTTCTTAGTTTTTTTTTGTTGAGTTTTCTTTAATTTCTTTTTTTTTTGTGTTTTTTCCTAATTTAAGACCTATTAAGAAAAGAAATAAAAAATAAAATAATAAAAATAAAAATAAATGGGGCAAAAATTGGGTATCTATAGTAATAAGTCGAGATAAAATTCATTACTCTCTTAGATTCGAGAGTTAATATCTAGGGCTGCTTGGTTAAGATAATAGTGACTTATAAGTCCGTAGTTACAGTAAGTTTTATTAAGTCTAATTTATTTTGGAAGCCAAGTGAAATAATTAAACATTAGTAACATGATATGCAATAGTTTAATCAAGATATCATTTAATAAAGCGATTTAGTTACACACTAATCACTTCATAATAGTTTCTTGTTTATGTTATTTTCTATTACATTGGATGGCCAATAACTGTTGCTACACGGTTACCTTAGTTTGTATATAAGTAAACATTACATTCATGTACAGAAATTTAGAGGGCCACATACAATAACACGATTAACAAGAGAAAAGTATTTGATAAGAAATTTTAGTGAATACCAAAATTTGTCAATATTTATATTGGAGATAGAATAAATTGATCCAAAATAATGAATTAGAAGCAATTTATACTAACAATTATTTTTCCTCGCATAGAATATATCTATGATCAAGTACATATTAAAGGCTATGTATTTTGATTATTAAAAGCATATAGAATTTATTAATTTTATGTTCAATTGTTATGCAATTGAAAGGTTGCCTGCCATTAATTCCATATTGAAAAGTTCAAGCAATTGAAAAGTTCATAAAATAAAAAGTCTCTTTTATTAATTTTAGTTGAGGTAATAAGTGTTTTGAAAGGGACAAGGGCTGATAAAAGAGTTCTATGATTTTCTATATAAAGATTCCCCAAAGAAAAAGCAATAAAGGGAACATAACATTTCACTTCCCAAATTTCTAATTCTAATTTTAATTTGAGTTATCTATCGATATAAAAGATTATAACTTGTTCTTATTAATGTGTGTGCAAATACTAATAGAGGGATTACATTTGAAGCTCTTGTAGTGAATACATTTGAAAACAATAAATCGATATTCAGATCATAATTGAACTATATCCTTAAGAGAAGACAATATTTTCATTAGAAAAAAAGGTAATTTTATAATCTTTTGTTGACATATATTTTTATTTTGCATTTTACACATGGATCCTAGGATAGGTTTTATAGTAATTTTTTTTTTCCTGTTGTTGTTCTTTTTTATCTATAAAACCTAGTAGCGTTACTACCATTGTTAATTCTCAAATTGGCTAAAGTCGCATTCCTTTCAATGTTACATAAATTAACTTTGTTCCCAATGGCTTAGTTAAAGGATTGACCAAATTCAATTCTAATTTAACATAATCAGTGGATATAATTCTATCTTTTAGCAACTATTCTTTGCAATAGTTGCTACTGCTTGGCTAATGCAATGTGTTGACATAGAAGGTGTTGCCTTTATGCCTAATAGAATATTTGTTGAAAAGTTTTTCAACCATTTAGTTTCATCACTACCCATTTCTAGAGCAATAGACTTTGACACCATAGTGAATTTGCAATAACTATTTGTTTAGCTGATTTCCACGTAATTACACCACCACCAAGAGTGAATACATGACCACCAATGGATTTTATCTCATGTAAATCTAAAATCCAATTAAAATCATTATATCCTTCTAACACAAAGGGAAATCCACTATATAAGATATCATAGTTCATGATTCCTCTCAAATATTTCATTAGTCGAACTAAGATAGCTCAATGATCACAATTGGAATTATGTGTATATCTACTTGGTCTACATACAACATAAGTTATATTAGGTGACGAAAAATTCATTAAATGCATCAAATTCCCAATAATTTGTGCATAGTCAAGTTGTGAAATAAGATCATCTTTGCGTTTCTTTAATTTAGTGTTAGCATCATAAAGAGTACTTACTGTTGTGACATCAAAATGTCCAAAATTTTTTAAACAGTTCTTCAACATAATGCTCTTATGATAGTATTATATTATTACCTTTCCTTATGATTTTAACACTTAATATCACACTTGCTTCACCTATGTCTTTCATATCAAATTTAGAAGTATGAAAAGATTTTATTCTATATATTATATTAAGATTAGTAATGAAAATAAACATATCATCGACACATAAGCAAATAATTAGACACCCACTAGCAACAACTTTAGTATACATACACAAATGTCAACTTCAATAGATGAAATACCATTATGCATCAAAACTTGATCAAATATTTAATGTCATTGTTTGGGAGCTTGTTTCGAATCGTATAAAGATTTAAGAATGTTACAACTTTATTTTCTTACCCAAAAACCATATAAATTTTCTCTTCTAAATCGCCATTTAAAAAAGCAGTTTTAACATCCATTAAGTGAATAATAAGCTTATGAATGAAAGTTAAGGCAATCAAAACTCTAAAAGAGGAAATTCTAATCACAGGAGCCAATACACTACACTAAGAGCTGACAACAATGACAATATTAGGGTAAGTCCAAGCTTACAAAAAGCTTGAAGATAGTGATGGGAATTGCATGAAAATAGGGAAAAGTAAAACAAGAAAAACCTCTAACAACTCCAAGGATATAACGCACTAGGGAACTTTCGAAGACTCACGGTGCAACTCATTATAATACATGAGATAGTCCAGTGAGGGTACTCACTACTTAGCTTTACTTAAGAGTTAAGATAAAAGCGAGGTAAGTAAACAAACTAACGAGAGTAGGTATGTATACCAAAAAAGTTAACAAAGAGTATGTTTAATATTCTCAAATAAGATAAGATGATCCTTGCGGCTACTGAATAGTAGGTATTTATACCCGAAAAACAAGGGTAACCTGCCTAAAATGGAAGAGGCTAAGGAGGCAATGTCCAAAAGCAGTAATATACAAGGAATAATGAAGGGTGCAAGTGAAAATTCAAGTAAATCAATTATTAATGCAATATAATCCTTTCACGTGGGTCTTAAAGACGTGGCAACAAATTATTGGAGATGTTTCTGGCAGAAACAAAAAAAATGGTATGGTTAAGATGGGGTGCTGAAGAAACTTGGGTCCGTCTAAGAAGAAGTAGCCATGGATGTAAGTGTGTACTGGAGCTCTTAGCTTTTTAGTACCAATATTATCGAACTAGAGGTCGGCTTAGTTATGGCCGAGTAGACACGTAAGGGATCGGGTCATCAGCAGAGCATAAGTCAAGTCAGCACTAGACTATTGAGAGATGTGTAGTTACTCAGCTCGGTATGAGGAGCTAGTCAGTAGTAAGGATTAACTCAACCTCAACAAAAGTTAGTTAGACCAGGAGAATTCATAGCATTAACACCTCAAGACTTCAAGCTTAGGCTCAAGTTAAGGGTTCGATAGTTCAATTCTTATCATCCCCTTCTAGTTAATTTAGATTTAGGATCAAATTCTGCTGGTCTTCGTTTAGTTCTCCTTCAGGGTAATAGGGGCTAAGGTCGGCAATGTTGAAGGTGTCGGAGACTTCATAATCTTCGAGGTAGCTCTAGTCTGTAGGCATTCTCATTGATCCTTTGGAGTATTCTGAAGGGACCTTCAACTCAGGCAAATAACTTATTCTTTCTTTTGGTAAAGAACCTCTCCTTGCTCAAATGCACCCACGATAAATCTTTGGGTTGAAACTGTGCTAACTTTCTTCCTTTACTCCTCTCTCGCATTTTCTTGGCAAGTTAGTTAATTTATCAAGTAACCTTCTCGTATATCTATTGAAGGAACTGCACTCGAGCTCTTACAACAGGGTCATCTTATTTATACATAGGCATAGGGGTGTGATCAAGAGGAAACTTGAAGTTAAAGCTATAGACGACTTCAAATGATGTTTGCTTGATACTATCATGTGCAGTACAGTTGTAAGTGAATTCTAGTATAAGCAAACAAACATCCCAATCTGCCAAGTTTTTCCCTACTACAGCTTGGAGCAGTAATTCTAAAGTAACATTAACTACCTCTACTTAACCATCAGTTTGGGGGTGACAGGAAACGCTGAATAATAGTTTAGTCCCCATATGATGCCACAATGTCCTTTAGAAATGGCTCAAGAACTTTAGATCTCTATCTAAGACTACACTTCTCGACACGCTGTGTAACTCGAACAATTTCCTACAAAAAGAAAGAAGCAATAGCCAAAACATCATTAGTTTTAGAGTAGGGCACAAAGTGTGCTATCTTACTAAATCTATCTACAACGAGCATTAAAAAATCTTTGCCCCAAGTAGTTCTTGGCAATCCAAAAACAAAGTTCATGCTCAACTCAATCTAAGGTTAAGTAAAAGCATTGCTTTCCCTTGCTTTGCTTAGCATTTGTCCTTCTTGCAAATAGCATAGCCCTCAATAACTTAGTACACATCTCGTCTCATTTTTTACCAAACGAACCATCTACTTAACAACTCATATGTTCTTTCCTTTCCAAAATGGTTAGAGTTCTCCACTATAGGCTTCTCTCACCAGCAGCTCTCGAATTGAATAGGTCGACACACACAATTTACCATCTTGGAATAAATAACCACCCTCTACATGGTACTCATCCACTATTCTTCCATCAGCACAACACTTAAATATAGGACCAAAATGGGGGTCCTTAGGATATTAGTCTTTGATGCTCACAAATCCTAACAATCTGGTCTGCAATTTGGTTAGGAAAACACGTCTTCTTGATAGAGTATCGGCAACTACATTATTCTTGCCTTGTTTGTGTAAGCCTCACAACTAACCATTCGAGATTTCGATCAGTTGAAAGACTCAATCGAACCTAAATTATAAAGTAAAGCTAGAAATATTAGTAAAAATGACCCCGTAAGTTTGAATTTATGAAAATAAGCAATAAAATAAAAGACTATAAAAATTCTAAATTTTAAGTATATAACTCGTCATTTATTAAAAATGCATAAAATGCATAAAATGCATTTCGATAATTAACGAATCGCTCGAAATAAATTATATGTATACTAAAAATCATAAAATAACCTAAATAATATTTAGGAATATTTATTTGTACTATATATGAATTTACATGTATGTAGAAATGCGCATAATTACTTAAAATACGAGTAATGTGCTAAAATCATACTAAATAATTAAAGAAAATTCATAATTAATTAAGAAAAATTAGGAAAAATAAGGAATTATCCAGATATAGGTCGTGGCAGTTGGGAAAAATAAGAAAAAAATCGGCCAATTAAATTAAGACAACACAAAAGCCAAAAATTAAGGGATAAAATAATTGTCTTGTCCAATTTAATGCACAATAATTACACTAAAGCTATATAAATATCAAGAAAAATTCAGAAGCTCATTTAGACAATTAGAAATCAAAGAAAATTAGGGAGAGGCGAAAATTGAGAGAAAAATTTGGGTTAGAAAAAAAATTAAGAAAAATTAAGAAAAACTATGCAATTAGTGCCTTCAAAGGGAACCCACCCCAGACGAGCAACTGGGAGTGGATGGCCACCACCACCATACGGTGGTGGCAGCGCCTAGGCCGGTCAACAAGGCCATGGCGGCCGGAGCCACCTAGATCGGTGAGTCCGATTTCCAGCCCAATTTTATATAATTTTGTTAAAAATAGTAAATATTTTTAGAAAATTATGAATTTTTTTATTCTAGAATATTTTTGTATGTAATTTTTAGGAAAAATATTATTTTGATGAAAATATTTCTCGTAATATATGGTCCTTAAGAAATCGTACAAAACCGAGCATATTTCAGTTTTGCAATAAATGACCTTAGGAGCGTAGTTTCGAGCCTAAAATTTTTGTGTAAATTGCTTAGATGATATAAAACAGTGATATAAAGCCCATTTTCAAAAATCAAAATTTGAAAATTTAAATAATTTTTAGACCCTAAAATTAGGCATAAAATGGGTAATTTAGGGTTAATTAAGTAATTAAATGGTTAATTACTGATTTAGTGAATAAGTATATGTTTTAGGATGTTGAAATCTAATGGAGTATGATACTTGTAGCATTTATGATGTTAGATGTAATTATTAGGTTAATTATGTAGTAAATGAGTAATAGAGAAAAATAGTTAACTTTAAGTTAATTTTGTAAATTAGGGAAATTAGGAGTAAAATCTAATTTAGGATGAATTTAGACATTTTGAAATGATAATTGATGTTTAGGGATGGTAATTAAAGTGATAGAAATAGTAGAAGTGTATTATATACATAATAGGTAATAATACATAATACATAATTATTGGAAATATAATAAATAGAAAATATTAGGATGAAAATTGATATTATATAAATAATAGGGATATATAATAAAACCGATAGAAGACTTGAATTTATGTACTTATATGAAAAATGTAAAAATTTCTCACATTAGGAGTAAATTCAGTACACTAATATAGATTTAAGTGTACCGGGTAAAATAAAATACTAATTAGAGGTAATGATGGTATTTAGGAAATTGAGAAGTAACATGATTAATTTCATATTATGAGTTGAAACGAATTTCTAGGGTTGGAGTATAAAACACTACTTAGAAATCAAACTAGAACCTAATTTAGAAATCGATGCGGAAACCGAACCCAAACCTAACCCCAAACTTAGAATAATTATAAAAGACTTAAAACCTAGATAATTAGGTATATTAAACCCTAAACAAAACATAACAATAAGCGTTATAGGATAAAATGAACCTATAATAGTTATATGAAAAACTGAAACCACATTTGTGTTATAGGGATGATCGACGATGGCCTGAGCAAGTCAGACCTTGAGTGAATGAGCGAGGAGTCAAGGTAAGTTGGGATTAATACAATGCTGTATTTTGGAGGCTTGAGATTATGCTTGGTTGTGCTTGTTAGATAGTTGGATGTGTGCATGTGCTTGATTATGGGTGATACTATGATTTTGTTTATTGCTTTGGCATGTATTGTATGATTTGTATGAAATGATTGATCACCCTAAACTGGACTTAATCAAATATACGACCAGTAATCATAATCGAACATGCATGACAACCCGTTAAGAGAACTTAGGACTCTCCAGCCAAATACCGACCCTTTCGAAAGGGATAGCGCAGGATTGCATAATAGTCCCTTCTTCATCCTCAGTCGAACTAAGTAACAGGAGAGGAGGTCGCGGCGAAGGTAAAGTCAATGGTTTGAAGGTAGTCGCGGGAGGAGCGGGGTCTCCATTGCACAAGCCTGGGTTTGGTCGTGAGCTGTTGCATTAATGGCAACTCCTCAACCCGGATTAAAGTGGGCGCAATTTCCCTAATCTTACGACGGGCCGGACAACGTCGTACGATGGCATTTGCTTGCACATACATTGTACCTAATAAATTGATTGAAAACCTTGTTATGTTTATGGTATAGTTTTAAGTCCTCCATCCTAACTTACTGAGCTGTGGTTGCTCGCATCCCTATAGACGTCGTGCAGGTGCTGGCTAAGAAGCAGCAAACAACTACTCTGAAGCTAGTAACTATTGGATCCTAGGGAGTGAGGAAAAACATTAAAGAATAAATACATACTTTTAAGGTTTTGTTTTTTTTTTAGAATTTTTCATTTTTGACTAATGTAATAACTGAATTATAGTATATATATATATTTCCTCACTTTTTTAGGTAAATGATTTATTTAAATTACAAACTGTTTACTTTAAAGCGAGTTAATCGTGGACGCCTTATGTAGATCGGGTCTAAGATAGCGGTTGTAAGGCCAACTTCTATCTTAGGATGGTTTACACGGCAGGCCTGTTTTGACTCTACCGCTTCGGGGCGTGACAGTTTATACTTGATTACAATGTTAAATCTTTCTAGGAATTCAACCCACCATGCTTGCCACTTCAATAGCTTAATCTAACTTATGAGGTACCTCAAAGATTCACAATCTATATAAATGACAAACTCTTGAGGTAATAAACAGTACGCCATACTTGGAGTATTCAGATGAGGGCTAAGAGCTCTTTGTCATATATGAAGTAGTTCAATTGAGGTCCTTTGAGCTTCTCGCTATGGTAGGCAATTAGTCGACCTTCTTACATTAAGATAATGCCTATACCAATGCCAAAAGCGTCACATTCCAACTCAAAAATTTTCTCGAAGTTAGGTAAGGCTAATACAGGTGTAGAAGTTAATCTTACCTTTACTTCAACAAAACTTCTTTCCTCTCTTTTTCCCTACTTGAGCTTAATGTTCTTCTTTGTCAACTCAACAAAGGGTGCAACAATGGTACTGAAATTTCTAATGAATCTTTGATAAAAGGATGCCAGTCCATGAAAACTTCTTACCTTAGCACAAGTGGTTGGGGTTGACTATGTGACAATAGCATGGACCTTCTTATCATTGATTTGCAAGCCTCCTCTACCAATTATATAATCTAAAAATACCACTTCCTCCTAGTAGAAGTAACACTTCTTAAATTGCCAAATAACCTCTCAACTCAGAGTACATCTAGTGTGATACAAAGATGTACTATGTAGCTCAATAAGTCGACCATTATATACAAGGATATCGTTAAAGTACACCACAACACATCTCCCAATTAAACTCTTCAGCACATGGTTCATTGGTCTCATGAAGGTGTTCAAGGCATTTGATAGGCCAAAAGGCATAACCATCCACTCGTAAAGCTCATGCCAAGTTTTGAACTTGGTTTTCTACTCATCTCCTAACCTCATCCAGATCTGATGGTAGCCAGACTTCAAATCAATTTTACTAAAGACCTTAACTTCACTTAAGTCATCCAACATGCCGTCTAATGTAGGGATAGGATATTGTACTTAATCATGATCTTGCTCACAGCTTTACTAGCTATGCACATGATCCATTATACATCCTTTTTCGGCATAAGGAGTGCTGGCACTGAACAAGAGCTAAGGCTCTCCCTCATGTATCCCTTTTTAAGTAGCTCACTAACTTATCTTTAGAGCTTAATAACTTATTCAGGATTCATCTGATAGGTTAGCTTATTCAACAGGGTAACACTAGGTATCAAGTCAATGCAATACTTAATGCCTTAAAAAGGGGCTAATCTCTTGAGCAACTATTCAAGAAACAGGTCGGCATATTCATCCAATAGCTCTCTCACCTCAAGGGGTAGCTCAATTTACTCTTTCAACTCTAGTAGTTGCCTGACCAACATAAAGGTTAGCATGTCAACCTTTATAGCCTTTCGTAGCTTGGTTGTACTCAAAATCAAAGTCTTCTTAGATGCTCAAGTAAGTTTATCTTGTAGCTTACTAACTTGACTCAACGTCATAAGATTCAACATAATCTTCCTCTTATCTTTCTCGAACACATAAATGTTCTTGAATCCATCATGCATAACTCTTTAGTCAAAAAGCCATGGTCATCCTAGTAGCACATGAGATGTGTACATGGGTAACATGTCATTGAGAATTTCATTAAAATATTTTCGAATAGTGCTCCCTTCTCATTCAACCAATGCAACTTGTATAGCTTTAGATGTATAATAGTTAACAACTTAAGCTTCTTAATCGGGTCGTTGAATGCTACGTTAGTGTAACTCTTACCATCCATTATGAGCACACAAACCTGCTCATTCACCTTGCAAGTAATATAAAGCAAATTTTCTCCCTACTCCTCTGTAGTAGATGGTTCTATACTCATCATACGTCGAACAACTAAGGTCAACTTATCCAAGTCCTCAACAAACACATCTTCCTCAACTAGTTTATTGTCCTGAATGGTTTCCTTCTTAGGAATAACCTCCTCCTCGGGTTCCTTATTAGTACTGTCCACTTCGAGCTTAGGGACATATCCTTTGATAATCATAGTTCGTTAGCTCGGATTTTGAGTAACAATATACCCAAACCATTGGTATTTAAAGTACTTGATCTAGCTCATCTTCCCTCTAAATCCTTATCCCTTTTCATAAGTTCTTGGCAGCACTTCACCTTCAGTTGGTTAGCTCTTTTGTTTATCTTAAACATCTATTCATTTGCTCAAGTCAACAATTTGCTAAGCTCAAACATTTCTCTATGGCGGCCAACTTAGTTGTACTATTCGACTCATTGGAGGTCGACTCTGCCTATTCCTCTTTTGTCTTTCTACTCATTGGGCTACTTTTATAGCCTCGTCTAATGTGATGAATTGTTGAAGCTCTATAATATGTTAGATGTCGCCTCTTAATCCAATAAGAAATCTAGATACTATTCAAGTTGATGGCTCATCCAAGTCACAACGATTCATGAGTATGTAAAATTCTTCAACACATTCATCAACAGTTTGACCTCCTTGTCTCAACTCTTAAAGCTAAGAAAAAGTATCTTGCAAATAGATATTCGATACAAATCTATTTCTCAGTATCCTCTTCATGTCAAGTCAAGCCAAGTATTTACCTCTTTGTATTCTTCTCTTCTTCTCATGATTGGGAAGTTCTTCCACCACATCGCGGAATATCCTAAGAGCTCAACAACAGCAGTCCTCACCTTTTCTCAATCCTTGAACTAATAATAATCAAAAACACACTCAACCTTCTCTTCCCAATTCAAATAATCATATGCATTCCTAGAAACATTGAAGCTTGGAATCTGAAGCTTCACATGGTCAATAGCTCAAGGTGCTCGATCCCACTGCTCTTCTTATTCATTTCTTCTTCTCCTTCATCATCCATATTACCTAAATCAATCCTTCTTTAAACTCGTCCTCCTATTCCTCTACCTTGAACTTGTTAAGCTGGGTTCTGTACTCTAACAAGCCAACTAGCTTGTAGGGTGTTTTGTTTAGCTTTAGCTTCTTAATAAGCCACTGTATAAATTGCTCTAGTCAAATCATCTATGAGATTTACCACCTCGTCAAGTTGTTCGTCTGTACTCTTTGGGATGCCTTAGGACTATCGATTATGGTAGACAACACCACTATTGTCATCCAAAATTCCAACGTTAACACTTAGATATGTTATTTTCTTTGATAAAACTCGATAACAAACTCAAATTCTAAGAAAACGGCTCTTTATGTCAAACAACATAAATACACTCTTTCCCTTATGAAGTTTCAACTAATCCGTGAACACAATACTACACCAATGAATAATAAACTCAATTGAAACTTACTCTATTCTCGTACATTTAAAACAGGGCAAAATCAAGTATATAACCAAAACGAGCTTCTACTCTTTCTACTCACTCTAAAGCTTATAGCTAACTTCCAAGCAACTACAATACACTACTACAGCAATTACTACTCATAAGAAAGTTCAAACACACTTACTCAAATGAAACCTCCGCTTTGATACTAAAGATAATATGATGCGTTGAGAGTTGACAAGAGCAACGATATCAAGTGTAAGCTTCGTAATCAAATGTTTAGGAGTCAATACATGAAATTTAGGACGATCAGATAAATTGTCCAATAAAGTTCAAATTTCATAACAAAGCTGAAAATATTAGTAAAAGTGATCATGTGAGTTTCAATTTAAGAAAATAAGTAATAAAATAATTAAATATTATACTATTGAATAATAAGCATACTACTTGTTATTTATCGAAAACATATTAAATGAGTTCCAATAACTAACAAATTGATAGAGATAAATTATATGCATATTAAAATTCATAAAATAACGTAAATAATATTTGAAAGCATTTACTTGTATATATATATATATTTACGTGTAAGTAAAAATGCACAAAATTACTTAAAATACCTAAATTATGCTAAAATAACAATAAATAATTAACGAAAATTCATAAAAATTAAAGAAAAATCAATAAAAATTCATGAGAAGTGTAGAATGGTCTAGATATCGGCATGTAAAGCTAAAAATTAAAGAAAGAAAATCAGCCAATTAAATTAGAACAAATAGAAAGTAAAAAAGAAATAGATAAGGGACACTTAGCAATCAAAAATCAAAAGAAAAACTCTAGACCATACTATAAATTCAGCAAACCTCTTCTAAAATTCATGTTGGTCAATTGTGAGTCTAGGAAAATTAGAGAGAACTTAAGAAAAAAGGAGAGGGTATTTTTACAAAAAAAAAAAATAGTATATATTTAGGGCAGTATAAGAGAACCCACACTTAAATAGCACCTGAGGAAAAACCAAATCGACCATCACTTAGTAGACCCCATGCCTGGTTGTGCTAAAAAGGTCATGGTGCCAATGGTAGCCAAAGCTAGCAATGCCAGTGAGTACAAATTTCTTTCCAATTTTTGTTTAATTTATTAAAAAATATTAAATAATTATAGAAAATTATGAAATTTAGAATTTTGGGATATTTTAGTATATAGATTTAAGAGAAAATATCAATTTGATAAATTTAGGCCTCAAAATATATTGCTTTTAAGAAATGACTAAACCAAAGCTAGTTTTCAATTTAGATTTAAATAATCTTAGTGATATAGTTTCAACTTCAAAATTTTTTAATAGACTAGTTAGGATATATATTATAGTGTTATGAAGAGTTTTTTATTGAATTTATATTTCTAAATTTTTACTTAATTTTTAGGCCCTAAAATCATGTATAAAAGGTAATTTGTGGGCTTAATTTGGTAAAAATACTAATTTAGTATGCAATTATGTATCTTTGAATGATGCTTGATGATATAGGATGATATTTGTAGAGTTTGAGGTATTGGTTATATGTAATACGCATATTATGCAATAAATAAGCATAAAGGAATAATAGGTAAAATGATATATTTAAGTTAATTTTATGATTTAGGGTGTAATTAGATATTTTGAGAAGTTAGATAGTAATTAAGGATGGTATTAGTTATGTTGGAGAGGCTAAATATATGTTAGATGTGTAAATTAGGAAATAGTGGACAATATGTGAAGAGGAAAATTAGATGAGTAAAATAAATTAGGATAAAATTGATAATATTAAAATTTTAAGAATATTACATAAATATGATTTGTAATGGGAAAGGTTATACTCGTATCGGGATTAAATACAACAGTTAAATTAAAAATATAGCGTACCATACTGACTAAAATACTAGTTAGAAGCTAAAATGGATATTTAACATCTTTAAGTATAGTTAGATGAATTTGACATAATGATTTAGAAGGAATTCTTAGAGTTTACAAATAAAAACAATAACTAAAAGCTAAAATACACACACACACACATACATACACACAGACACACACACATGCACACGCACACACGCACGCACAAGCACACACGCACACACACGCGCGCACGCGCACGCACACACACGCGCACGCACGCACACGCACACGTACACGTACACGCGTACACGCACGCACACGCGTACGCGCACGCATACGCGCACGCACGCACACACACACACACACGCACGAGCACGCGCGCACACACACACATACACGCACGTACGCACGCACACACACACACGCACGCACGCACGCACGCATGCACGCACGCACGCACGTACACACACACACGCACGCACATACACACACGCACGCACGTACACACACACGCACGCACATACGCACACACGCACACGCACACACACACGCACGCACGCACACACACACGCACATACGCACATACGCATACACGCACACACACGCACACGCACGCACGCACACACACGCACACGCACACGCACACACGCGTACACGCACGCGCGCGCGCGCGCACACATACACACACATACATGTATGAGTGGTATGTTAAAATGTGAACAATTTTTAAATCAAAGTTAACACTAATCTAGGTATATTAAATAGTAATCCAAAAATCTAAACCAAAGGTTATACTTGTCAAATAAATCGTAAGCAAAAGATTAGAAGGCATTTAAAAGACTTACAAACAAAGGGTAATAAAAAGGTAAATTGGAACCCGATTTAGAAGCTAAATTGGAATCGGAATAAGAAGCAAATTTGAAAACTAACTGAACATGAGGAGTAATCCTGAGAGACTTAGACCTAAATCACTAAATATGGTAAGACCCTAAACTAAAGATAACCATAATCCACATAGAATAAAACCTATCTATAATAGTTATATGAGAACTAAAACAACCTTTGTATTATAGAGATTATCAGTGATGGCCTATGTGAGTCATATTTTGAGTGAGCAAGCGGGAAATCCAAGTAAGTTGAGATCATTACGTTACTATATTTCAGTGTACTATTTTATAGTACTGGAAGGCTTGAGATTATATTTAGTTGTGTTTGTTAGATACTTGACTGTACGCATGCTTGTTTGTACGTGTTTTTGGATTTGATTGTATGATTCTGGTTTACTAATCTAGCTTGTATTTATGTGATTTGTTTAAATTAACTAAACACCCTAAATTGAATTTAACTAAGTATATGACCTATAAGTTTAAAACAAACTTGCATAGCAACCCATTAGGAGAGATGTTTAAGGTTCTCTAACCAAATACCAACCCCTTCGAAAGAGAGAGAGCATTGGATAGCATAATGGGTCCCTTCTTCATCCTTAGTCGAACTAAGTAATAAAGAGGAGGTCGCAACAAGGGTGAAGTCAATGGTTCGAAGGTAGTTATAGGAAAAACGGTGTCTCAATTGTATAAATCTAAGTTTGGTCATAAACTGTTGCATAAATATGAAAACTCCTTAACTTGGATTAGTGTAGGTATAATTTCTCTAATCTTATGACGGACTAGATAACGTCATGCAATAGCATTTGCTTGTTGCATTACATTAAAAAAATTGGCTGATAACCCTGTTTGTGCTTATTGTATAGTTTTAAAAAGTTGGTTGCTTACATCTTATTGAGTAGTCGGTTACTTACATCTCTATAGATGTTGTTGCAGGTACCAGTTAGGAAGCAAATTATATTTACCTCGAAGCAAGCAACTGTTAAATTCTGGAGAGTGAAGTTATAAAACTAAGGGTTCAATTACACTCCCAAAGTTCCGGCTTATCTTTAAAATCTTTTAATATCAATTTTATGTATTATTTTAGTAAATAAGATTAGATTACTAAATTTTGGTATGTATAATTTTATATTTTTGCAAGAATATAACCCATTTAATTTATGAACTATTTACTTCAAAGCAAATTAATTATGAACAACTTGTGTAAATCAAGTCTAAGATAGTGGCTATAAGGTTAGCTTTTATCCTAGAATGGTTTGTATGGTAAGGCTATTATGACTTTCCCGCTTTAGGGTGTGACATCAGAGTGAGTCCAAGCTTATAGAAAGCTTAAAGATAGTGATGTGAATTGCACAAAAATAGCGAAAAAAACGAGCAAACCCTCGAACATCTCCAAGAATATGACGCATTAGGAAACTTCTAGGGACTCATGACATAACTTGATATGACTACGAGATGGTCTAATGATAGTATTCGCCAACTAGTGTTGCTTAAGAGTGAAGATAAGAGTAAGGTAAGTAAACAAGCTAATGAGAGCAAAGAATATGTTTAATATTCTTAGATAAGATAAGATGATCCTTACAGCTACATGTATAATAAGTATTTATACCTAAAAGACTAAGGCAACCTACCTAAAATGGAAAAGACTAAAAGAGCAATGTTCCAAAGAAGTAATGTACAAAGAATAATGAAAGGTACAAATGAAAATTCAAATAAATCAATGATTAGTACAACAAAGTCCTTTTATGTAGGTCTTGAAGATGTGACGACAGATTATTGGAGATGCTTGTAGTAGAAACAGACAAATGGTATGGTTATGATAGGGTGCCAAGAAAACCTTGTTTCATTTGAGAAGAAGTGATTGTAGATGTGTACTAGAGCTCTCGACTTCTAGACACCAATATTACAAAGCTGAAGATCAAATCAATCATGGCCGAGCAGACACGTGAGGGATGGGGTCGTCGGCAGAGCATAAGTCTAGTCGGCACTCAACTACTAAGAGATGTATAGTTACTCGACTTGACGTTAAGAGCTAGTTGGCAATAAGGATCAACTCAGCTTTGGAAGAAGTTAGTTGGAATAGGAGAATTCATTGCGTTAGTGCCTCAAGGCATTGGGCTCAAGCTCGGGTTAAAGGTTCGATAGTCCAATTCCTATTAAGAGCAAATGTGCCAAAATAATCGACATTTTGTTTTTCATTGAAATCTTTTGCAACTAACCTAGCTTTACATGTTTTAATAGATCAACCAAGGTTGTCTTTCCTTTTAAAATCCATTTGCGCCCACTAGGTTTGTTTCTAAGAGTTAAGTTAACCAAAATCCATGTTTTATTTGAATAAGAGAACCAATTTCAATTTTAATTGCTTCTTTCCAAAGTAATGAATCTAAAGAAGAGATAGCAATGGAATAAGTTAAAGGATCATTAAAAAGATAAATATAAAATCATTTTCAAATTATGTTTCTTTTCTTTATCTTTCACAACTTCTTAATAAATACTACATTAGAAACTCAAGAGAGGGGGGTACCTAGATTTTCTTTTAACACCAATTTCTCGATCCAAATAACTAAATGAATGAAATATTAAGACAATAAAGAAACAAAGTAAAAAAAAAAATTAAAAAGTAAGTGATGAAGAAATTAAGCTTAGGATTTTAACATGGAGTTCACAATGCCCCCTACTTTCCATGATCATACAATACCTCAATTGAGGTCTTCACATACACTTTTATTAATCTCAATCACAAGGACTTAAGAGCCTACGTCCAATCTCAATGACAAAATATTTCTCATACAAAATAACCATCAATTATAAGTATAGTGCTCCTAATCAAGTAAATTGCAAATATATACAACTTAACACTATACTAAGGTTTATAAAAAATTTTGCAAATTGAGAGCATAAGACAATTAGAATGAAGTACAAGTAGACAAGAGATATAATAGCAGATTTTTAGCTCTATTAATTGTACTTCAACTTTCCAATAACTTATATTTATAGATTCACATGAAAAATGGACATTGGAGACAAATGTTATCCACTTTAGCTGCATTAAATGTTGTCTAACAACAATATTTAAGTGTAGCGTCTTGACGGCTCCACATATCACATCCAAACATTAACTTTGTTTCCAATACAAAGGCCTAGCTCCTAAGACTAAGCCCCAAAGGTAGTAGGATGCTAAGGAAAGCAAGATTCCATAGAAGCTTAGTGTTTGAATGCTTCCAAGCATAGCATCCAGTCACTGGTCCCTATTCTAGACATTCACCTGTAATCAAAGAGATAAAAATACCAAGGCATACAAAAGTCCTTTATGAGATGAGTTACAGTGTTCTTATGAAATTGCAAGTTATATGTGTTGAATTCATGAAAATAATTAGGAAAGGTATCTTAAAAATAAAAGAGATGTTAGAAATACAATTATATGAGTATAGTTATAAACTATATGTGATATATACATAGGATATATATGCTTGTATATTAATAAATAACTAAATACTAATATAATATATTTAATAATAATTTAATAATTTCAAATTCAATCCAACAAACTCAAATTTGTAGCTGGAAATTACGAGAGATGATTGGATTTCACGTGGCTGGCTGGGGAAGTGGAAATTTGCTGATTCAAAAGCAAATTTTTGCATGAAAGAACACCTCCTACTTGTAATTAATAAAGAAAAAGCAAGGAAAAAATTATTTAAAAAAAAAAGAAAGAGGAAATCAATCACATAAAGCAATATAAAAGGGCTCCAAAACCTCACCTTGGACACTTTAGAAACCAGACCATCTAAAGAAAATTTTGTAGGAAAAATAGAAAAAAGAAAAAGAAAATAAGAAAAACAAAGCAATCACCAAGCTAAACTAGTTCCTAGGGCAAACCGTAATATGTTGTGAAGCCACTCCACTACTATAAAGGATCCCCATTGTCTGACCCTTCCGACAAATCCCTACGACCTTACACCATCGGAGCACTCAAGAATACCTAGGTCAAATTTATGCCTTATTTTTGGATAATTTTTTTAAAATAGCAAATCCATCTAGAAAAATTTGAAAAAATTTATACTTAGATTATTTCATACATGCTTTCGTTTGATATTTTTATTTTTTAAAAATTTAGAATATTTAATATACTTGCTTAAAAAAGTCGCTATTCATCTAAATTTTGACTTTTAAAATAAATATATTAAATGATGTTATTTCTAACTTAAAATTTTTGTATAGGATATAGCCCGATTTTTAATTTGAGTATTTTTCATATTTATTGTATTTTTCGGCCTAAAAATAACTAGAAATTAAGCTGAAAATGTGAAATAAATAGAATTTGTGAAATTAAATAGTAAAATTGACCTATAACAATTTCTAATGAAATATAATGATGTTAGCATAGGTTGAAAATATTTTTTTGTAAGAAGGAATCATATTTCAATAATTAAGTGTAATTTAGGAGTAAAATCGTAATTTCAAATATATAAATGATAAATTGAAAACTTGACACCAAGTGATGACTAAATTCCTCATATTTTTAGGAGTATATAGAAATTTTTGAGGAATTATTTGGTAACCCAAGTTATTTATTATAAATTTACATAGTAAAATGACTTAAATTACAAATCGGGACGTATTTTTAGCAATGATATATTAAAATATGATAAATAGTTAAATAAAAACTATTTATATGTGTACTAGTCAAATTGGATAAAAAAGTATATTTTAATAACCAGGATATGTTATTATGTTATATATGTATTAGGGTTCGATAATACCCCTATTATGTGGTTATATTAACAAATTAGGTAAGAAAGATATAGTTTAATAACATAAAATATGTATAATATGATAATATTTATTTAAGTACCTCTAACTGTATTAAAAAATCAAATTACTTGTTAAAAGTCATCTCTAGAAATAGGACTCATAATACATGTCGTTGGTTTGTACAAACCTAATGACACTATCTTTACTAAAATCCAACAATCTTAGGTAATATAGCTTATAAGTCTGTAATATCACTAGAATGTACGTATTACAATAATCCTACCGGAATTGAAACATGATTTAATCAATTAAAAATACGTTTTAATACAATCAAAACGACATATTATATATAATAATATAATTACGTATATTATTAATAATTAATAACTTAACTCAACATATATATAATAAAACTATATATTATTATGATAATATACTTTACATATATATATAACCGTTTTAGATAAAACTTTAATATTTTCGTAACTATTACAAAAACTAAATTTGGGTTTTTGTGTATATAGGATCTCTCAATGGTCAGATCGTTAATAACCTGAGTCTCCTATAGTGAGCATATGAACAAGTAAATTGAGATTGTAACTTTACCACTTCTTGGGATACTGTATTAACGTATCTAGAGACTCAAGAGTACTTTTATTTGTGGTTGTAATTAGTTGTTGGTATACATGACATGCGTGTGTTTGGTATTCAATTCCGACAGGAGTTGAACTCTTTGTCGTGCTGCCCTGCATAATCGCATTATTTCTGTATTGTATAAACTTGTTTAGTCACCCCTGATTATAACTAATAATTATTCGACTATCATGAAACTGGATATGCATAACACTAGTTAGGGGAAACGATTAAGAGTATCAGGCCAAATACCAACTTCCTTTGATAAGAATAGCTGACATGAATAATGTTGTACGATGTTTCATATGATTGATTGCATTACATTTTATCATAATTAATAACCTTTCTTGTAATTGTTTTAGTACTCTTCTAACTCCATCCCATTTACTAAGCTAGTTATGCTCATACCCCCATAGACCCTTTTGCAATTACTAAGTGAAGACCAGGATGTTCAGATACCATCACCCCTAAGTTAGTGTGCTGTGACTGGAAAAGTGAGGAATGAAGAATCAATTGAACCTGGGCTTTTGACTTTTCTTTTGAATTTTGAGAAAACTAATTAGGAATTCTTTAGGATGCTTACTAGTTTCTTAACTTATTGTAAATAGTTTATAAAACATGTAGTTTTTAGTAAACTCTTATTATAAATTATAAATCTAGATGTGAGCCATTAATGTAAGTGCTATTATGTTATGAGACAACAGGTTATATAGAATAGGTATTTTGTAAAGCTATATCATAAGTTTGATTATTCACAGGTATCGGAATGGATGCTTCAAGTTAGTTGAGTCGTGTACACCTTGTGTAGATTATATTTACGATAATAGCTGTGAGGTCAGCTTCTATCATAGGTTAGTTTACATAGCGAGATTATTACAACTCCTCATATTCGAGGTATGACAATAATCAACTATTATTGTCTTAGATGGATAGATAAGTTTCATTTTGACTAAAAATATTGTCAAAATTGATTTTACAAATATTTCCTTATCTATACCCTTCGAAACTACTTTAATCATTGTCAATTCTTTCAATAATATATATATTTGTTAGGAATTTAACTTTATATCTACCATCACATAATTGATTAATACTAAACAAATTATGTTTCAAGTTATTAACAAGCAAGACATTCTTAATTGTAAGATCGTTGTCAATGAAAATGTTACCTTCAATCAAGATGGTTGATTTCAGATTATCTCTAAAGGTGACATTCCCTTCATCCTTTAAGGTTAGTATTGTAAACTTGGTAACCTCTTCCATCATATGTCTAGAGCATCTACTATCTAAGATCCATTTATTATTCTTCCTTGAAGGTCCCTACAAAAATAAGAAATATAAACTTTTAGTACTTACTTAAGTTTAGGTCCTTTCGGGTTAGTCGCTAACATATAAGCTTAGCCCTTAGAGACCTAAACCATCTTATTTTTATGATTCAAACATAGATTGCATCTTATTGCACATATATGTATAATATGACCATATCTATCACAATAATTATAAGTCTAGTTAGTTACTTTAACAAAATAACTTTTATAAGACTTATAAACATTGCTTCGACTATAGGTAATTTTGGTTTTATTTAATCCTTGTCTTTGTGAACCAAGGAACTTTTCCAGATTCTTTTCTCCATCTACGAATTTGGCTATAGTTTGTTTTGAATTATCTAAACTAGATTTTAAAATAGCATTCTTGGTTTCAAGCCTTCCTACCCTATCAACCATATCATCATTATACATACTAGTTATATTATCAATTTTCTTTTCAAGCAATTCATTCTTTATTTTCTTTAACTAGTTCTTTATTCTTTAAACTCAATTTTTCATTGATCTTATTTAGCTTATCAACTTCTAATCTTAATACTCATTGTCTTTCTCTAAGCCTTCTTTAACATCTACTCCTTTATTATATTCACTTTTAACTACTTCAAATTCATCACTTATATTATTCATCATTTGTTCCAATACTTTATTTTTCTTATGAATTTTGATGAAATCCTTGGATAACTCATCATGCATTTCTTTTAATTCAACAAGAAAAGATTGTAATGTACATCATATATCATCATCTATTGCCATGAAGCATGTTTCCCCATCAAAATCACTTAAGGTGGTTACCATGCTTTCTTCCTTGATCCCTTATCTATCTCTTTGAAAAGAAGACAATACTCCCGTATATGGTAAGGCTTTTGGGAATTATAACATTTTAATACTTCTTTCCTCTCCTTGAATTTTGAGGTGTTTCCACTACCATCCTTATTCCTCTTTAGCTTCTTATTGAATTTTATGAACTTCTTAAACTTCCCCACTATCATAGCCATCTCTTCATCCTCATCATCACTTGTAGTAGCTTTGGTTACCTTGAGAACAATTACTTTCTTTTTAAAATCCTCTTTGTTTTCTTTTGTCATTTCATGTGTCTTAAGGATTCCGAGAAGTTCTTCCCTTGATATTTTCTCAAAGTCATAAACCTCCTCAATCACGATTCTTTTTACTTCCCAATCCTTTGGTAGTAGCCTAAGTATTTTGGAGTTGATTTCTAAATTAGAAAATTTACTACCAAGTACTACCAATGGATTAACAATATCAATAAATTTTTTATACATTTCATCAATTGTTTCATTAAGAAGTATTTTAAAATTCTCGAATTTTCTTCTTAAAAGGCTTATCTTGGTATCCTTTACTCTAGATGTTCCTTTACCAGTATTTTACAACTCATCCCATTTTTCTTTAGTACTAAAGCATATAGTTGTTCTATTAAAGTCTTGTTGACTCATAACACAATGCGATATATTCATTGTTATCTCATTTAAATCAACCTTTTCCAATAGTCATCGGTATAATCCTCTTCTTTGTTTTCTATTTTAATAGGACCATTTTTTTTACATGCCAAATCGTCTTGTTTTGTTCCTTAATGAAAATCTTCATTCTAAACTTCCAATAGGGATAGTTTCCACTAGTTAGAAGTAGTAGATTAATATCTTGCCCTTCCATGAATCTTAGTACACTTAGTGTCATAATCTTTACTCTAAATGAAATTAAGCAATAAATTTAGACACCTTACTATGATACCAAATGAAATACTACATTAGGAATTTAAGAAGGGGGCTAAATTGAGTTTAATGCCCAAATTTTCTTTTAATACCAATTTCTTGATTCAAATAACTAAATGAATAAATTATTGAGACAATAAAGCAACAAATAAAGTATAAAAATTAAAGCGTAAGGGATAAAGAAATCAAGTCAGAGATTTAATATAGAGTTCGGACCACCCTTACTCTCTACGGTCACAAAATACCTCAATTAAGGTCTTTAAGCAAACTTTTATTAATCTCAATTACAATAACTCAAGAGCCTATACCTAATCTCAATTACAAATAATTTCTCACTTACAATAACCCCTAGTTACAAGTATGTGCTCTCACTCAAATAAATTGCAAACATAAACAACTTAGCACTATACTAAGATTTACAAAAGACTTTTCAAATTAAGATCACAAGACAATTGGAATGAAGTATAACTAGATAATATGAATAATAATAGATTTTTTTCTCTATTAATTGTGCTTCAACCCTACCTATCACCCTCCCTACCACACCTCCCCCCCCTCCCCCCAAAGAAAAAAAAACTTATTTTTATAGCTTCACTTGAAAAATTGACATCAAAGACAAATGTTATTCAAGTTAGCTGCATTAAATGCTATCCAACAATTATATTTGAGTATAGCATTTAGACAGCTCCACATATAACGTCTAAATGTTAAGCTTGTTTCCAATATAAAGGCCTAACATCTTAATACTAAGCTCCAAAGGCATCGAAACACTAAGGAGAGCAAGTTCCATAGAAGCTTAGCATCTAGATGCCTCCAAGCATAGCGTACAAATGCTGATCCCTGCTCCAAACGCTCACTTGCAATCAAAGAGACAAAAATACCAAGGCATACAAAAGCCCTTCTTTATGTGATGAGTTAATGTGCTCTTAAGAAATTGCAAATTATATGTGATTCAATTAACTTATCTAATCTTAATCTTAAAGCAACTCAATTGATTAAATATTTTGTTCTCATTAAAATCAAAGAGGAGGCTTCAAGTTCTACACTTGATCTTTAGAAGAATTTTGAAAATTATTTTCAGTTGACATACGTAAGACAATATTTCTCCTTAACTCTTCAAAAGAATCTCCAAAATCATTATCAATTGGAGTATGAGAAATAAAATTAGATTTAAAAGGAAAAATGTTTACAAAGAATTTAGTATTTTGACTCAATAATTAATTGCAATCAAGTACATTACTTTTCAAACGAAGAAATCTATATGCAGCACCATACTCAACATACCCAATAAACATGCAATCAGATGTTTTTTAACCCAATTTCCTTTTTCTTAGAGTCGTAAATCATAACCTTCGCAAGATACCCCCACATTTTCAAGTTAAGCTTTAACTCTGGGTAGTTAGCAAAAGGTATTTAATAAAAGATTTAGATTCTAAACTATATATATACTGACATCTATTTATCACTATAGGATATTTTTTTTCAAATCTATTACTGACTTTAGAAATGCTAACTCAAAATTTTGCTATATTTTCTTAGTACTATTAAAATGAGTACAATCTAAAGAAGAAATAAATAATCCAAGAAATAAAGTAGATCCAGACAGTAGAAGCATGGAAAGGATGTGAAATGCTTAAAAATGTAAAACCTAATTGGGGGAACACTTATATTATAACATCTAACAAAAGAATATTGACGAATTAATAAAGCTTATGTTCAACTAAAACTGTCAAAATAATCTAAAGTGAAATCTTCTAAAATAGATTTAATAGCTAAACTGAGCCAAAAAGAGAGTGATATAAATAAAGACTCTTAATTTAATTGCAATTATAGAACAAAATAAAATATGAATATTTATAATACAATAATATTAAGTGTCCTTAGAAGGAGCTTATGCACACATGTTTATAAATTCATACAATTAAGAACATCTTAGGAAAACCTTAACCTAAATATCTATAAGCTTACATAAAACTAAGTAGATATATAAACTCATACTAAGGAAAAGAAGAGATAGAGAAAGAGAAAAAGAAAGAGAAATGATAGTAAGTAGTAGTGCAACAATGAAAAGGAGATTATAAAGATAACCTAATAATAAGTGAATTGTAAAATAAACGAGAAATTAGATGATTAATTCACAACTAAAGGAAAAAGTAATCATATATTTTATATATATGCATTGGCATGATATATGAATGGTAATGGCAAATTCTTAATCTACTCTCTCGTTGATCTACATCAGTTAGCCTGTTGTGTTATGTCATGTTATATCAAGAGAATTCTTAGTTTCCTCTTTCAATAATCCATATTGGTCATTTTGTTCTGTAGTATCGTATCATATTGAAACTAGTCAATAATCATGTCTCTATTACGTTCAACTCATGAAAAATCAAGATTCGCCATCGCTATCTGATAAGGATTAAGGATTAATCATATGCTCTTGAGCCTAAGGACTTTTTCAGGTGGTTCGCCGATCTATCCAAGGTGAGTTAAGCGCTAAGGAGTAGTGCTTAACCCAATCCGATCTACCGAACTATTTTGCTCTCCATACAATCTAAGATGTTAATAAGGTAACCAGTTGAGGTGTCGAACTGAACCTTCCGCTTTACACCAGTCCAAGCACCAAATTTGAATACTGCAATCTCCACTATACCAAAGCTAAGCTGATAGTAATCAAGAGCCGACCATCCGAGGCCGACCCTAAAAATGAGTTACCCTTGAGCCAACCCAGTTCAATACCAATTGTCTAAGTTACCAAACTGCCGATGCCGAACTACCTTGATTAGGATCCGCCCCTATTCGGCTCACAGTGCTATTAGGACCACAAACAACAAAACACGAATGCATTATCCTTTTCTGACATCCATACTATTCTTTTCTGATAGTGAATATTCTTTTGCACGATTACGTTTTTTCCCTATAAATTATTCTCCTTTTCTTAGCAGCTAGGGATCCATTTATGTAATTTTTGTTATTTAGGACTTACCCTAACTGGATACTATAAATACTCACATAATATAATTGCCGCATCATCATACACTAAGAATATATTAAACTTTTACTCTTTCGAGCTAAGTATCCTTCTTACTCTTAAGCTACTTTTATCTAGCCCATTGAGTGTGAACTAGTTACGAGTGACATCCGGCCATACTTGTGCATCATAACAAGTATAACCCAAGCTCGTATAAAGCATTGGTGCATCATATTCTTCGTAGGTGTATGGGAACCCTTACTCAACCTCCGACTATCATTTACTCTTCGAGTCATCTCATGGCTTGAACCTACCCTGTTGGTAATGCATGATATTGGCTCCATATGTTCTTCCACAATAGTCCGTATCACTATCTGTATGAACAAGCATGCTAATACGTATAAAATACTGTTTCCATAACATTAAATCAATAATAAAATAGTAAAATAAAGAATAAATAAATCAAAGAATATAAATTGGTTACATAAGACAAGATATTGAGATGACTAAGTAAATATTTCTCAATATCTACTAGCATGACAAATACAAAGATACTATTAAATGACAAAACCTATAAAAATAGCAATAAAAATAAGTATAGCAATAAGAAGTATAACACTATCAATATATCCTCCCTAAACATATGTAATTAATATCCTAGATACATGCCTACATATGTTGTCACAATAAACAAAAATAACAATACTAAAGAGATCGATATTTCGATTTTAGTCTGTCTTTAATAAAGAAAGTAGGAGACTTAGACTTAGATATGACAACATTTATCAATAAAATAAGATGTATATATAATTGACTTATAGTAAAAGTTCTACGGTATGTAGCTTGAAAATAAAATTTAATGAACTAGTAATTGTTGGGATAACCATAAAGAAGTTTCAAGGGTGAAACTTTTTGAAAGGGAGAAGAATATAATGCCTTATAAGTGCTAGCTTTTAAATAGTTCATATCCTTAGTAAAATAATTTGTTCTTATAAACTAGGTTAACAAATACAAATGAAAATTTTAACGTACTATTACAATGCACTGACTTTACTAAATATATAATAGTAAAAATTTCAAGTTATAAAAGACTCTTAGAAAAAAATATATGGAAATAAAAATATTAAAATGGGATCATAAAATCAAACACATTTAAATCTAAGCCCATCGATTAAATTACTCAGAAAATCAATTATGTAAGCTCTCCAAAAATTCCTAATTATAAATGCAATATTAAACCTGCAAACTCTACTTACTTAGTAATACCATATTATTTAAGTTAGTAATTCTTAGGATATAACAAAGTAGAGTGAAGTACTTATAAATTGTGATGTTATGAGCACGTCATATATTAAGAAAAGTATATTCAAAGTTTTATCTCGGAGTGTAAGATTAATAAAAAAAATTAGTTCTAAATGAGACAAAATAGTGATTTGAGTCTCTCAAAAGTTAAAAGGAATAATCTTATAAAGTCAGGTTTCAAAATAAGTTAAAATACAATTAATATAAATTATAACATAAAGTTTATTGAGTTAAATCTTAATTAGTCTAGAATAGAGATTTGATATTAGATGTATAATATAATGTTCTACTATTTTTTAAGTATATTATGGAATTATTATAAATATTAAATTATGATAAAATTATACTGAAAGAGTCACATAAAAATCAAAATCAACTTAGGATAGTTATCTGAATTACAGCCGCAATTGAATCCTCAAGCGACAAGGAATTTCCACTGCCACGAAAGTTGTGAAGTCGACTAGTAATTCAGATGATATCTAATTATAATATTTTATTATTATCTTTTCCTATAAATACTACTATAACTTCGATTGGAAAAAGAAATTGGAAACTCACAGATTAAGTACTCCCTCTACCATTTGTAGCAATAACTATAAGAAGCGAACAACTAGATAAATTAAAGAAGAACGAAATCAGGGGAGTGATAACAATAGACATGCTTGCATTTGTACATTTTATTAATTTATTTTCACCTTAAATAGCTCCAACTTCTGTAAAAACACCCGGAGATATTGAAAATTTAACATAATACCCTCACACCACCCAGACAATCATTGTCTAGTCATCATATCGATGTACCACCACTAAGGTCTCCATTAACCATAAATTGACTACCTCGACCAAAACCACTACTATGGGAGTAACGAAAAGCTTTCTTTAATTTTTGAAAGCATAACAAATGACCTCTATACTTCATCAAACTTCATTATAAGGTACACTTCTATTCTTATTTTATTTTCGTAAACTCAATTTAAGAAAATCTGAGTTTTGAATATTTCACATTTGCTTACCAAATGATGTTCTATCAATTGTATACAGATTATGAAAATGTTATGAAATGTTAATGTGATGTCTCAAATTAATATGCTTCATCATGGTTGAACTCTTATAGTTATTGATTGAAGATAGCTACTTATGGAAGTCGATGGCTAAAATCAATATACCAAAAAAATACGGCTCATAGTTATAAATTTGCAAAGACCTATATCTCTAGTATTACACTATGTTATTATCAACACAGAAAATATTTATTGTGAAATTTTAAGTTCTTTTGAAGAGTTACTAAAAAAATTTAAAAAAAAAATTGAATGAGGAGATATCCTATAAGCAAATTTTCATCAAAACTATAGCTAAATTTAAGGTAAGTTATATTTGTAGAAATATTCATAAAATTATTTGACATGCTATATTGTTTAATATGTATATAATGGCAAATTTTTTATAAGTATATTACAAAATAGAGAACTCCTAATGTTTATGGGAAGTATGATTCATATTAACTAGTTTAAAACAAACTTGACTATGATTTTATGAGAAAGGATTCATGTTTTATTATTAACAAAATGATATACCATAAATAATATTTGATTAGTAAATTTAAAGTTTACTTGCAATGTAATTCCATATATATACACACAATTATACAAAACATAAATAGAGTTTAGTTTTTGCCTCACTTCTTCATTAATAAATACAAATAGATAAACTTATGGGAACAACTATGAGATATTTACAGCTAAGATATACATATGAACATAAATATATATATATATGAATTTTCCTTATAAATCTTAAGTTTGTTTATAGTTCGCTTAAGGAAAAATGAGTATCAAGGGGAAAATTTGTAAGTTTATAAAAATAAATGGTTGATCTTCTAAGTTGATAAAATTTCTAGAATTGAACCTTATACTTTTCATCGAAAATATAAAGTGATAGCTGTAAAACTTTTGTATCGTTAGTGTGGATTCTCAAATTGAGTAGATCCCTAATAATAATCCTAAAGATATGGGTCTATGAGTATAACTATATTAAAACTGAACTTTACATTTTTTACAAATCTAACATCATTACTTTCATAAAATTTAAGTAAATATATAATTCTCTTAAAAAGGTCAAAACTTCTTAAGTAATACTAGAATTTGATTTTATATAAATTTCAAGTGTAAAGTTAAACTACAAAAATATTATATAATAAATACCTATGACTTTATTAGGCTAAATCAAAGGGGTAAGTATAATATACTAGGTCATTCTCATCTAAGTATTATATTTTAATTTCTATTTTATCCTGTATCAAATAAGCCAAGTATGCAATCTTATCGGAGACTTCTAGGAACAATTGGCTAGGACGCTAGGTAAGTAGGATTTTTGGAAACTAGAGTATATGCTCGCTTATGGTTGTAAGTAATTGTTTTTGCGCATGCTACATTTTTTCTTGGTTACTAAGATGATGATTGGTAGCTAAGTTATATATTTTGCCATGCTGCTTGACCTTATTAATATGTTATGAATTGATTAATCACCTTTGACAAGACTAATCGAAACATAAACTAGAACTATAAAAGGATATGCATCACATCCCACTAAGGGATAGTTAGGTTTCTCCAACTAAATTCCAACGCCTTCAATGAGGTGCATTGAGCTAGCCTTTCTTCACCCTTATTCAAATTAAGTAATAGGAGAGGAGGTCGTAGAGAAATTGGAGGCATTGGGTTCGAAGGTTGTGGGCAAAACAAGAGTCTCCATTGCACATGCCTAAAATTAGTCATGAGAGGTCACTATGGCCTTTGTGATTGATATTGTAGACGTCATATCGCAACTCCTTAACCTGGGTTAGAGCATGTATAATTTTTTTAACCTCACAACAAACCGAATAACATTATGTAGATGATATATTGCTTCTTCATGCATTGCATATAATAATTACTTGATAACTTGAAAGTTTTGCTGAGCTTGTATATGCTTTTTGCCACCCACCCCTTACTGAGCTCTTGATTCTTTGGCTCATTCCCCTATAGTTTTCTTGGAGGATAGTAGCCAAAACATTGGGTGGTCTGGGAATCAACATGTATAAGAGTTTCTTCAGCAATCTCCATGATAGGGTTAATTCTTGATAAAAGTATAATTTATTCCAAGTTCAAATGTAGAAATGTGAATACTACTCATTTTACTACTTAGTAGGAGATTCCAATTCTCTACGATTCTAGAAAATAGGGAGACATTCAATCCCATATTTATTTTATATTGTGTAGTTATAAATAATATGATTAAGTAAAATGATTAAATAAGTAAGTAGAATCTTGCGATCTCTGACTCATAAGATGGTTGTCACGTAACGGGTGCACAGTTACGTGACTACTTTAACCCTTGATTATACATATACTAAAATTAGAAGTACCCTTAGGATTTAAATTAATATGATGGCTAATTAATCAACATTTTAAGTTAGGCTTATAATTGTTCTAGAATTCATAAGGTGTCTTATCAATTTTCTTGTTTAGTATTCTTTTTTACAAGTGACATGTAGATAAAATAGCTTCACCCTAGAGATTAATAGGAGTAGAAAAACTAATAAGCAAAGCATTCATACTTTTAAAGTTCTGATTTTCTTTCTAGTGCACCATTTTACTCAAGTGAATACAAAGGTATAGTTTTATGAATTATTCCTTCTTCTTCACAAAATCATTAAAAATTGTATATTCGCCACCTTTCTATAATCTAATTCTTTTAATTCTTTGATTTAATTGATTTTCAACTTTAGCTTTACATAAACGAAACATATCAAAAGCTTCATCTTTATTTCTAAGCAAATATACTTTACAATATCTTGAAAAATCATCAACAATAGTCACAGAATATTTTTTACCACCTTTACTTATGCTTCGTCTTAAGTCACCCAAATCAAAATGAATTACTAGTCAAGCATTAGTGATACTAGAAATAAGACTAACGGACTGCATTTTATTTATATAACTCTCTCTTACATGCCCTAATCTAACATGCCATAAATCAATAGAATCAATCAAGTAACTAAAAGATGATGCATTTTCATTAATAACATCAAAAACATTGAGTACAAATAATCCTAGATTGCAACAACTCTTGCCCATAAACATATTATTTTTTGTCATTATAATCATATAAGATTCAAACAACACTTTAACTCTAACCTTCCTTAAGAGAGCCACATAAATTAAATCTAGTCTAATATTTAGTAAATGAAGTATATCGTTAAGAGCCAAGGTCTTGCTAAGTGAGCTTAAGGAAAATCACCGAGATAAACATGTTCTTCTTCGTCCCTTACTGGTTTATACAAGGAAAAAGCATCCTTATTTGCACAAATATACCCTGTAGCACTAAAGTCTACCACTTATTCTTTCACATTAGCCACTAAGTTAATTTGAGAAATAACAGCAACAATAATATCATATTTTTCAACTAAATTCTCCTTTGGCTTAAGAGAATTGTCATTTCTCACTCTCTTCTTACATTGAGTGCAAGATGACCTAGCTTTCCACAAACAAAATAATTCTCTTTTTTCTTGAAGGTTTTGGATTTAGTAACCTTGAGTTTGTAGTTATGATTATGAGAGAAAGATTTGTTGTCATGCCTTTTATTGTAAGCCTTACCTTGGATCAAATTTGCTTTTGCAGTCATCTCCTTTGTCTGGCCAACTTCCAACTCATTACAATTGGTGCCTTCAATTATAATGTAACTGATCAAATCTTGAAGCAAAAGCTGCTAATGTTTATGCTTCAAATGGTTCTTGTAGTTACTCCAAGAATGTAGTAATTTTTCAAGAGCAAACCTACAAAAAACTCATTTGGTAAAAAAAATATTTTCTACCTTTAAGTCCTCAATCAGCTTGTAATATTCATTAATTTGCACCTTGATGTCCTTTTCAGTAGTCATTTCCCACCTGTAAAATTTCTAATAACAATTTTTTGTTTGCTAACATCTTCTACTATATATTTTGTAACTATTGAGTTCCATATTTCTTTAGCTTCTTTATAGGATCAAGAAACATAAAATAAAATAAAAAATCATTTGATAGTATGCTAATAATGTTATGCCTATGCAATTTATTGGCATGAGTCTAAGCATAGGCATTAGTTTTAGTTTTAGATTCAGTAAGATCCAAAGTAACACCACAAATATCAAGAATTGAAAAAATTATTTATTACCACATTTTAAAATTTTGTCCAATAAATACTTCATTTTTTTATATATCATGAAATTGCTTTGCAAATGGAATAGTAGTAGGAATAAAGGGATTGCTATTCATTAGAGTAGTATTAGGAATACCATTAGATTCAATGGCACTAGATTATTTGGATACATAGAAAAGAAGAGAAAAAAAAAAAACCCTTAAGATTATTGGAATAAGGAGAAAGGAAGCGTTATATCAAAACTCGAGTCATACCTATGAGCTCTATCCTTGAAAATATTTTTGAGTTAATCCCCCAAGATAGAACAAGTCATATATATAAATAGGAAGCAGGAATCAATAATGATATGTACCTAGGAGCGAAGTTAATCATTAAGGCTTACCGTAGAACTACAACTAAACAAGTCTTTTGAGATATCGAAGAAAATAAGAATGGAAAGTTAGCAAACATAATAACTTAGGTGAAGCTGCTGAGAGGATATGATGCATGTCAAGCCTTATGTTGGTTTTCCATAATTCAATCTATATTAAGCTCAGCTTGCTTAATATAAATTATTCGACATTAAATTAAGGAAATATTTTTTCTTTAAAAAATTTTTTGAAAAAAAAAATTAATTGGAATCACTAACCAGTTAAACTAGTAAAAAAAAACAAAATTAGAATTTTCGGGTGAGAAAACCCTAATTTGGTCACTAATCCACGTATTTTCAAAAGAAATAATTTTTTTTAAATAACCAAAAAAATCGAGTTCAGAAGCTAAATTATTAAGACTGAGTCACCATGTGAAAATTAAAAAAAATTAATGGGCTTTATTTTTATATTTTTCCTAAAAATACTAAGATATGTAAAGGTAGATAGAATATAAATAAAATGATTTTTTTTTAGTATGAATTTCAAGAAAAAGAAAAAAAATTATTTTTTTTATGGTTACCTAAAGTGCTTACGTACATACTAGTCAGGATCAAACCAACATAGTTTTTTTTTTATAAAATATTTTGTCGGTGGATTCTTTTTAGATTTGAAAATCAAACCAAATTTACGTTTGTTTAATCATTTATTATTTATAAAAACGTAAAAAATCTAATTTCATGAATATATTTTAAAAACCTAACTAATTAAATCTTTTGAAAATCTTGGTTACAATTTTCATTTTTATTTTAAAAAAAAAATCACTATGTGTCAAAAAATATCTTTTCTAAATCATATACACAAGATGTATTAAGATATGATCTAGATATGTATCTTTTCTAAATCCCAATTGCAAGATATGTTAAAATACTATCTAAATACGTATCTTTTTTAAATCCTACATGCAAGATACGTATCTCCGAAAATATGGATCTTGGAGAAAAATGCAATTTTTGTTAAAAAATGCAATATAGCTAAATGAATCAAAAAAAATTAAAACTATGTAAAAATTATCAAACAATATGACAAAAATATAACAAAAAACCTGCACTAAACGAGCCTGTCGTATGTGATCGATGTCGTGTTGATCATTTAAATTATGTGGATATAGACGCGTATGCTGATCGGCATCGTTGATAGTAGACATGTGCTGTTGTGCTTCCATGTACGGTGTGTATCGTGTGTGTGACCATGTATAGTGTCGTATGTATGATTGTAATTGAGTGATCAATGTGTGTATGAAATAGTAGAAATCACGTGTATGTTGTATAGTGTTGGGGAGAATGTGAGGACATGAATCATGCATTATTGTGTGGATTATGGGTCAGTATTGTGTATGTGTCAATACATGCAGTATAGTGGATCGGTAAGGTTAGGTATACGAGCGTATGGCGTATAGTAGAGTATAGATCAGGAATAGGCATTGGCGTGTACTGGCGTTCGTATGCAAGTGCTACTTGTTTCAGGGACATGTATAGGCCTATCACGTGATCAGTATAGGTGTCAAGTGTTATGCGTTAGGGGGTCAAGCTGTTCGTCAAGGGTTAGCAATGAGGGGCTATACGAGGCATTGTATTGGTGATTAGGGGATGTACATGTCTTCAATATAGGTGTCGTATGTGCAGGCTAAGTAGAGTGAGGCTAGTGTGTGGAGTATATGTGGGTTTGATAATGAGGAGATAGTACGTAATGATTTGGTGTGAAGTAATTGTGAGGGGACGATGTGATCAGTAGATGAATTGTGAGGGTGTATAATAATAAAAAATGTGTCAAACGTCACCCGCTGACTTACTGTTTATGCACCCACAATTGAATTTTCTGTATCTCCAATACAGAAGATTTGACAACAATCCTTTAAAGATTTAACCTATTTTCTAGAAACCCTATCTTGATTTGGGCTTCCTATTTTCTAGTCCAGATTCAATCTAATTTGATTTAGCCCCGAAAACCCACTTAATAAATCCTAAATCTATTCTAGCCCAATATAAATTAGATAAAAAATCTACTTTACATCAAATTGGACTAAAATATTTTAATGAAGCTCAATTTTTCAACAACTTAGAATTTACTAGATTGAACATACACCATTATCCAATTCAACCCCACACGACTCGACTATACTTAACTCGATACGATTTAACTTGATATGATTTGACTTAACTAAACTTTATATGACTGAACTTAATATGATTGGACTTGACTTAACCCGAAACGACTGACTCAATACGATTTGACTCGACTTGACACTTTCTATTTTTTTTATTGTTTCCTCTTTTCTTTTAATTTTCGTTTTTTATTTCTATTTTTATCATTTTATTATTTTTTTTCTAGCTTAATAAAAATAAAAATAATAAAACAAAAATGACAAAAATATGGTATGTACAACTGTTCCTCTTTATAGTCAAATTCGATTAGAACTTTGTTACAAAAACAAAAGAGATACCCATTTTTGTCAAACCCTACTTTGAACTAATCAACTAAGCTATGTTTTATGAAGGATAACAACCCGTTTAAAAAGGATAGGGCAAAGGAATGCTTGTCTCAAAAAAATAGGGCAAAAGGTTAAGGAGCCTATTTTGAAAGGGTGGGGCTTACAGGTGTCTATCCTAAAAGGATAGAGCAAAAAATTCAAGAGGGCTTATCTTAGAAAGATAGGGCAAAAATTTTAAGGGAGCTTATCTTAGAAGGATATAGCAAAAGTTTTAAGGGGGCTTATCTTTGAAGGATAGGGCAAAAGTTTTAAGAGGAGCCTATCTTGGAAAGATAGGACCAAAACCACTACGGGTCAATTAATCTTGTTTTGGCTTAGTGGATAATTTGAAAAATATAGATCTTTCCAAGATTTCAAAAAGCTTGTTTTGGTTTGGTAAATAATTCGAAGAGGATAGATCTCTTCACAATTTGTTTTGGTTTGATATATAATCCAAAGAGAATAGATCTCTTTAAGATTTGTTTTAGATTAGCTGATAATCTGAAGAGAATAGATCTCTTCAAGTTTTGTTTTGGTTTGGCGGATAATCTGAAGAGGATAGATCTCTTCGAGATTCATTTTGGTTTGGTGGATAATCTAAAGAGGATAGATCTCCTCAAGATTTCAGAAAAACCTTTTAATTCTCCTAAATATCTCATTTAAGGACTTTTAAGATCATTTTACTTGGGAATGGAGAATTTCGCAAATAGCAACCAGTCAACATACCTCACGTTAACACCCAATATTCACCCATCCAAATTGAAGAATATCACCAAGGCATTATGCTTTGCTTCTTTTTTCTTTCTTTCTTTCTTTCTCTTCCTTTTTCTTTTTTCTTTTTCTTTCTTTTTTCTCTCTCTCTTTTTTTTCTTCTTTCTTTTTTCTTTTCTTGGATTAAGGTCTTCTTCATGATTGAAACCTTTTGCTTAACTGTATCATACTCATACCATAATTTTGTTTTTGTCATCACAGGGTTTTAATTTCCACCTCTTTATGATTCCTAAAAAATAAATCCCTTTTCAAAAAACTAGATTAAATCACTAAGAACATTCAATTTCAATTTATTTGGTAACTTAAATTCATTGGTAAGTATTTGGTGTTTAAGTGTATGAGGTTAAGAAACATGGTATACAAGTGTTTATTGGTGAAGTGTTCGTTGGTTAATGACCATTCGAATTCAAAAACATTCATGGATATCAACTTTACTTGTAAGCGATGAAAGATTAACTACAAACAATTCTAAAGAAAAATTAGAATCTTTATTGAACTCAATTTTCATGGATAATACAACTTTACTGCATCTGAAGTTACAGGTCAACACTAATATACCTCCTGATAATACCCTTTTTACTACATAAAGGCCTTCATAATTCGGAGCAAATTTTCCCTTAGGGTTTGTTGCATTCGACAGTACTTTCTTCAACACTAAGTCTCCTTCCTTGAAGTACCTCGGGAGCACTTTCTTATTAAAGGCTCGAATCATCCGTTGTTGATAGCACTGACCATGACATATCGCAGTAAGTCTCCTCTCATATAGGAGGTTCAAATGCTCCATTCATTTCTTCACCCATTCCGCTTCATCAAGCTAAGTTTCTGCCAATACTTAGAATGAAGGTATTTCTACTTCCACCGGTAACACCACTTCAGTTCCATATACCAATGAATAAGGTGTTGCACCTGTAGAGGTTTTAACTGAGGTCCTATAAGCCATGAGAGCAAAGGGAAGCATCTCATGCCAATCTCTGTAAGTAATTGACATCTTCTCAATTATCCTCTTAATGTTCTTATTATCGACTTCAACTGCTCCGTTCATCTAAGGTCGATATAGAGTTGAGTCTATGTGATTGATATTGAATTGGTTGCATACTTCAACCATCAACTTATGGTTCAAATTCATCTTGTTGTTCGTAATAATAGACTCATATATATCGTATCTTACAATAATGTCTCTTTTCAGAAATCTGACTCCTACTCATTTTTCACCGTAACATATGATGCTACTTCAACCCACTTAGTAAAATAATCGATCGTGACTAAAATGAACCTATGCCCATTTAAAGCCATTGGTGAAATTAAACCAATCATATCTATCCCCCACATTGAGAAAGGCTAGGGAGCCGACAACACATGCAATTCTTAGGAAAGAATGTTGATTTTATTAGCATATACTTGACACAAGTGAAAGCACCTCATGTGTCTGACACAGTCTAATTCCATTGTCATCCAAAAATATCCCATCCTCATGATTTTTGCAAGCCAATATGTACCAATACATATGAGGACCACAGACTCCTTTATGTACTTCTTTCATTAATTTCTTAGCTTCTTCTTCATCTATGCACCTTAGCAATGTTGTAACTAGTGATCTTTTGTACAATGATGCTCGACTTAATAGAAAATGAGCAGCCAATCTCCTTAAAGCTTTTCTATCTTTCTTATCTACTCCATTAGGGAGTTTACCTGTTTGAAGTAACCTTTTGATATCATAAATACCAAGGCTTCTTTAACCCACCAAATCAAGTAGGATGATGAAACACTTATTCCCCATACATGCCGCCCCTTGTATATGCTCTCACACACATTTTCATACTTCTATGAAATGATTATGGTTTTAAATTAGTGGAAACATAGGTTATTTAAGCCAAAACACCATAAAAATCAAGTGTTGCATGAAAATAGAAAGTTTAACCCTAGAAACCACTCTTGGCTGCCACTTTCTTTGACCCACCAGATCTGGAAATTTTTGTTTAGTAGCTTAGTAACATGTTTATTTAGTGTCAAGGATGGTTTAGGACTTAATTAATCAAGTTAAGTAGGTTAAAGAATGTTTAAGGCCCTAAACTGGCTTAGTTAGTGATTATAGGCTTAAGAATGGTGTTAATAACCCCAAGAACCATAATGGACTGATCTGTAACCATATTAAAAATGAGCTAAACTTAAGTCCAATGTTGAGCTTAAGTCCAAAAAAAAAAAAGTAGGCTTAAGCTCAAGACCCTAAATAGTGATCTAGACATAAAAAGCCCAAAAGAACCAATTTAGGACCCCATGTAGCTAGGTAACCAGATCTGAACCCTAGGTAAAAGGGTTTAGGAAGAGTTATTTAAAAGGCTCACAAAACCCAAATATCCATCCAATACACCCACCATAGACCCCTTAGTGATTTAGGACCTTAAACTTAGTAAAAAGGCCCATTTGAACCTATAGGAGTATCACCAAGGCCCACTTTAAAATTTTAAAGTGTTAAATATAAAAAACTCATTTAAAATACTTAAAAGAAGCCTAAAATTATTAAATATAAAGCCTAAAGTCAAAAACTAAGCCTAAGACTCAAAACTAGGCCCAAACCCTAAAGTGACCCAACTCATCATTTGGGCCCACAACCTTGTAGGGCCCAAACCGAAAAATTACTATTGGAAACTTAAAAATTACTTTACCAAATGAAAAAACATTAAAAAATGATGAAAACAACTATAAGATCACCGAAAACGAAGTTAAAACAAAGAAGATATGCCCAAATTATAGAAACAACTAACTCCAGGATGGTGAACGGTAAGCCTAGTTAATTGGTGCAAATATAATACTCATAAAACTTAATTATCTTCATTAGGGTATAAGGAGTTTGACTTGGACATTGTAGAGGATTATTGGGACTATTGAGCATCATGACCGAGTGAGTACACCACTCCCAACTTTACTTATTTGTGCTTGTAATTAGAGGAATACTTAATTATATCCAACAATTGAAATTATTGCATGTTGGGCAAATGGGAAATTGTGTGTGTTTGATATGATTAAATTTGTTTGCAAAAATATCTTAAGTTAATATGAATATTATATGCTTGTTACATTAGAGCTTAAGGTCTTGGAGTATCTGTATATTATAATTGGTCACCTATGAACCAGACTAATGAATACTTGACCCCTAATTAAACCAGATATACATCGCATCTTATAACATGATAATATGGGTGTCAACATCACATAGTAGAACGAAGGATCATGCCTAGAAGATTCATATTATATTTTTTGTATTAAAAGTTGTCATCGTACAACATACTTCATATGACATGTTCCTGCCTCAACCTTTAGGAACTACTTGGCTTCGGGGAGTACTGCCTTCTACTTGAGGCTATATCGTGTCTACTGCTAAGGGTGATATTGATGGAAAGAAACTTCAAATTAGACATAGATCCATCTTTACCCATCCAAAAGAAGAAGTTTTTTTATTTTGCTTTTAATGCAATAATAATCCATCTTTATCTAACAAGTGGATAAATATAAATTCAATCAATTAAAGAAAGATTTCATTTCTCTCAATACAATAATTGCAAATCATTTATTTTGAATTTATGAGTAATGAATAGGATTGATCGAGAAATCAAATTTTGAATTGTTGCTTTATTGATAGCAAGCCAAATATTGAAAAGATGTACTAAATAATTAAATTAAGATGATATATACTATAAATATGGCATAAAAGGCTTTTGAAATAATAACTATATTTAACAACCAACAAGTGGAGAAAAGACTAGTTTTGCTTTGCCCATATTAAATATCTCTGATACCATTTCTAGGTATATCTCCTCTTACAACCATAACTTCTAGCTTTTCTTATCGTATGCAATTCTCTTACTAAGAATAAGGATGCTACTATGCAAGTCATTATAAGGTTTCTAACCAGTTCAAATAATTAAAAACCCTATAAGGTCAAACTTTATAAGGTTTTAGGGTGGGTTTTGGAATTAATTCTCATACCCTATAGGATAGCGAGTCGAGTTTTGGAATTTAAGAAAACCTTGACAAAAAACCCCAACAAAAGAGCCAAACCCGTTTTAAAATAATAATATGTACATATAAAAGAGCTCTTAATCTCATCCCTAAAGCTCATATCAATCAACTACATTTGTTTATATATGTAAATTATGTAATGTATGTTGATTGATGTGTCATTGTTTGTACATAATTTAATAAATTAGAAAAGATAACTATTAGTCCCAATTAAAAATAAACATGATTTTCTTTTCTTTCATAATTTATGTTCTTTATTTTTTTCGTTAAAAAAATCTTGGAAAGAAGTAGAGAAACTCTACATATTGGAGTTAAATTTGAAAATTAATAGATTGAGATTAACCACTAATATCGTAGGTTAGGTCAAGTCAAGTTTTAACCAAGTTTTCTAAAACCCTATAAGAGTAGTTTACAAAATTAGGGTGAAAACCCTATAGGGTATTGGGAAGCATTACAGGGTACTAGGTCAAGTTTGGGTTTTCCAAAACCTGTTCCAAAGCCATCCTGGTAATATCCCTAACTAAGAATTTAGCATGTGGGCATCACAATAAAAAAAAAAAAGAAAGAAAGAAAGAAACTTTCATAATGTATTTTCATATTAGTATCATGGCCAAAATCAACATCCCATCTACATATAATAAAAGAATAATAAACTCACACTATTGAATCTTTGGACAAAAATTTGCTGTCCCAAGCATGTGTGTTGTGACACCCCAAAACTTGAAACGCTGTAGCCCGCTGTGTCCCTAGCTTTTACTAACATGTTAAGCATACAAAAACTCGCAACTTGTCTAAGATTCACAAAATAATTATATAAAATCTATCGACTCACAATTTAATAACCTCAAATTTGAATTAAAGTGGAATGTTAACCACCCAATTCCCACATACTACAATAGCAAATGAACCCAACTGTTATGAGTGAACGAACTTAAATAAGATGTAACTTTAAGACCAACAACCTAAAATCTCTTAGCTCTAATGAGTGACAGCCTAACAACATCATCTAAAGGTGTTATAGGTGATTCCAAACAATCAATAGTCTCCAAATATATATAACATAAAACAATAACATATGATTCTCAATAGTTCACTCCTAAAAGCTAAACTATGATGTCTCTACTACGTCACTATAATAACGAAGATTACCCTCCTCAACATAATACAGATGATCATAACTTGCATCCTCTATAGAATAACCACCATAAACTCCATACCTCAAACCTGCAACTGAAAAACAACAACTCCCCAAAGGGTAAGCTAATGCCCAGTACAGGACACCACACACATGCGCATGAACATATACATAATAAGTTAAACACATATACAAGTATCATCATAAATATAACAATCAACTAGTTTTAAATCTTATTATTTATGTCCACAAACAATATAGTCTCAGCGTCTTGAGACTTAGGATAACTCATGACCTCTATACACATAATATATAAATACTATATAAATATTGGTATCAGGTCCTCCCTAATCACTCGAGTGTCAAAAACCATCCTAGATCTACTTAGATCCTTTCAGTGCGGGACTCTATCAAGAGCAGTGCCACGCAAAGACCACTATGTGCCTCACTAATACCACTGAACTCAACCAATGGATAGTTGAAGCCAAGCATAAGCAGCAAATATTTAAGTCCAAGTTTCATTTAAGTTCAGTTAATGTACACTAATCTAAAACACACAATCAACAAACATGTATCCTGTACCTAGATCTCCTATCTCAAAAAGATCTAACATCATACATATCCTAAAACTAGTTCAAAATATAAATACTAGCTTAGAATTTAATAAATTTTGCAACTCAATTCTTTCTCCTTAACTCTAGACTCTAAGTTTTCAAACTGCACTCCATTTATCTTTTCAATATCCCCACTAAAATAAACATACATACTGTATATACGCTAACAGCATATACACACACATACTTATCCTCACATTGATTGCACACACACATATACTCAACCTCACACCGCACCTAAGCACACACAAACACATATTTCACACACATACATCACCCAACAAACTAGCATGCCACGTCCACCATATGCCATTGCACACACAATCACACTGCTGTATGTCGACAACTGCATACACGATCACACATACTACACTGTACATAACAATTCCATGACATACACACAACCCTTAAAAACCGAAAAGAAAATTACTTGTAAAAATAGTGCAAAAGCTCGACTTACTCTTTATCTCTAGGTGTACTAAAACTCTACCTAACGATTTCCGCGCCGCTCCTCTGAAAAAGTACGATTTTCTTTACTTTTCTTTGTTTAGATAACAGAAAAATGAATTCTTCAAAGAACAAGTGGTTACTTACTCGATTTAGAATTTCCTTTGTAAAAACCTATTTTTTGCTTTGGCTTCTATTCCCTAACTCATTGAATCCGTACCTACAAGTGTTATCAAAGGTTCTCCTTTGAACTTTCTAGTATGGCACACGAAAAGAAACCGTATAGAACAGTAGAGGAGAAAAACAACGTAAGGGAAAAAGTATAGATTTAGACTTTTCCCTTGAACATTGTAGTACTTAAAACCTATTTACATACAATACCGATGTCTAAATATTTTCCCATAATAATATTACCCCTCGCACTTAATATTTATTTATATGCTATACTAATATTTGGATATAATAAATTACTTATTTCCTTTAATTCCCTTAAATATATTTATTTATTTATTAATTATTATTATTATATAACCCTTTTTTCCCCTAAGTTTGAGTTTTACATGTGTCCATGCTGTCCTATCCATACATATATTGCCATGTGTCACTTACCATAAGTCATTTGAAAATTTCAGTTTTCTTCCCAGATTCTGTCCATACCGTATCCCTGAATAATGCTTCTTATTATTTTTCCTTGTCTATTCCTAGCCGCTGGATAAAAGGCTTCCTATTTTTTTTTCTTTTTCCCCTTTTCTATTCCTAGCTGCTCATTTTATTTGTTTTCCTTTTCGATTCCTAGCTAAAGTCGCTTCGTCAAAGATATATAATAAACAAATTATGTAATTCAAAATTTAATTAAAATTGCAAGCTACGCTAGACATTAAGCTTTTTAGGGCTTTTTGTTTGTCCCCCTTTTTCCTTTGGCATCTCCTTCATTTATCCCATTTTGCCCTTTAAACAGTTCTCAAACCGGATAAAATTATTACCGAATTTGCAAACTAACACAAGAAGTATTCTATTGACCAATAAATTTAGGCCTCTTGCATATATTTCATCTATCATAAAAAATTAGTGATGTATTAGATTAGTGTGCCATATTAGCATGTTGTATTTTTATTCAATATTCTAATTCTTTGATATTGCTACTATGACATAGTTAGTATCTTACTCTAAAGAATGAATAATTTGGCTACGAAACCATACTATTGCTTTTTTTTTTTACTTTTTGTTTTTAATTATATAATAAGACGATAATTTTTTTTTTTATACTTGTTCAATAAACTTAATTTAATTTTGAAGCTATATCAATTGTTGGAAGATAGATGTTTTTAGTGGATTAAAGTATATGCTCTAGTTTCATGGATTAAAGATACTTCCATCATTTGTTTTTTTAATCACCAATGATAAGTGTGGTAACATTTCAATACACCATCTAAGGCCTCCTAATGTTAAGGAAAATTGAATCAAATAGCAAATTTTGGATTGTTAACGAATGGAATTACGACACCTAAATGTGATAAGGAAAAAAGGAAAAAAATAAAAATCAAGTGGTGAACATTAAATGTTGAATCATGGTGGAACGCATATTGATAGTGAACAGAAATAGTGAGTTGTAAGGATGGAAATTGAGCAATACTAGTTTAAATAATACATAAAATATTACAGATAATATATTATCATTATTTACTAATAATTTTTCTTTGCAAATCCATAAACAAAAAAATTACTTCGATAAATGATTTAATTTTGCGTTAAAACATATTTAAAATCAAATCTAAATAACTAAATAAAGATATATATATAATATAATGCATTTGGAAAATTATATGCAGATGAGATTTTTGTTCTTGAAATCATACGTATGGATGGACTTTAGTTAGGAATAGGCAAAGGGACACGTGACTAATAATAATAATATACAGGGAAGTATTTTGTTGCTTAATAACATTCAGAACCTATGAATAGAAAAGGGAAAAAAGAAATAAGAAGCACTATTAAGAAAAGGGAATGAGTAGAATCTTGGACGAAAATGGAAATTTTGGAATGGCTTATGTTAAGTGACACGTGGCAATATGTGTATGGATGGGACAGCATGGAGACACACATGTTTGGGACAGCAAATTTTTGTCCGTGAAGAGAATCCGAAAATTATATTATGCTCATAACTAATTACATTTATAATATGTAATTTCGAAAATTCTTTCTTTTCTTATAGTCATTAACATATTTTCATAACTTTTCGTCATATTATAGCACATAGTTTTCAAAACTCTCTCATTTTTTATATTTCACCTTTTTTTTTTTTACCAGATGTATTATACCTTTTCTATTATGTCATTAATGTATTTCGTAATATTATCTATGAAACATATTATATCATATCAAAATATAGAGATTCAAAGGCTCTTTTCCTTTCTATATTCCAATAGAGTATCATTTATTTATATCTATAATTTTTTTTTTGTCATATCATTATGTTATAATATATAATTTTGAAGCACTTTCTTTTTTTATATCTCAACATTATAAGTTATCATTAATTTCGTAATTTTTAACAAATTTAATGTAATTTTAGAAACTCTTGCCTTCTATATTCTGTTGTATCAAACTATTCCAAATTTTTTTATAATGATTTTAGAATTTGATTCTATTCAGTAATTATTCTCAAGTTATTCTTTACATTACTTAAATAATTTTTTTAACATGTTTTATTAATAATATATAAAAACATTAGATAAAAAAAAAATACAATCGTTATTCAAACCTCTCCCTTTGCCTGCGCACGCAATGACATGAACAGTTCGGCGTTCATTAAGCATTAAGTTGCCTGGATAGGCTTAAGTGGGCTTATTGAACTCTTGTCCAATAACTAAATGAATCGAGCAGCATCTGACGGGAATGGGCTCTAATGGGAGCATCAAAAGGATATGCTCACTTCTAATGCTATATGGATTAAAATATTACCTATGCATTTTATCATCAAACCTAAAGTTTAGATGGTTGAACTCGACCAGACAGAACTGTATTACTTTATGGTTTAGTTTTATCATTCTAAAACCTTATCATGAACATGTATAGATCCTTCCTCTCTCTATCTTTTCAATTAGTTCAATACACAATCTATTTCAGAACAGGTTTTCAATTCATGGTTTGATTCAAGTAGTTAGACAGAATCAAATTAAGTTAACTCCTAATCAAGATGTTATCTAAGTTTTTCAACTATAATTTTATTAGTTTTGGCTTTTATTATCAAAATTCCTTTTAAATCAAATATTATCAATAAACACAAATAAATTTAACAGATACACATAAATTGTATCAAGTATAACAATTGATAGACAGGTTTAGGGCCTAGATTGAACATGCTTACCATATAAAATCAAAACATAAATTTTGACATAGTTTTCAAGTCTAAGAAAATTGGGAAGGAATAAAATTTTTTTGAAATTAGAGTTTACAAAAACAAATCAATGAAAGTTTTGAGTATAACAAATTATAATGCTAGTCTTAACCAAATAATTTATCAGCATCTTCGTTTTCTCCTCTTATTTCCATATCGTTAAAGCTACAGCGATATTGGTTCCAAAAGGTATGTGTAAATCATTCAAATCCATTTGCATATTAAGAAAAAGTATGATTGCTTACATTTCATATAGTCATACAATTAAACCCCTAAATTTCTTTGGATATATGAGGAGACAAGATCTTGTTGCAAATACTTATCGAAAGAAATCTTAACAAAAGTCCAATCTAGAAGGGTTGAGGGTAAAGGGTTGACCTATTATCAATGTTTATAGATCGAGACTTTTATAATATGATTAATTTTTTCTTCAATAAATAACACATGGAAGCATTTCATCAATGCAAGAAATTAATTTAATTAAATAATGTAATTATATATTTTAATTAACTAACATAATAGAAATTAAGCAAAAAGGTTAAAAAATAAACCAACCACCCTAAGTCTAGGACTAGTTAGAACAACCACTTAAACATTGATGAGTCTTTTAACCCACTTGGGATGCTTGAGAGTCACACACCATCACTATTTAAATAATAATAATAATAACTCAAGAATATTGCAACAAAATTATGCAATTCGATTGCATTTTAAACATTTTTTCTTCCTAAAAAATAGTGATGGTACGTGACCTCCCATTATCCTAGGAGGTCAAGTAGCCCTTCTAGGGTGGTTGGATGGATTGAATAATCCACTTTTATGTAAGGGTTGCGACTCAACAATGTTTAAGTCTAGTGTTTTTCTTATCTTCTAACCTTTTTCATTTTTTTTAAATATTTAATTATTTTTATCATTTATTAAGTTGATTTCTATATAATTATATTATTTAATTAAATAGATTTCATGAATGAATCAAAACTTCAAAAGTCGTCACGTAGTAATAATTGCAAAATTGAGCAATTCTAGAAAAAGTTCAACTTTGTAAGATTTCTTATGTTAAGGATTGAAAGAGGTAAAAAAAAATTAAGATTTTTAATAGAAAACCAATCAACCATTAAGAGTTAAAGTATATCTTTTCCTTCTGCTAGCGATCGCCCTTCGACTTAGGGCATTGAAGGCTTAAGCCCATTACTGAATTCCATTGAGATCTTTAAATGCCTCTCTCATCCCGGCCAAATGATTTTCCCACCAAGTGTACGAGATAGCTCAGAGAAGTGCACTAACACCATCCACTATACCTAAGGTATAATCCAAAGCTCAGGTAGCCCCCTAGACACTCGCCATCTCTTGAACCTTTCTCAGAACTCAAATGGCTAAAGAGCTTATGGTTCCTTTAGGAAAACCTGAAGCCCCCAAGCCTTCCTAACCCAACTCTGAGCACTTAAGAAGTCTATCACAAATCCAACATTTCACTGTTTGACCACCGAGAAGAGGCGTACCCCTTCCTTGGAGCACCTTTTAGGGGAGCATGGTCTAACAAAGCCAAGCTCCCCTTCTTTCATCTCTCTCTTTCTATCTCTTCATTAAATGCTACGTGACATCTTGACATACAACTTAGAGGTCTAGCTACAAAGCTATAGTGGCCACCAACGCCAATGTGACAGGATACCTTCCTAAGGCTTACCAACCAATAGAAAGGTATGTATCATCTCTCGTACCAATAGTATCCCTTCCTTAGATCTCACCCAAGCCAATTCTCACACATCATGTAGCCAAGCAGGTCGACTCCCTTACTTATAAATGGGAGGTAAGACTGTAGGTAAGGAGATTCCTTAAGATTGCTCCTAATCTATCCTCAATTATACTCTCTTATATTAACTCCCAATATCGCTCCTCACTAACTTAAGCGTCGGAGGGCACTGATTGGTTACACCAAAGGGGACTTTTTGCAAGACCACCATCATCAGTGATTGTCAAACCATCGAGAATGTGACTAAGGACCATACCTATGATACCTACCATCATCATTTGGTGCCCACTATTTACGCAAATTGAACATCATAGTAAAGAGTAAAATCACAAACCCTCATTAGTCACTACAAGGTGGTAGTAAGTAGTCATCTCTACTACCACCACCCTCAGGATTGAAAAAAATGAAAACAACATTTTGCCAGTTGATAGAGGCTAACCAAAAATCTCTCTAAGATAATGAAAACTTTAGGCAACAACTAATAACCATACAAAACTCAAAAATAAAATTAACCCTAAAGATGGGGTTAACGTCCAGGATATGTCCACCAATTCTTTCAACAAACTCAATAGATTCCCTAGGGGGCTCACCTACACCCATGGTAATGACCCTTGTACGCTTATGTAATCATGTCTAATATGAGCGCTATCTTATGGAGGACTTGCATGATCGATTGAACACTAATCATGATAAGGCACAAGGCTAAGGCAAGCTATTGGGCACTAACAAGATGCAGAAACACATTTCCCCAGAGTGCTAATAAAACACTTAGAAAAAAATGAACACACAGTAGCTCAATGAGTATATCTAACATGCCTCAAGCTTGTGAGATCAAAAGTGCCTCAAATCCTCTGTGTGGCAATCAAGCATAGCAGCAAGTAAGAGTCTGTTCACACCAGTCATCCTAGAAGAAACCCTTTCGCAAGATGTTTGACTTCCCACTTCAATACCTACAATGGCTTAAGTAACCTAAACGATCACCTGGTACATTTCCACATAATGATGAGTTTACACAACTTCTCCAATGCAATAATGTGCAAAGCTTTACTAAGCAAACTCACTAAAGTAGCGTTGGTATGGTTTAACTAACTGCTAGACAACTCCATTTGCTCATTCAACGACCTTACCACTAGATTCCAACAACATTTCCTCAACAGCAAGGTCCTATACATGGACTCATCCGTGTTATATAATATCTGACAACACCCTAATGAAACCTTACAAGCATACTTTGAATGCTTCAATCACTCCAAACTCCAAATTCTCAAAGTGGAGACAAGGACAGCCCTTCAAGCCATCATTTACAACCTAAACCCTAACAATAAGGTCTTCAAAGCCATAACACTACATCTCCCAAACATCTTCGAGGAGTTCATGACCACAGTAGAGCAATACGTCACCTAAGAGGACACCATTAGAGCACATTTGGAGAATGACATGCATTGGAGCACCCCCACGAAGGATCGACTCAGCTGTAGAGAAGATCATCCTTCTTCATCCAAAGAGCACCAAAAGAGGCAAAAGCAAAAATTTGCAGACTAACCCAACTATACTCTATTGAACTGCTCTCTTGGAGAAGTTCTCTATGAGTTCCACGAGTAGCTACCCCAAGCTCCACACGTTAAGGAAACCTTAAAAGCAACAACCTCAAAAAAATTCTACGATTATCATGATGCATGCTGCCACAACACCCATGAATGTTGCCACCTCAAGAGCTCTATCGAAGACCTTATTCACAAAGGTCGCATCGACCACCTTATTGCTAATGAGAGAAACCAAGCACAATCAACTAGACGTCACCAGACCAAAGATCAGTAGCAACAACTACAACCCTAACAAGAAAATCCGCTCAACGATAAGTACGCAAGGCAAGTGAGGATGAATACAGACAATAACAGGAGGGCCAAGGCTTTCAAACGAAACCTATCCCTCGCAACCTTAACATGAAATACTATATGTCTGGGTAAAGAAACCAAGAATAGACGCTACCATCTTTTTCTTGGACAATGAAAAAGAAGATATCCAGTACCCTTACATTGACCTCATAGTAATCAACACCAAGATAGGGTACTTTGACATCCCCAAAACTTTCATTAATAATGGAAGCTCAATAGACATCCTATTCCACTCTACCTACGAGCAAATGAGAGATCAATTGGAGGAATCCCTCGCCCCATACAAGCAAAGCCTAACTGGCTTTGATGGAAAGTCTATCCCGACTAGGAGCCTAATCATACTCCCTATTCGGCTAGGTAATGACAAACAAATCGCTTTACAGCTAATTGATTTCATTGTTGTCAACCATTATTCCCCCTATAACACTATCCTAAGGTGACTAAGCCCTAACAAATTCAATGTATGCATTAATCAAAGGTGCCTCAAAATGAAGTTCACAACACCTACGAAGGTCAATATCATCTGTGACAACTAAAAGTTATCTAGGATGCTTTACTTAAGCGACATCTCATACAATAGGGTAATACACAATGAATTGGCCTAAAGAGCCTACAAAACTTAAGGTAGGGACCAGTAGAAGAAACTAAGTTTGTCCAATTCAATGACTAACCTTACCAAACTACTTGGATAGGAATTTCCCTATCCATTAAGGAAAGGGAGGACATCATCGCATTCCTTCATTCCAACTCAAATATCTTTGTAACCTCTTTCAAAGAAATGCCCAGAATCATAAACATACCCAAGGCAATACACCATATTTAGGTTAACCCCTATGTATGCCCTGTCAAGCAAAAAAAAAAAAAAAGACACTTTGCACTCAATCAAAAGGTTGCCATCAAGTAGGAGATCTAAAAGCTAATACTATCTAGCTTCATAAGGGAGGAGCACTACCCTTCTTAGCTAGTATCATGCCCCAAGGTAGTAGAGTTATAACAGTCCCATCGTACAAACCATTTTAGATAGAAGCTAACCTTATAGTCGTTTTTTTAGACCCAATTAAAATAAGGTATCGACCACTAATCTACTTTCAACTAAACAGTTCATAAATTAAACATATTATTTACCTACGAAAATATGAAAAATACATATTAAGATTTAAATAACTCGAATAATGTTTACAAGATATAGTAACCTAATCTTACTTTTCTTAAGTAATACATAAATTGATATTAAAAGATTTAAAGATAAGGCCCAAACTTCAAGAATGTAATTGATCCTCAGTTTTATATCCTTATTCCTTAAAATCTAACAGTTGCTAGCTTGAAGATAATTATAAAGCCATTTCCTAACTAGCACCTACAACAACATCTATAGGGATATAAGCAACCAACCCTTTAGTAAATTTGGATGGAGACTTATAACTATACATCAAGTACAAATAGGGTTATCATCCAATTATTTTAATGTAATGCAACAAAAAAATGCTATCACACGATGTTATCTGGTCCATCATGAGAATAGAGATATTACACTCACTCTAATCTGGGTTAAGGGGTTTAACGCACATTTTAACAGCTTACAACCAAACCTAAGCTTATGTAATGGAGACACCACTCCTCCGATAACTACCTTCGAATCACTGCTATCGCCCTTACCACGATCTTGTCTCCTATTACTTAGTTTGACTAAGGATGAAAAAGAGATCCTTATGCTATCCAACGCTATCCTTTTCTAAGGGGTCAGTATTTGTCCAAAGAACCCTAGACACTTCCCCTAATGGGTTACAATGCATGTCTAATTTAAATTTATAAGTCATATATTTAATTAAGTCTAGTTTAAGGTATTCAATCATTTTATGAAGAACAAATAGTTACAGTCCACAGCATTAAGTCAGAATCATACAATCAAACCCAAAAAATTACATATACAAGCATCCACATAAGCAAGCTATCTAACAAGCATAAGAAAACATAATCTCATGCCTCCGAGTACTATAAAACAATACTCTGAAATATAGTAACATATTGATCCCAAACTTACTTGGACTTTCCGCTCGCTCACTTAAGGTGTAACTCACTACAGGCCTTCTTTGATGGTCCCTATAATACTAATATAATTTCAGTGTTCATATAACTATTATTCATATATAAATTTTATTCTATAATTAATATTATTATCTTTAGTTGAAGGTTTTACTATATATAATTATTCATCTTTTTAACTCTCCTAAACTTATCCTTATTTTGACCTAGGTTTTGAATTTGTTTCTTATTTTGTTTTTTATTCAATCTCTAAGTCAAGTTTTGGTTTACCTTTTGGTTACCCTTTATTTATAATTCTTATAAATGTCTTCCAACCTTTTTCTTACAATTTATTTAGGTAAATATAACTTTTGGTTCAAATTTTGACTAACTTTATAATATACTTCTATTAGCCCTAATTCTAATTTTGCTTTTGAATCAGATAATGCCTCAGGAATTATCTACATTTTAACATAACCGCTCATACATACATGTTTATATATATAAGCTTTGAATCATTAGTTTTAGTTTAAAGTTATAATTTTCCACAATTGTTCAAGTTCTATATTACCTATAGCTAAGTTAGTTATAGACTAGTTTTTTATTCAATTTTTGAATTAGGTTCTACTTTAGCTTTTAGTCGCTATTTTATTTGTAAACCCTAGGAATTCCTCTCGAACCAATATATAAAATTCATCTAACTATACTTGAGTATTATAAATCTCCTATCTAACTTATTGTAGATACCCAATTTTTGTCCCCTCATTTTTTGTTTTTTAAAAGGATCCTAATTCAAAAATGAATAAATAAATAAATTGAAAAACGATAAAAATACAAAAAAATGGAAAAAAAAAAAGAAAAATCATAAATATTTTTTAGCAAAGTAGATTTTTAGGAAGAAAAAACGATTTAGGATCAATTGGTTTTAGTTAGATTCAAATAGCTATAGAGAGTAATGTAGTTTGAGTACGATTTAATTTACTAAATATCAAGGCACAAGCCAACGGCCTAACAAATAAGTATTTGAGCATTGGCATCTAGTTAGCTCGAGGTCATAGGTTTGAATCTGCTTTTTATTTTTTTTTTCTTCCATTTTGTGAAAATTAATTAGGCGTATAAGATTCGAATCCAATTTTAAATCTTATCAAATCTTTTGAATTAAATGCGATAAAGAGTTGTAAGATTCAAATCTAATTTGATTTTTATCAAATCAAATTTGAATCGATATAAAATATTCTAATGTAATTTGATTTTTATCATACCAAATGAGAATCGATATAAAAGATTTAAATCCAATTTGATTTTTATCAAATCAAATTTAAGTCGATATAAAATGTTTGATTTTATATAATTTAAAAGATTTATTTTTGAGTTTTATATAGAACGATCACGCGGCATAAAACTGGGAACAATGAGACACTTGCTTAATCAAAAACACTACCCCCTACACCGTGACTTTCAAATTCATTTCCCCATTACTGCTCAACAGCCCCCTTCCACGCAAACCCCAACCTTTTCCTCCGTCCTCTACTTGACATCAATTACCATCTACACCACAGACCAAAACCAGCACCAAACACACTCCTTCACCAGCTGACTCTCTTTCGTCCTTGAATCAACATGACCCATTCCCTCACGCATGGCCAAAACATGAACAAGGCCATTCACTTCAAGCACATAGACACGCCACAAACACATTTGCACACTGAAGCTCACGTCTTAATCTCACAAACACATTCACACACTGACGCTGCTACGCTTTACGCACAAACGTTGCTGTACCCTCTCTCGCACATCAACAAAACATATCTACAAATAGCAAGCCTAGCTTCCACGTACTCCATCTACTTTCAATTTCACACAACACAATCTGCAACTCCAGCCCACATACACCCCTCACTCCATGCGACAGCACTTTACACAGTCTACTCTACACGGACAGTAGCGACCTCACCCACACACTCGATCAATACCAATATTCCGACATTGATGTACTATCACAATATTTCTTAATCACGCGAACAACGTTAAACACAACACATCCACATTTCGGTAGCATCCTCTCCTAGTTACTCAATCACACCATCATCCAACTCCATTGCAAATCATACGAACAACCTACTACAGCACTTTACCATTCACACACACAACGTTCACCGTCACTATCTACTAACTTCAACCACCCTCCATCCTCACGCAATCACACAAACAACCCACTACAGCACTTCACCATTTACATACATAACGTTCACCGTTGTTGTCTACTAACTTCAACCACTCTCCATCCTCGCACGATCACATGAACAGCCCACTACAATACTTTACCATTCATACATACATAACGTTCACCGTCGCTATCTACTAACTTTGACCACTCTCCATCCTCGCACGATCACACAAAAAGTCCACTGCAGTACTTCACCATTCATACACACAACATTCACCGTCGCTGTCCACCAACTTCAGCCACTCTCCATCCTCGCGCGAACCTTACAACCTTGTGACCTCTCAGCTACGCACAACACATAGTTGTTCATCCATGACCCATCTCCATCCTCCAGCACATCAAACAGTAACCAACAATAGGTGACCTACATTCTACATAGATCACTCCAATTAATACTTGTTCCAAGCGTGATGGCCTGAGCAAATCCTAAATTCATCCTTACCAATCTCTCATCAGTTTCTTCAATCGTAAGCTAAGCTAATGGACGGCAATAGCAAGCTTGAGCTTCTTAATTAGGCATACTCTTAAACCAAGCTTCGCTTTATAGTACCAGCACTTCTGTTACGTATTAAGCAATTCCTTCATCAAACAACAAATCAGGTTCAATTCTAATTTATTATTATTATTATTTTATTTATTAGTTACTTAGTTATTTATGTCAATAACATAGTATATAAATATATATATATATATATTAGCTTAGGTATTTTTTAGTATTAGGTTTTTCTTAGGATTTCTTACTTAAGAAATTATTTTTTTCAAAAATAAAAATCAATAAAAAAAACCTTTTTTTAAAAAAGAAACTAGGACGACTTAAAGAGGTTTTTTTATGAAATAAGAACACTCAAGAATTAGGACCCTTTAGATTTTTTTTTTAATAAATTACATTGACAAATACTTAAACCCAGTCATTTTTTCAAAATTCAACCAATACACTAAAGTTTTTGGAAAGAATTATGGTCGTTTGATCCTGACTAGTGAATATGTAAGTACCTTCGAGCGAAGTTAAAATATGTAGAAATTTAGGTCTTTTAATTTTCTTTTGGTTTTTATTTTTCTTAAAAATATTTAAAAATGACAATTTTGAAGAATAAACCTAATTTCAAAAAATAAAGTGGTATCAATTAAGGTTTAATAGGTTAGCCGCTGAATTCAAAACTCTCTAGTTTTTATCAAATTGAAATCGAAGACTAGTGGCTAAATCATAATTAATCCATCCAATTGATTACGATTTCTCTTTTTCCTAACTTCGATTGGGTAGCAACTCCAAAAGTTTTTTAAAAGAATTGGAATTTCCCAATTTCTCTAGTTAGGGATTAATATTGAATGGCTTAGGGTTTACTATTAATTGGAAAGTAGGAAATAGAATTAAATATAAAAAAACCCCACAAAATTCAATCGCGACACTTATAACCAATATTTTGGTCGATATGGTACACTATATTCCTAATTTAACTACCAAATTTACTCCCGATGTGATAATAACACCTATTAACCTTAATACATATTCTATATCAGATTTATATGATGCTTTTAATATTATAATATTATCAATTTAACCTAATATTTCCTGCTTATTTAATTTCTTATATATACATATTATACATTATTACATAATCTACACTTAAAACATATATCTAACATCCCTAACACTACAAATATCGTCTTTCATTATTAAATATCATACAAAAATGTCCACTTACACCCTAAATCAGAATTTGCACCAAATTAATCCTAATCGCAAAATTAACTTAAAATATACTCTTTTATCTATTATTCCTTTATACATATTTATTACATAATATATACAATATATACATCCAACACCTCAAACTCCACAAATACCATCCTACATTAGCAACTATCATCTAAAGATATCTAATTACATACTAAATCATAATTTTCACCAAATTAACATTATATTACAAAATTAATCTGAAATATTGCCTTTTATGTATGATTTTAAGGCCTAAAAAATAAGATAAAATTTTTAAAAAATAAATTTTAGAAAATTTCTTCATAGGACTGATATACATATCCTAAATAGTCTACTAAAAAATTTTGAGATCAAAACTATATCATTAAAGTCATTTAAATCAACATCAAAAACTAACTTAACTTTAGTAATTTCTTAAGAGTAGTATATTTTGAGACTTAATTTTATCAAATTGATATTTTTCTCTAAATCTAAATACAAAAATATCCTAGAATACCAATTTCCATAATTTTCGAACTTGATTTACTATTTTTAGTAATTTATTAAAAATCTAATCAAATTAGAGCACTCATGGAAAATTGACCATACCGCCACCTCTAGCCACCTTGGGGTTATCGACCTACCTAAGCAAGTGGTTCACTGTTGATTGGTGGCCACGGTTTCACCCTAAGTCCTCGTCTGATTTGTATACTCTGGTTTAACCCCAATTGTATACAGTTTTTCTAATTTTTTATAAGAATATTCTTCCCTCTCTTCTTAATCTCTCTCTCTCTCTCTCTATTTTTATCGGACTCCCAACTTACCAACACAAATTGTGGAAGAGGACTTCTGTATTTATAGTTAAGTATAGGTGTTTTTCTTGAATTTTTAGGTACTGAGTGCTCCTTATCCATTTCCTTTTTACTTTCTATTTGTTCTAGTTTAATTGGTTGATTTTCTTTCTTCCTTTCTCAGCATGCCATGCCCCATTTCCTGACAATTCTTCACTTTTCATGAATTTTTCTTGAATTATTTAGTATTATTTTAATATATTTCAGGTATTTTAAGTAATTTCGGATATTTTTACCTATACGTAAATACATATATAGTATAAATAAATACTTATAAATATTATTTAAGTTGTTTTATAAATTTTAGTATACATATGTAGACACCTAATTTTTATTACCTTTATTTTTAATTTTATTTTTATGATTTTTCTTTCTTTTCTCAATAGGCCTTAAATTAAAAAAAAAACACAAAAAAATAGGAAATTAAAGAAAACCCAAAAATTAAGAAATTAAAAAAAAAAAGAATTTTAGGAAAATACAAAAAATAAAAAAAATTAGAAAAAACATAAAAAATTAGAAAATTAGATAAGAAACAATTGAGAAATTTAGAAAAAAAAAAAAAGAAAATTGGAAAATTACAAAACATAGAAAAATTGAAAAAATAAAAGATTTTAGAAAATAACATTTTACTAGGATAGATTTTTATTTTTAATTTAGGTTTAAAAGTTGGGCTATTGAATCTAGGCTTAAATTTAAATTTAGCCCAAGCTGATCGAGTCCATATGTGCAATTTTGTTTCACGTATGGATAAGGTACAAACTAACAACCAATCAGATAAGCACATAAACATTTGCATTGGGTTTGAGTGTGAGATCTTAGATTCGAATCTTAGCAAAAATAGAGAGGTCTTATTTTATTTTTAATTTTTTTTTATGTAACATATTGTCACGTGTCAGGATCATATTGCGCAACATATCCTGACATGTAGTCGCACAAGACTAGATGAATCTAACGTGGTGTTACACGCATGCCAAATCAACTGCCACATGTCATATGGTGACACATGGCAACACTTGGTTGATTGAGTTAGCTGACGTGGCGCCACGTCAATACTTTCCTTCTCTTTCCCTCAATTTTCCCTTGTTTTCTCCAGATTTTCCTCCCTTTCCTAGTCAAGAATAGGCCTGACCCCTTCACTTTAGCCTTTGATTTTATGCTTTTCCCTTACTTAAACACACCAATTAATGGTGCAAATTCATCCTCCGAGTAGCCTACTTTGAATCAAACACAATAACAAGTCCAAATACAATCAAAGGAGCATTCAATTTGAGCACAAAAATTTGAAAAAAAAAAAAACAGTATTTTCAACCATTTCCATTAAATTCAAATTTGAGCTTTCCATGTTTCTAAGTTGAATTCAAATATCAAATGGATGTTAGAGGAGCTCATTGGACATACACAACCTCCCACGAGCTTCAGAATCAACTCGCAAGCTCTCTCTCTCTCTCTCTTTCGCAGCCTCTTTCTCTCTCTAACCCACACACTCTCTCTTCAAATCTCTCTCTATCGTACTCTCCACCACTAACCACTACCCTCACTAGCTTCCCCACACTATCAACTCCTTAACCCAACTCATCTCGTACCCTATCATAACCCGTAGTAACACCACCAAATTTGTCACTACTTAACCCTAACCGCCACATGCCACCCCCCGTCGCCCTTCTCAAAACACCACCTCCGACCACCTTAGCCCCAAATTGAACCCATGATCGAACTCCCCACACTCCAAAACCCCTACACCAATCAACCAACCATGCCCAGCAACCCCCTCCAACGCCACCCAAACACCACCGCCAACCACCACACCCAACAACCGCCAAATGACCACCCCATGCCATGACATTGGCTTTACCCCCCATATCCCTAATCTAAAATACATGAAATAACATTCACTCCCCTTAATTTGGCCATTAGAATGGCTAGAGTCAACCCCAAGCCGCCGTTGATGCTATTGAAGACAATGGAACTTAACCTGCACGTCTGATCCGACCTAACCCAACCGATCCGACCCAACCAACCCACCCAAGTCCAACCCATAGGCTCAAATCATCCGAAGTCTTTTTTATATATATATTTTATTTATTTATTTATTTATTTTTAGTTGTTGTTAGTGTTGTTTGATTTTCTTTATTTTTTATTTTTAATTGTAAATGTAATAAATAAGAAAAAGAAAAAAAAAAAGAGGAAAAAAGAAAAGAAAAAAAAAGAGGAAAAAAGAAAAAAGAAAGAGGGTAAGTTTATTTTACTTTATTTTTACTAGTTTAATAAAAGTAGATAAAATATAATAAGTAATAAATAAATAAGGTGATATAATAAAAATAAAATAAGTAAGATAGGGTTTTATCACTTAGAAAAATTGATTTTCAAAAAATAAAATAAAATAAAAATAAATCAACTATTTTTCAAATTAAGATCATTTAGAATTTCCAAAAATAGAATTCAATTTAAAACCCTTTTTTTAGAAATTTTCTTAAATGAACTAAAATTGAGTGAAAAACATAAAGTCAATTATTTTCAAGAATTAAAACTAACAACCCACTAAACTTTTTATAAAAAGAACTATGTACATTTGATCCAAAATAACAGGTACGTAGGTATCTATGGAATGACAATAAAAATTAAAAGAAAAAACTAATTTCCCTTTTTCTTTAGTTTAGATTATTTCATTTATCCAATTAAAGTAACCAATAATCAAGTTTTTTCTTTCAAAATTAAATGTGATTTTTAAGATTAATTCTAATTTTGGAAAGTCAATAGTACCCATAAAGGTTTAAAATTCCTAAACCTCTGATCCAGATTCTCTAGTTTCAAAAACTGTTTTGTATTATAACTTAACTGTTTTTTTCCGACTCCGATTGAGTGGCGGCTCTAAAATTATTTTCAAAACAAAAAGGAATGGTTTTCTTTAAACCCTAATAGAGGAACAATATTAAATGAGTAGGGTTTAGTACTGATCAGTTTAAAGAAAACATAATTTTATAAAAGAATCGGGAAAGTGAAAAACCAAGCTTGACAGCTTAGCAACTCCACTGGAGACCATCAAGAAGGTTAGCCATTTGATTTTCCAAAATGAAGATTGATCTCTAAAATCACCTTAAATGCAATTTAGTTATTCATTCTTTGTTTATATTATAATTATACTACATTTCTTTGCAAGTTTAGTTCTATTTCTTTAATTTAAAGGGAGTTTATTTTTCGCACCATGAATGCATGATAGAACGGTCGAACATAGACCGTCTTAGGGCCTTAAGACAAGGAGCCATTATGTAAGTTTCAGGCATAATGGGGCAACCACCATTTGGAGCTTATTAGGCTATCCCACTTAAACTTCAATATGACCAAGGAACCGTTTTTTCATAAACGCATAAGGTCACAGAGTTTAAGAATCTTTAGAACCAACCATTTTTGCATACATTTCATGGAACGACGAATAACTAACAAGGCGGCAATGTTATAAAGAGAATAATAAAAAAAAAATGATGAAACCTGAAGTTTGTTTCCCTGTATTCTTTCTTAGGGTTCATATACATAGGGAGCTATCTTTGTACTTTCTTTTCATGTAAATAATCCTTTGTAATTTATGCTTTCCTTGTAATATTTCAAAAATGGCCAACTCATCCAACGTCAAGGTCTTCACTAAGGAAATTCATGTCTACAAACCCAAAAACCCAAAGCCCATACTCAATTAGTGGTTTCAGACCTTTAACTCAAGAGAACAACAGTTCATTATCAACAAAATTTGACCCATACTCTCACTAACCAAAGTGGATGTTAACATCATGCTAGTAAGGGCCTTAGCCCATTTTTGGGAGCCCAAAGAACTAGCATTTCAATTTGGGCTACACCTAATCGGTTCAAATCTAAAAGAGTACACCCAACTGCTCCAAGCTCATCTTTTTTATGAAATTTATGTTCTAGAACTCAGCTTTGGTCCAGCTTACATCTTTTCAAAATTCTTGGGAATCCATAAGACTAAGATAAATGAGGCCCTAAATGATTGCAACAAACACGCTATCAAGATATGGGATCCAATCGATTGGTTCCAAAACAAGCCCAATTCTGATAGAGCTAATGGCTCAGTTTTGATAAAGGAAGTCTTACATTCCTGCCTTACTTGCTAAACAAACAAGAAACCTTAATTTCCTTAAGAAAAAAGGCTATGGAGATCTCAGGACAAGTATGGCACTGTTAATGGTGTGGTTCATCAGTCACATCAAATGCCTTAGGTTGGACTTGATAAGGGTTGCGTTCGCCAAGAAGATTGATCTTATTAACTCTTTCATTAATAAGACCAAATTACTAGAAAATATCCCCACCTCTCTTTAGATAGAGGTTTTACAAGATTTTCGGGTCGAAGACATACTGTAGACTGCCGGATGAAGCAATTACACTAAGGTCATATTGATTTGCAAAGATTACCATGGTATACCATTAATCGGAATGAGTTAGTATACGGGGTTACTACCTAAACAACATGGCAAGGCAATTTGGGGAGATCCAAGACATAGTTCATAAGCCTTCATTAGAGCCATTCACCCTCAACCTTAAAGAGCCTTACTTAGCAAAAAAGGTATCCAAGCTTCGTAAGATCAAAGCTTGGTAGGATACTAAGACCGTAAGCCCCAACATCGATTTGAGTGAATTCATAGGTGAAGTAGACAAACATTATGTCACCAAAAAGGTACTTATATGATCAACTTCACAAGGCGAATGCAAAACGGTATCAGGCACCAGAAGTCCTTTAACCTTCCCCCATAAACCATGGCTCTAAAATGACGACCTATATGGACCAAGTAAAAGCTCGTATGGAGGTCCTCTATGATGAAAAAGATAGATAGGAAAACCTATTTTGAGAATCTAGGCAAAGGTCGCACACCTTGGAACACCAGCTAAAAATGGCCCAGAAGAAGATTCAAGAGTTTAAGGAAGCGACTAAGTAAGATCAAAAGAAGGAGAAGAAAGTGACATTTGGCCTACAGAAAAAAAATAGAAAAAAAGAAAATTAGTATAGATGGATTTGTATCTTTTCCTTTCTTTCATGTAATAAAACTTCAGGAATTCAAAAATAACAAATAACTTGCTATTCTGTTAATTATTTATCAATTCCCTCCTTTCCATTCGTATGGCTCATTTGCATTCTTTCAAAAATTATTCGTATACTAACTTATTGAAAAGTGGTTTTAACCAGGTCGCCAAGATAGCTCCAAAACGTCAAACTTTCTAAAGAAGCCCTATCAAAACCCGTTCTCAAACTAGAATGGTTAACCAAGGAAACAACAATACCAACACCAACAACAGCAATGTCAACCTCGAGGTTATCGATCCCACTGAGCTGAGGTTCTAGTCTTTGGAACGAATAGTGGGGAACATGGCAAATCAACTGAGTTTTCTTGCTAACAACATCTCTTTGCTTAGGTCTACGACTCCATCAAATGAAGAAAGTTCTAAAGCCCAATACAAAAAGAATGTTGAAGCCACACCCCTCGAAGAAGCCTACCATAAGGTCAATCAGGGCTTTGAATCCTTTTAAACAGAAGGGGTATTTCTAAAGGCCAACCCAAATTTTGAGCTAAACACTTACTCGTTCTCAATCAACCCAAAGCCTAAAGCTGATTAAGATAAACTAAAAGCTTAAGAAGCAGCTAACTCAATAAATTATTGAAAAAATGAAAATGCTCGAGGGATATGATGGATTTGAGTACGCTAGTATAACAAACTTATCTACCTATGATCATGCAAGCTTCCCAAAAAAGTTTAAAGTACCTAATTTCGAAAAATACAACGGGACTAGATGCCCTAAGTTGCACACCCGATTATAAGTACGTACGTAAAATGGGCAAATATGTACAATATGACTAGCTCATGGTCTAGACCTTTTAGGACAGCCTAACTGACCCTACTTTAACTTGGCACACCCAATTGGACCTGAATCAGGTGAACACATAGGAAAAGCTAGCCAGGGCATTCTATGAGCAATATAGATTCAACATTGAAGTGGTGTCAATCATGATGGATTTGGTTGCCCTAAGGAAAAGGCACAATGAATCTTTCAAAGAGTATGCCCAAAGGTGGAGGTCCCTAGCTGCAAGGGTATCTATCCCTATGACTAAGAAAGAGTTAACTACAACTTTTATCAACACTCTTTAGAGACCCTATTTTGCTCACCTAATCGGACAAGCCTTTTCGAGCTTCGCAGAAGTAGTGACAACAGGGTATTGAATTGAAAGTGTTGTCTCCTCTAGCAAGCTACAAAAAACATCAGATAAAAGACCACCCTCTACTAAACCTACCACCAGCAAGCCTAGAGAAGCTACTATTAGCATGATCAATTCAAATATTAAGCCTAACGCCCGAGTCTCTTTCAAGGAAAATCCTCTACCAGCTCAACAATAGTACAGAAGCCAACTACAGGTTAGTAGAGCCCCAAGGCAATTCACCAGAATACCTGTTCCACTCAATCAGGTACTTAAAAAGTTAAGGAGAGATAATCTACTCCATTCTGAGGCTCCTCGTGAAAGGTATAAGCCAAGATTTTTTTATCCTAATGCAAGGTGTCAGTATCATCTAGGGCAAGTGAGCCATTCAACCAACTCGTGCTGGAGGTTGAAAAATAAAATCCAAGACTTAATTGATGAAGGGACAGTACAACTGGATTTTATGGAGGCACCTACTCCAAACGTCAACAACAACCCCCTGCCAAACCATGGGCCCATCATCAATATGATGTCTAACCATTCAAAGCCTGCCATCAACATGATCGGTCTTAACCAAGAACCTAAGGTTTATAGATTCTACAAAAAAGAAGTTCCACAAACTAAAGGTACACTTTCCATGGGCCTGCCATCAACATGATCGATCCCAACTAAGAACCCAAGGTGTATAAATTCTACAACAAAGAAGAGAAGCAAATTCCACAAACTAAAAGGTACGACTTCCATGTACTTGTGGTCCCCGAAAATTATAAAAATGCCCCTCTCAACTACTAGGCAATAAACTAGGGGCAGTCAAGCTCACTTGTAGGGGGGATTACCTACTTTAGTAGAATCTATAATCCGAGGGAAGACTTGAAAAAGAAGTTCATGCTGGAAATGCCAAGCACTAAACAAGCTGAGCATAAAGAAGGATTGAATACCTTCACCAAGATGATCAAGTCTAGCAAGTATAAATAATGGATCATCTTACTAAGACTCCAGCACAAATATCCTTCATGAGTCTACTGATGGCATCAGACCTACATCAAGAAGCTTTGTTCAAAACACTAAAGGAAGTCAAGGTCCCTCATGAAATCTTGGCTAAAGGATTAGCTCTATCACCAATTCCATCCTCGTTATGGATCAAATTTCTTTTTCTATCAAGGAACTGGGCGAAAAAGGTAACCAGTACACAAAGCCCTATTCATAATAGTGAGGATAAATAACATCATTATGACAAGAGTCCTCATTAACAATGGGTCATCCTTAAATGTCTGCCCTTTGGCTACCCTGGATTTATTAGGCATTGATACGACCGCTATCAAACCAAGTTCAACAATAATAAGAGCTTTTGATGGATCTAGAAGAGAAATAATAAGGGAGATCGGCTTACTAGTGGATATTAGACCACAGAAGTTCAACATCCCATTCCAGGTTTTGGACATTCCAAGGACCTTCAATTTGTTATTGGGAAGGCCTTGGATTCATTCAGCAGGGGTCATACCGTCAAGTCTTCACCAGAAAGTTAAGTTCATCTCCAATGACCAGGTCATCACAATTCTGGGTAACCAGGATTATGAAATCTACAAAGAGACGGCTACAACCTATGTTGGTACGGAAGAGCAAGAAGACTTTAGACTCTAAATGTTTTATGAGGTGTGCATGATCACTAATCAATAGAAGGATGAGAGGCTAAAATTCAAAGAAGGATAGTTTGGGACCTATGGGCTAGGATACATTCAGACCTATGGGTTAGAATACATTCCGACCCCGATAGAAGAGTCATAAAGAATGTAAGCTAAGGACAGAAAAGGTGATAGGTTATATCACACTCCAATGACCTTTCCTCCATTATCAGAAATTTTCATCTAGGCCGAAGCCTAGAGCTCAAAGCCTACCAAAGAAGGCATTTCCAACAAAAATGACGGGGCTAGCCTTTCCAATAAATCCCAGCACTTGAATAATTAGTTCTCCATCTCTGTGAATAAAAATAAGTCTTCCTTAAGGTAAAGGATGAATTACGATCCTGTATTTTATGGAATTTTGTACTCAACTACCTTTGTTCTTCAAATGATTGTACTTAAAAAAAAGTTCCCCTAAATAAAATCAATCTCTTTTCCCTTTACTCCTACCTTACTTACACTCTTCCTTTTACATACTTTTCTTTTTCTCCAGATCCAATGATCCGAATAAAGGCCATGGATATCTCGCACAGATAGGTGATGAAAATATTGATATCACTTTTGGCCCTACTAGGTTAGACGATGGGAGTAATGTCAATAACCATAATGACGTACAAGAAAGCTAGAAAAAACATGAAATGAATAGAATTTCCATTAATGAGCTAACCAAGATAATTAATATTGGGACCAATGACAACCCTAAGGTATTGAAGATTGAGGGAAATTTGAAAGAAGATCAAAAGGCAAAGATGACCACATTATTATCTAAATACCAAGACGCATCCGCATGGTCTTATGAAGACATGCTCGGATTAGATCCGTCGATCGTAGTCCATCATTTACCCACACAAGAGGATATCAAACGTAAGAAAAAAAAAGTTAAGAAGATTCCGACCGGATGTTATATTGAAAATCAAGGAAGAAGTCAAAAAATTACTGGAGGTCAGTTTTGTTGAGGAATCTGATTATCCCAAGTAGGTAGCTAACATCGAGCCTGTAACAAAAAAGAATGGAAAAGTCAGAGTATGTGTGGACTTTCAAAACCTTAATCAAGCAACCCCTAAACATAAATTTCCCTTGCCCCATATCAATGTCTTGGTCGATAACGTAGCTGGAAACCATCTTTTCTCTTTCATGATGGATTTTTCGGGTATAACCAAATTCAAATGGTTGAAGAAAATAAAGCTAAGACGACATTCATCACAACTGAAGGCATGTTTTGCTACAAAGTAATGCCTTTCAAACATAAAAATGCTAAGGCAACTTACCAAAGGGCTATGGTAGCAATCTTTCATGACATGATGCACAAAGAAGTTGGTGTATATGTTGATGATATGATTACTAAGTCCAAGGAAGGAGAAAATCATATGGAAAATTTGAAGAGATTGTTTGATAGGTTGAGAAAATTCCAACTAAAGCTCAACCCAAAGAAATGTACTTTCGGAGTGACTTTAAGGAAATTATTGGGTTTTATAATCAATCAAAGGGGCATCGAAGTAGACCCTAATAAGGTCAAAGCAATAGTTAACCCGCCTTCGCCACGCACACTCAAAGCAATCAGAGGTTTGTTGGGCCATTTAAACTATATAGCCCGGCTCATCCCAACTCACAGACAAGTATCGTCCTTTGTTTAAGTTGTTAAAAAAGAATGCCAAGATCAACTGGGACGAAGAGTACGAGCAGGCCTTTACAACAATCAAAGAATACCTTATGAGCCCTCCAATTCTGGTAGCTCCAAAAACTAGAAATCCGCTATTCCTATATTTGACAATATTATTAGAGTCCATGGGGTGTATGCTCGACTAGAAAGATAAGGAAGGAAAGGAACGGGCTGTATACTACTTGAGCAAGAAATTCACTAAAGGAGAGTATAAATATTGAGAAATTAAAAGAACCTACTATACTTTGGTCTAGATAATGCATCAACTCAAATGATACACACTTTACTACCAGATTGAATTGTTGACTCGGTATGATCCCCTAAAGTACTTGGCAAACAAATTGGCCCTAATTAGAAGAATCTCAAAATGGCAAATGCTGCTATCAAAGTTTGACATTACATACGTGAACTAGAATGCAGTCAAAGGGGCAAGCATTAGTAGATCAATTAGTAGAAAATCCCTCTGATAACACTCCCCAAGAGATACAAGTCAGTTTCCCCAACGAAGAATTCCTAGCAGTTGAGGGAAACTCTGATAAAGGAGAAGATGACGAGTCACAAAAATGGAAAATGTTCTTTAATGGTGCAGCCAACATGTCCAGGTATGGAATTAGGGTAATAATAATATCCCCTAAAGGCACTCAATACCCTGTAGCTATAAGGCTCATTTTCCTATACACTAATAATATTGTTGAGTATGAAGCGTACATCATAGGACTCAAGATGGCCTTAGATAAAGATATTCAAGAATTAGAAGTGTATGGGGACTCTGCACTCATTATTAGCCAAGCCCAGAGAGAGTACAAGACTAAAGATCCTAAACTAATGCCTTATCACTAGCACTTGACTGAATTGGTGGATAATTTCAAAGAAATAACCTTCAATCACATATTGAGGACTCAGAATCAATTTGCTGATGCCTTAGGCACACTAGCATCTATGATCTAGCTATCTGGTAGAGTCGAGATTCAGCCTCTTACTATTGAAATTGAAGACAAGCCTGCTTTCTGCCTAACAATTGAAGGTATGAAAGATTGAAAACTGTGGCACCATAATGTTAAGACATTCCTATAACAAGGCACATACCCTGAAGAGGCCGAGAAAAAGGATAGAAAGATGATTAAGAGATTGGCCACTCAATTCTTAGTAAGAGAGTCCACCTTATACCAACGCTCTTTTGAAGGTACACTCTTAAGGTGTATGGATGACAAGGAGGCTGAGAAGTTAATGAAATAAGTACATGAAGGATTATGTAACCCTCGCATGAATGGTTACATGTTGATAAAGAAAATTATAAGGCTAGGGCATTATTGTTCAACAATGGAAAATGATTGCATCAACATTAGGCATTATCACTTATGCTAAGTTTATGCAATAAGATAAATGCCTTACCTCAAGAATTGCATACCCTCTCAACACCATGGCCTTTCTCAATGTGGGGTATATATATCATCGGCCCGATCACTCCAAAAGCATTCAATGGGCACTGCTTCATACTAATCATCATTAACTACTTCAATAAATGGGTTGAAGCTTCGTCTTATTAGAGCATTACTAAAGGGGTCATAGTTAAGCTCATCAAGAGAGACATTTTAGCCCAATACGGAACTCCGGAACAATCATCACTAAAAATGGCATCAATCTCAACAACAAAATTATGTTAGAATTGTATCGATAGTTCCAGATCATTCATAGGAATTCTACTCCTTATCGATCCCAAATGAGTGGAGCCATTGAAGTAGCCAACAAAAACCTCAAAAGAATCATTGAAAAATGGCTATCACATATAAGGACTGGCATTAGATGTTCCTCTTCGCACTCATGGCCTATTAGACTTCCATCTGAACGTCAATTGGGGCAACACCATACTCTTTAGTATACAACACTGAAGCAGTGTTACCAATAAAGGTTGAGATCCCGTTGCTTAGGGTATTACTAGAAACATAGTTAGATAAAGCCAATTAGGTAAAGAAATGCATCGAGCAACTGAATCTAATTGACGAAAGGAGATTGACAGCCCTATATCATAATCAGTGTTATCAACAAAGAATGGCTCGGGCCTTCAACAAAAGGGTACGACCCCGGAACATCAAAGAAGGAGATTTGGTGTTAAGAAAAAATCTTTCCAATGCATAAGACTCCAAAGGGAAATTTTCTCCCAATTACGGAGGTCCTTATGTCGTAAAGCGAGTATTACTAGGAAGGGCTTTGATTTTGTCCCAAATGGATGGGACAATGGTCATTGTCGTCGTTGTCATCGTTAGAATAATCACCCTCTCCATGGAGAGATCCAACTCCCTTTACTCCATTTAATCGAACCCATACACTACAGACACAGGAGGAGTTAAGGAATGAGATCTATAATGTTAGTAATTAACAAAATTCTTTAAAATACTTTATTACGGATTGATTCCCTTCGATGGGGAGTTTTATTTTCTGTTTTTCAAGGGAATACGAAACCCAAGTAAGCAATCATAGCAGATGTTTATTAGTCAAGAATAAGGCTTTTAGTTCATAAAAGTTCCAAAGAGACAAAAACAGTAGGTGGCTTTCTGTATTAGGTTAATTTCCATGATTTCTCCAAAAAAGCCGGTGAAGTTTTAAAAGTTCTACATCAAGAACATCCAGGTTGATAAAAAGGGACTAAAACATGAGTCAATGATTTCTGATGGGGCTTTTCAAAAAGGTTTAACAGTTTGGGTGCTATCAACAAAGACCGAGTAAGTATTTCCATGCAATGTTAGCACACCGATTTTTGAACCTTACTTTTGCATTTAAACCAGTTCCTTTTTTTTTTACTCCCCAGTCTTTTTTGAACCAACCCATAAGGCATTCACTTTCTGCATTTAGTGTTTAGCCAGTCTTTGAAAGCACGATCTTAACTCAATCTCTTTTCCAAAATCTCATTCTATTTCAAGCAAGCCCATTGGGCCCTTCTATTCACCAAATTTTTCTCAAGCAAGCCCATAAGGCATTTCCCTCTATTTACCAAGTTCCTCATTAGTTTCTTTTTTAACGCCAAGTTTAAGGTTGCTTGTCCCCGAAAGATACTCCTGCCTAGGTTCATAAGCCTAGTGAAGCACAACCAGGTTTTAGATCGATCCCAATTTAGGGTAGCTAATCCCCAAGAGACGCTCCCACCTAGGTTATGAGTCTAGTGAAGCACAATTAGGTTTTAGATCGATCCTAGTTTAAGGTTGTTATCCCCTGAGAGACGCTCCCGTCTAAGTTAGTAAGCCTAGTGAGGCATGACTAGGTTTTAGATCAATTATAGTTTAGGGTTACTAATCCCCGAGAGACGCTTCCACTTAGGTTAGTGAGCCTAATACAGTTTAAGGTTGCTAATCCCCGATAGATGCTCTCGTCTAAGTTAGTGAGGCACGGCCAAGTTTTAGATTGATCCCAGTTTAAGGTTGCTAATCCTCGAGAGACGTTCCTACATAGGTTAGTAAGCTTAATGAGAGATGACTAGGTTGTAAATCGATCCCAATTTAGGGTTACTAGCCTCCGAGAGATGCTCCTGCTTAGGTTAGTGAGCTTAGTAAGGCAGAACTGATAAAGGCATATTTTTCATGTTTTAAAGTGCAAATTAAGATAAAATTATTATTGATTTTATAGAAATCATTAAGAAATGGCACTTTATTATTTTCACTTAGACATTTCAGGAATTAGAGGATTCAAGAGTGAAATTACGGACAATTGAAAGGAATTTTAAGCAAATAAACAAAGTTCAAATCAACACATGCAATTTTGAATTAATGGCAGTCGGCCTAATAGCTGACTTAGAACTTATAACTTGCACTGGCAACCTTCGATGGCTACTCTATTGGCCTAAATGCCGGCTTTGCACTTATACCGTTGGCCTTCATGGAAAAGAAATTTCATACGAGCCAACCCTAATTTTTTATATAAATAGCTTATGTTTCATTGTTTGGGATATTTTTTAGACACTTTTTCCTTAGACGTAAAGAATCATAGAAAAGTCTTTAGTTAGTTCTTAAAGAATTCTTTGGGAGAATCACTTTGATCATTGAGAGGATTTTGCTTTTGTTGTAAAGACCAATTTGAAGTCACAATTGAAGATTATCTTTTTCAATACAAAATTAGTGACATCTATTTCAATTATTTTTATTCAATTCTGTGAATTATTTATGCTTTCAATTATAAATTTCCTTGCAATTTCAATTAGTATTTGTGTTTTTGTTTCCAAATTCATAGCTGGTTAAATCTATTTTTAGGAATTAATGAAACCCTAAATAGCTAAAATGATAATTGTATTCATGTCATAGGATTAAGAGATATATGGATAATTCATTATTGCAATTCTATTATTTCGATTATAACTGTTCAATTAATTATAATTGTTAGAAACCCTAATGATACAGGATTTGATATAGGGTTTATTAGAAATTCTTAGTTGATTTGATTAATCAATGTGAAAGTAGAGTTAATTGAATTAATTAGAAATTATCTAGAGATTAATGCGATGTTCGGGGATTGATTATTCACTAAGACATTAGGGATAATTGATTTAGAATATTAGACAATCATAATATTGAGAGATTTATGATTATAATTTAGAGTCCACTGTTAATTGGAAGATACGGAAGCTGACTAATTAATTAGGGATTTAAATCCTTAAGTTTTAAGGTATAATAATTTCACTTAAATAACTATATAGCTATTAATCTATATAACATGATAACAATTTGATTTGCATAATCTAGGATAGATTCTATTTTCCCATAATTCTCAATTGATTGCTTAATTTTAGATTTTTCATAGTTATTTTCTTTTCAATAGTTTTAGAGTAATTATTATATTAATTAATTTAATTTTGATTGCCTAAATATTGATAAAAACCAATATAAGATTAATATAGAATCGAGTTTTTTTTTAAGTTTTTTTATTATTTCTTTTAAAAATAGAATGTTTTTGGTGACCCATTTTTTTCTTTCTTATGAGACATTTCGAAAAAATTTTGTTTTTTCTTTTAAAAACTATATAACTAGAAAAGAATTTTTTTGCAATTTTATAATTTTTTTTAGTTCTTTTAAAATAGGTTCAAAAAATGAACGTCGTTTTTTGGGAGAACCAAAAGGAAATTCAGTTTCCATCCCCCATACTGTTAAAAAACAAAAATAGTTTTTTTGTCCTTACTTTTTCAACATCTCTTTCTGATTCGGAAGGAATCCATCGACAACCGTACTTTCTCTATATTACTTGATTCCAACCCAGTATACTTGTTAGAGTATTTGCATTTTATTTATATATATATATATAGTTTAAGCGAATCAATGACCAGGTCTTATTTCTTCATCCAAATTGATTTTAGGATAGCTATAGTTGTTTTAGAGTCATCTTGAGGGCAAAAATGGTATCTCTTTGTTTATGTGGCAAAATTTTGTTTAAATCTCACCACAAAGAGAGGCAACTATAGACACCTAATTTTTTTCCCCATTAATTTTTATTTTTATCTTTTTTCTTTCTTTTCTCAATAAGCCTTAAATTAGAAAAACATAAAAAAATAAGAAATTAAAGAAAACCCAAAAATTAAGAAATTTAGAAAAAAAAATAAGAATTTTAGAAAAATAAAAAAAATAAGAAAAAGCATAAAAATGAGAAAATTAGATAAGAAACAATTGAGAAAATTAGAAAAAAAAAAAGAAAATTGAAACATTACAAAACATAGAAAAATCGAAAAAATAAAAGATTTTAGAAAATAACATTTTACTAGGGTAGATTTTTATTTTTAATTTAGGTTTAGAAGTTGGGCCGTTGAATCTGGGCTTAGATTTAAATCTAGCCCAAGCTGATCGAGTCCATATATGCAATTTAGTTATACATATGAACAAGATACAAGCCAATAGTCTAACAGATAAGCACATGGACATTTGCATTAGGTTCAAGTGAGAAGTCTTGGGTTCGAATCTTAGCAAAGATAAGGAAGCCTTTTTTATTATTATTTTTTTTTTATTTAGCATACTGCAACATATCTTGACACATGACAGCACAGGATTGGATAAGGCTGACATGGTACCACATAGCATACTACGTCAACTACCACGTATCACATGGTGATACGTGGCAACATCTGGTTAGTTGATTTGGCTAACATGGCACCACATTAGTACTTTCTCTCAGTTTTCCCTCATTTTCTCTAGATTTTCCTCCCTTTTCTAGTTAAGAACAAGCTTGACCCCCTCACTTTGGCCTCTGATTTCATGCTTTTTCCTTATTGAAACACATTAATTAATGGTGCAAATTCATCCTCCAAGTGGCCTACTTTGAATCAAACACAATAACACATCCAAATACAATCAAAGGAGCATTCAATTTGAGCTCAAAAATTCGGAAAAAATTGTATTTTTGGTCATTTCCATTAAATCCAAATTTAAGCTTTTTATGTTTCTGGGTAGAATTCAAATATAAAATAGGTGTTAGAAGAGTTCATTAGACACATACAACCTTTTACGAGCTTCAAAATCAAGTCCCAAGCTCTCTTTCTCTCTAACCCGCACTATATCTCTTCGAATCTCTCTCTACTATGCTCTCTACCACCAGCCACCACCCTCACTAGCTTCCCCACACCATCAGCCCCCTAACCCAACTCATCTCATCCTCCGTCGTGACCCCTAGTGATGCTACCAAATTTGTCACCATCTAGCCCTAATCACTGCATGCCACCCCCCATCAAAACACCACCTCCGACCACCTTAGCCCTAAATTGAACCTACAATCAAACTCCCCATACTCTAAAACCTCTACCTTAATTGACCAACCATGCCCAACAACCCCCTCCAATGCTACCCAAACACCACCACCGACCATCACTTCCAACAACCACCAAACGACCACCCCAAGCCACAGCGTTGGCTCTATCCCCCATATCCCTAATCTAAAACACACGAAACAACATTCACCCCCTCAATTTGGCCACTAGAATGGCCAGAGTCGACCCCAAGCCGCCATTGCTGTTGAAGACAGGGGAACCCGACCTACACATCTGATCCGACCCAACCAACCCACCCAAGTCCAACCCGCAGGCTCAAATCGTTCGAAGTCTTTTTTATATATATTTTTTATTTATTTATTTTTATTTTTAGTTGTTGTTGGTGTTGTTTGATTTTCTTTATTTTTAATTGTAAATGTAATAAATAAGAAAAAGAAAAAAAAAAGAAAAAGAGAAGAAAAGAAAAGAAAAAAAAGAGGAAAAAATAAAAAAGAAAGAGGGTAAGTTTATTTTACATTATTTTTACTAGTTTAATAAAAATAGATAAAATATAATAAGTAATAAATAAATAAGGTGATATAATAAAAATAAAATAAAATAAGTAGGATAGGGAATAAAATTGTTTTATTACTTCGAAAAATTGATTTTCAAAAAATAAAATAAAAATAAATCAACAATTTTCCAAATTAAGATCATTTAGAATTTCCAAAAATAGAATCCAATTTAGGACCCTTTTTTAGAAATTTTCTTAAATGAACTAAAATTAAGTGAAAAACGTAAACTCGATCATTTTCAAGAATTAAAACTAACAACCTATTAAAGTTTTCATAAAAAAAAAAACTATATATATCTGATCTCGAAACGTAAGCACGTAAGCACCAACGAGGCGACGATGAAAATAAAAAAACAAAAACTAATTTTCCTTTTTCTTTAGTTTAGATTATTTCATTTATCCAATTAAAGTAACCAATAATCAAGTTTTGTCTTTCAAAATTAAAGGTGATTTTTAAGTTTAATTCTAATTTTAAAAATTCAAAGGTACCTGTAAGGGTTTAAAATTCCTAACCCCCAGATCCAGATTCTTTAGTTTCAAAAACCGTTTTATAAAATTGGTTTTAATCATTAGACTAGTGGCTAAGTTATAGATTATAACCAATCCACCTAATTGGCTATAACTTAATTGTTTTTCTTGGCTCTAGTCGAGTGGCAACTCCAAAATTGTTTTCAAAACAAAAATGAATGGTTTTCTTTAAACCCTAGTCGATGATCAATATTAAACAGGTAGGATTTAGTACTGCTTAGTTTAAAAAAGGCCTAATTTTATAGAAGAATCGAGAGGGTAAAAAACCAGGCTCGACAACATATAATTTATCTCTATCAATACGTTAATTATCAAAAATCGTTTTCCGCATTTCCTATAAATAATAGGTAATATATATATATATATAACTTGGTATTATAATATTTAATTATTTTATTATTTATTTTCATAAATGCAAACTTACTGGATTACTTCTACTAATATTTCTAACTTCTCCATAAAATTCAAGTTTGGTTGGATAGTTTATGCGATTACCCTAAATTTTTCAAACCGTTTTCAAACTGACCGATCATAAGTTGATCACCAGTTTTTGTAAAGCCTCACAACTAGCGAACACTGTCTTAGTAAAGAAATCTAACAGCAAGTGGAAATCATGTTATAATTAGATTCGCATGGCCCCTGAAGACTAGCTACACACATCCTGTCATTAACATTGGGAACTATGGTTACAAGGTTATGCCCTTTGACATCGAAAATGCTTGGGCAATGTATCAAAGGCTAGTGACAATTGTCTTCAAGCTACAGTTCAAGAGAAATGTAGAGGCTTATGTTGACAACATGATCATCAAAAGCAAACAAAAGACTCACCACATTCAGGATCTGTGCTAAACTTTCAACACATTACAGAAATATCTAATGAATCTTAATCTTTAGAAATAAGTCTTTGAGGTAAGCTTTGACAAGTTCTTTGGATTCATGCTAACACAGTGTGACATCAAAGTCGACCCCCACAAAATAAAAGCCATCCAAGACATGAAAGCCCCTTAGAAAATCAAAGACATCTAATGGATTACTTGTAGGATAACCGCTCTTAACCATTTTGTTTCCAAAAATGTCGACAAGTGTTTCGAGTTCTTCACATCACTAGGAACCCATCAAAATTTAATTAGATAGAAGAATGTGAGACTACACTTAACAGGCTCAAGCAGTTTATCAAGAGCCCATTCATGCTCTCCAAACCAACACCTGGCAAAGGACTCTATATATATCTGACCATAAGTGATCTAGCGCTCTCCTCAGTGCTCATCTAAGCAAATGGACGTAAGGACTAGCCAGTCTATTAGGTTAACTACATCCTCTAAGGGCCAAAAGTTAGATACACATGGGTTATGAAGTTCACCCTAGCTGTAATGATTGCTACTCAAAAATTGAGACCATATTTCCAAGCATACTCCATCATTGTTCTCATTAATCAGCCATTGCAAGCAATTTTGCAAAAGCCAGGTGCATCAAGACATATAGTCAAGTACTCCTTGAAGCTCAGAGCTTACATCATCCAATTCTACCCTAGATAAGCTATCAAAGGACAAGTCATTACAAATTTCGTTGTTGAATATACCTAAGAAGAGGAAGCACCAACTCATGTTAACATTTTACTGTAGCCTCCCCATGTCTATCATGTGGGGGTGGAGTAAGAATAATGCTACAAGGACACTATAATATGAAATTCCTATATGTGCTCAAGTTTAGATTTCCTACTAGCAATAATGAAGTTGAATACGAAGCCTTATCGCAGGCCTTAAGAGAGTAAGGGATGTCGGGGCTGAGAAACTCAATATCTACTTGAACTCCATGTTAGTTGTGTAACAGGTTAAGGGGAAATATGAGACAAAGGGGAAGACCATGGAAAAGTACCTCCAAGCAATACAAGACCTCTTCTTCAACCTTACCTCCTAGAATATCGCCAAGATCCCCCAAGTAGAGAATTCACAAGAAAATAAGTTATCCAAGCTCACATTCACAACTATGCCCTCGCTTTATACGAATGATAGGCAAATCCTCCTCCAGTACATGCCACAACAAACCATCGATTAACAACCACGGGAAGTCCTTAAGATTTGCCCCATATCCACCGAGCCCACCTTGATGGACCTAATCCTTGGTTACCTTAAGATTGGTGCCTTATTTGATGACAGAATGAAAGCCAAGGGGCTCACATACAATACAACCAACTATAAGATCACTTATGACATTCTTTATTGACGTAGGTACATCATGCCCTTACTTCACTGCCTAAAGACTAAAGAAGGCATTCACACCCTCAAAGAATTGCATGCAAGGATTTGCAATAATCACATCTAAGCCCAAGCTTTGTATTTAGGGTATTATTAACCAACAATGAAGGAAGACATAAAAGCCTTAGTGCAACAATGCCACAGTTACCAAAAGCACAAACCCATCAACTATGCCCTAAGCACTGAACGCCACCCCATGACGAGTCCATGGCCTTTCACTTAATTGGGACTTGACGTCTTCGAACCATTCCCCAAAGCATTTGAAGGGCACTTATTGATCTTGGTAATTGTTGACTACTTCACAAAGTGGGTAGAAGCCCAAGCAATCACGAGAATAACCATAAGAATAGTAGAAGGTTTTATCTTAACCAACATCCTCACTAGGTTTGGAGTACCTTATGCATCGATTACAGACGATGGGAAGCAGTATGATAGCGCCTAGTTCAGGGAGTTCTATGATAAACACCACATTAAGCTTTACTACATCTTGATCACCTACCCCCAAACCAACAAACAAATTAAGGCTATCAATAAGATAGTCCTTAGCAGCTTAAAAAAGAAGGTAGAGCAAGTAGGTAGTCAGTAGGCAAACAAGCTCCCACAATCCTTTTGGGATATTAGACTACACGTAATACAACTACTAGCGAAACTCCCTTTGGCCTAACATTCGGTTTAGAAGCTATACTACCTATTAAGCTAGAATTGCCAATGAGTAAGATGCGAAACTTCGATATTAGCGCCAATTAGGCAACCTTTCATGCCAATCTCAACACTATCGATGAAGTAAAGGATGTTACTCGAGCTTGAGTAGCTGCTTACCAACAACAGGTAGCTAGGTACTACAATGAAAAAGTTAAGCACAAAGTTTTTTAGCTCAAAGAGTTAGTCTACTGAAAACTCAAAGCAACTAGGTCATGACAAGTGCAAGGTAAGCTATTTTCAAACTAGGAAGACCATATTTGGGACAAAGGAGACACAAGCAGTAGGGCTCATAAATCGAAAACCATAGATAAACAACCCATCTTAAGAACTTAGGATGCTAATAACCTTACGCCTTATTTCTTGTAGAATGTACAAAGAGATAAATACACTTTGTAAAAGTTGTCAAAGTATAATGAAAAGATGAGTTTTGCACTTACCCGACCCTACTAGCTATTTTGATCTAACATGACTTGATCACCATTGAGTCCTACTACTTGTCCATTGATGAAGGCAAAAGCCCTAGATGAAATCGAGTCAATCTCCATCTTCAATGTCTGGGCATTCTCGCTGGCCATAACACTCGAGAACTTAAAGCCAGGAGCACCTAGTGGGTTTTCACACCCGAAGGGTTAAGTCAGAGCGAGCACATCAACCTAGTCAATACACTCTACTCTCCATTAAAAAGTAAATAAACTTAGTACCCCAATGTCCCCACCCGAACAACACCCGGACTCAGTTTCCTGGGCCTATGAACAATATAACACAATAGGTACCGAGTCAAGGACACCCATACACTTAAGTAAATATTGTTTAAACAGGCACAAGCATTCAAGAAGACGATTGGCTATAAACAATAAATTTAAGATTCACGATGAGGAGGAAATTAAACTTGCTGATTTTCATTATATGCCCCAAGAGTACAACATACCAAGGTTGGCTTTCCAACCCCTATACAAGAAAGCTACAATATGAGGTTTGATACAAAGATAAACAAAAAAAAAAAATATCCTTAAGCCTTGTTGAGCCCTATTTTAGTTTTTATTAATTTATTCCGTACTAAGCTCAGCCAACTTAATATAAAATACATAACATAAAATTAAAGAAAAACATTTTTTCTTTAAAAAAAATGCTTTAAAAAATACTTTTGAAAAACCATTCAAGAGTTGCCCCCCAATCAAAACTAGTAAAAAGATTAGAGTTTTTAGGTAAAAAAATCCTAATCAAGTCGCTAATTTATGGATTTTCAAAAAATAAATTTTCAGAAAATATAACCAAGAATCCCAAATTTAGGAACTAACCTATTAAAACAAAGTCACCATGTAATAATCAAGAAAAACAATTAATGGGCATTTATTTTTATAGTTTTAAAAAAAATTGAAAACATGTAAAAATGTGAAAACGCATGAAAATAAAATTTTTTTATTTTTTATTACGATTTTTCCCTAAAAGTATAAAAGAAAAAACAAAATATTTTACAAATTTTATGATTGCCTCCAAAGTGCCTACATATCAGATAATTGGGACCAAACTAATGAGAGTTCTAATTTATATAAAAAAAAAAATTAGTGGGTTGACTCACTTTATTTATGGAAATGGGTTATGTTTACATTTTTAATCAATTTATTTTTATTAAGAAAAATCCTTAAAAAACCTAAATTTTTTTCTCAATCTTTGAAAAAATCCTAAAAAGACCTAATTTTGTAAAATGACCCAAAGTTAAGATTTTTATTTTATCAAAAACTAAGTGACAAAATAATTTTTTTTTAGAAAAATCCCCAAAATTCCTAATTTAAAAAAACAAAAAACTTGAAAACATGATTTCTCCTAAAAAAAATGCAATATGCAATTCTTATTCTACATTTGCCCAAAAAAAAAAAAAGCGATTTCTCTCGTAAACATAATAAGCATGCAATAGGAGGTAACCATGTTGTTTTAGATATCCACCTGGACCCTACTCAATTAGGTAGGTTTTAAGTAGGTATTTAAGATCATAAGGTAGGTTTTGAGTAATAATTTTCTAGAACATATATCCACAAGATAGGGTACAGATATGAGGTTAAGCCTCCATATACTCACCTTGGAATCTGTATTGTGAATTATAAAGGGTATAGGTTCCCGGGTATATTGTACCTACCTTATAATAATAATTAAATAAAATTAATAAATAAAAAAGAATAGCATTTCATATATATGGATTTAAAAAAATAACAAAGAGCAACTCATTAGAAATTTTAGACTAAATCTAATGTTCTCATATTACTCTCTTCCTTCTTGGTTCTTTCCACTTTATCTTCCTCGTTTACTATGTCCAACTCTGCTAAAGTTAAAAAAGAAAGAATCTACGTAAAGTCACCTAAACAAAGTATGTTATTAACTTATTTTCTTTTAATACAATAATTTCTTTATATTAGGTTTGAAAAATATATCGTAATAAATTTATATAACATTGTTCAAGTTTAGATTTATTCAAGATTAGTGTTTGTACCTTTTTTTTTATCCAAGATTAGGGTTTGTGGTTTGGAAATGATTTAGTTGAAATATGAAGATTTAATAATTGCGATGCATAAAGTATCATTATGGATGTTGACTATAATTTGGGAGATTATAATTGTACTTTAGAAATATTGTCATTGCCCAAATAAGCCAAGTCTTAAACGAGTCCAATTTACAATTATTTATTTAGTATTTAAAGTTAATATTAAGATTTCACTAAAATTGATATGCTTATATAATAATGATTAGTGACAAAAATGATCAAAAAGAATAATAAATGAAAGAAAGGAAAATAAGTAGAAACTAAAAATATTGAGAGAGAGAGAGAGATTTACAGGTTCTATAAGGAACTTTATACCCTGAGTAATTTATATGGTACATGGTATAAGGTGGTTTCAAAGTGCTACAAGGTAGGGTAAGGTAGGATACAAGTAACAAAACTTAAAAACCTATACCTACATGGTATGGGTACAGTCTCATACCTTACCTACCATATACCTACTCACTCTTAGTGTGCAATATTCAATATAAACATACTAAATATGTGATACTCAATAAATGCTAAAGACCTACAAAGGACTCATGCTAGTAAAGCTCTAATCATACATAATAAGAACTATAACTACCGTGAAAACTACAAACCAACACAAAAAACAAACTAAGTCAATACAAATTATTTAACAACTTTTATTTGTGCAAAACATAAAATAAAATAACAAAAAGCTATGTAAACTAAAAGAAATAAAAAAAATGATTGTTTATGAAAAATATGCAATAGTATGCAAAAATCAATTAACTAATGTAAATAGACACCAAGCCTGCAAGAAACCAATGTTACTAAATATGCTATACAAATCCTAAGTTGTGCAAATTATAGTCTAATGTGAACCACAAATATACCTAAACAATATTCACATGCTAAAAACATAACAATAAAAAAATAAACAAATAGAAAAAATTAAAACTATATTAAAACTCCCAACACCCATATAAAAAGACAAACAAGTTAATATTGGAAAGGATTAATAATTTTTAGAAAGGAGAAAAGGAAAAAAATTACAAAAATAAAAGTAAAAAATTATAGGAATACAGGTTTTGGAAAAATATTCCTAGAAATACGACACTTGAAATTACCTCTCTAAAGGCAATTCTAGGTGCCATATTTTTTGGAATATTTTCTTAGAAATGGCATTTTCAAGATTTTTTTATTTTTTTTCCTTTATTTTTTCCTTTTCCCTTTTAAAAAGACTTAAAAAATAAAACTAATAAAAATTAAAACAAAAGAAATAAAACAAAAAAGTAAAACCTACCCATAATCCTTGTAAGCACGCAAGTTAGACTTAGATCTAAGGGGAAATTCGTTGGTTAGTTTGGGTCACTATCCAAGTTAAGAGGAAGAAGAACAGCAACAAGCTAACAAACTCCCAATAGCAACTTCTAGCAGTTAAACTAAGTAGGTAATTGTGATTCATGTAATTTTAATTGATGATAAGGAATTTGGTGAAGGTAGTTCGGTGTTTAGTGGCTATTTAGGAGTGATTCCATTTTGGGCGACAGTCGTTAGGATTAAGGTTACATTAGAGAGTGGTTAGTTGACTTTGCCATACCATGATTGTATACTATGTTACCGTATGCATAGGCTTGAGTGTGGTATTCGTCAGAATGGTCACAAGGTGGACTAGTGCTATTTGCTATCATGGTCGGTAGATGTTGTACAACAATCGATCATGTAGGTTAGGGTTAAGTTTGCAATCACGCAGTGGATGATTAGGGAAGTGGATCGTATCGGGTCAACAGCGAGGAGTAGATCTGTTCGCAAGGTTCTACTATGAGGTCACTGAATGAGTACGTGAGAGTTGTGTACATCTGTATGGTTGTATATTGCGTACAAGGGAATAGGTCGAATGGGTGTGTTTGTGAGTTTAATACATTGATAAGGTATTTATGAAAAAATAACACGAAAATAATTCCCAAGGAAAAGTAATTATGAGATTACCCACACCCAACTTTAGTACCCGTGTAAATTTACACTAAAGTCACATGAGAGGCATGCGATTTCAGTGCAATTATAAATACCCCTAAACTTAGCCGTAACGCAACACCCACCACCCCCACCCCACTTTCCCTCATTTTCTAACTCACACAATCTCCCTCTAAAATTTTTTTCAAGCACAAAATTCACTATCTCACTCATGTATTAGTTTCTAAATACTCACGTTTTTGCAAGAATTGGTTAGTTTCATTTTCTCCATCTTTTGGAGTAATTTTTTTTTATTATTGTGTAATTATTTTTTGTTATGAAATTTTAGTATGTATAGCGATTTATGTTTTGTAGGAAAATTTAGACTTACTTTGTATAAACTGCATCAGTGTTGTCATAATAGATTAGAAAGGTTGTATTTAGTTGTTGACAATAGTTATAGAAATATTGGTTAATTAATGCGAGTAACATAGTCGGTTAAGGACCCTTTAAAGATAGGAGTCATATAATGATGTTATATTACTTAGAAGTATCGATTTTAGTGAGTGGAATGTGATTACCGTAAGGAGTTTCCGCTAACTTAGTAGTTACCCAGGTAATAATTAAGGGCAAAATGGTGGATTATGTAAAATCATTGTCTACACACATGGAAATATTGTGAAGGGTAGCGTGAGAGTGGAGTATGATAGGGAGCCTATGAAGAAGCTGAAAATGAATAACGGGTCAAACTATGCCCATTTTCTAAATAGAATATGCAATAGCATTAGGATTATCACTACTGGGGTAGAAATTATTCACAGGCATCCAATATATTACGAAGGCAGTGTCCACTACGAATTGATGCCCATCAACGATAACGAAGATGTTGAAAACTTCATTGAAATGGCTAAATCATTAGGTCAACAAGGTATAAAACAAATGTTCAACCGAGCGAGTAAAGTAGTGTAGGCCCTAGTAATAACCCCATGAACATTGCATCACAGCAAGTGCACTCATTTGGAAGTGATTTTCCCATGGCCAATGAGAGTCACCTTCATACTACAGTGCAAGATGTAGTTTAGGATGATACTGTTAACGTTAATCTAAACGAAGAAGCACTTGATGCAAAGTATGGAGAAATTTAGCAAGAAGATCTAAGTTATGATCCTTATATGGAAAGGATTGCTATGAGTCTCCAAGGTAGTGACGATGAAAACAATGATGATAATAGTGAAGAAAATGGTGATGAGGGTAAAGAGGAAGGCAAAGCCAACTATGATAAGGAAGATGATGACGGTAGGAACAAGATGACTTTTGATGTCTTAAGAAGCCATGTATCCATGACCAATCCATTTGCGCCTTCACTAGTCCTTGTTAAAACTCCTATAACACAACACAACCAGCCTACTGTAAGAGATCCAATCTTGTTCCTGAATATGGGTGGTGATAGTAGATATGTTACATTTGAAGATGAACAGAACACACAATGCAGCAACACAATTGACAACAATGAGTTGAACCTTGGCGTGAGATTTGGCACTAAGAAGGAGCTGCAGGACACTGTGAAGAATTACAACATAAAGCGACACTGCAATTTTTAATTACATAAGTCAAGCCCAACATTATGGCACATTAACTGTATGGAAAGGGCCAATGGATGCAAGTAGAGGCTAAGAGCATATAAAAAGCAAGTGTATGGCATGTTTGTCATAACGATTATTGAGGGACCGTACACATGCATTAACCTAACAGTAAGACAAGATCATCCCCAGATAGATAGTAATTTATTGGCCAAACAATTCATTGGAAATGTTAGCACAAACCTTGATAATACTATTGCAAACTTAACTCAGAATATTCAAAACGAGATTGGATACACAGTAACAAATAGGCGAATGTTCAAGGGGAAGAGAAAAGCAATAGAGATGGAGTATGGTAATTGGGAGAAATCGTACAATGATCTTCCAAAATTTCTAAACGCCATCACAATAACAAACCCGAGATTGGAGGTGAAGTAAAGGTGGAAAGGTACGGTAGAGCCAAGTGTATCGGAGATTAAGTAAGTGTTTTGGATATTTGGACCTTGTGTACATGCATTCAAATATTGTCATCCCATCATTTGCATAGATGGTACCTTTTTGTATAGTAAGTACGACCATAAGTTGCCCATTGCATACATAATGGATAGAAATAACATCATACCATTAGCTTTTGCACTCATTAACATGGAATCCGAAAGGACATAGTCTTAGTTCCTTTAAAATTTGAAGAAGTATGTAATTGGTGGACAGGAAGAGACAATATGCTTGATCTTAGATAGACATATCGATATCAAGAAGGTTTTCGATAATGTGAATAATGATTGGCAAATACCCTTTGTAGCATGGAGATACTGCATAAGGCACATAACTAGTAATTTCAACCACAAATATAAAAACCAAGCATGCAAGAAATTGGCAACCGCAGTGGGCATGTAGGCGCAACAAAGGAAATTTTCCACTTTAATGGAAGAGATGTCGATAGTAAATTAAAATACTCCACATTGGTTTGCAAAACTTAACATCAACATATGGGCGTTATATGCAAACAATAATTACAAGTTTGGATACATGACGTCCAACATTGTTGAGAGTTATAATGTGATTCTTAAAGGTTCTCATGGCTTACCAATTGCAACTTTAGTACAAAGGATTTTCCATAATAGTATTGCATTGTAGGAGAGGAAGGAAAAAGAAATTTCAAAGGCTATGTCAGGGGGATAGGGTGTGCACTACATACACACAACGATTAATAGAAAAATAGTGTAAGCGAGAAAGTAGGCACAAGGTTACCAGTTATAATAGGCACAATGGACTATTTGAAGTGAGAACTAGTAACTAAAGGGAGCTAAATGGAATCATAAAAGGTGGTAGCAAAGTTCACACTATAGACATGGATAACCAACATTTCATGTGCCAAAAACGGCAAATATATAGAATTCATTGCTCACACATATTCATAGCTATAGCAGAGCTTAAGACAAACATCCTAAATTGTATCGGTCCATGGTATAAGTAAACAAACCAACCTAACGTATACCAAAGACATTTTTTTCCTACTAAATGACGAGATTAACTAGCCGATAGTAAATTATCCAAAGCTTAAGCCATGGTCTAAGCTAAAGAGAGAAAAAGGCAAGCCTAGAACAAAATGTTACCACATGGAGATGGATATACGCTAAGCGCTTGATAGGAATAAATATAGTTACTGTCGAAGGGAAGGACATAGCAGGCGTAGATGTCTAGATTTGAATAGGGCCAGTAATTCGTATTACTATTTTTTGCATACACATATGCATATATATATATATATATATATTTACCATTAGTTTACAATAGCTAGCCATTTCATATTACTTACATCGTCACTAATAAATGTTAAACACTATTGCAGGTTAAATGGACTCAGGACCCATTAACCCTTCAATTTTTAGTGAGCAAGCATCCCATCGCTCTCAGCATGTATGGAAGGGATAAGTAGATTATTTAACAACTTTTATCATTCATTTAATATGTAGTTCAGTTGCTGATATACTAATATTTATGTCTATATAACTCAATATAGGCACTAAGCGCTCTTACAGTTAGACGGAGTGAGCTGGCCATGAAGAAGAGTGAGGAGATCATACCGTTGGATCGACGCATGGAGCCATACTTGGTTGAGGCAGGATTCATGGTTGTCAGCTGATTTCCATTCATCCTAATGGACTAGCACCTAATTACCACCTTAGTAGAGAGGTGGAAGCGAGAGATACATACATTCCATATGGCGTATGATAAGATGACTGTTACACTTCGGAATCTTGAAGTCCAGCTGGGCCTTAAGGTTGATGGTGCTACTGTCACTAGCAACACCAACAGGAGTTGGGCAAATGTGGAGAGAATCCTATTAGGCGATATTCTACCGTCCGATGATGTAAAAGGCAGTTGTGTACGGCTGTCATGGCTAGTTAGCAAATTTAGGATTATACCAAGCAATGCAGGAGACAACAAAGTGTCACACCCGTACGTTTATCCTCCAGCTGATAGGGGGATTCTTATTCGCAAATAAATCTTCTAGTTACGTCCATCTCATGTACCTTCCTTTGTTGGATAAGTTATCGATGGTAGGGACATTTAGTTGAGGATCGGCCTATCTTGCGTGGCTGTACTAACAGCTATACAACATTACACAGACCGATATATCCGAGATCAAGAGGCTAATGATTCTATTGCAAGTTTAGGCATGGGACCATTTCCTATACATTACACCCCTTAATGAGTCTGGCTTCATGATCACAGAAGGTCTCCCTTTGGCCGATAGATGGAAAATAGAGATGAACACAACACAAGGATCGACTCATGTAGTTTAGTCATATTACAAGGCATTTGACTTGCAAACAAGTCATGAAGTACATTCTTTGACCTTTCTTCAAAATTTCATGTCACGCTTACTAGTTTTTTTGCTCCTTTAACTCACATACATTTCATTTCAGGTTGTATAACAACCTTACTAAAAGACTTACTTCAACTTCTGCTTCCTATATGCACAATCAATCGAGGTGTTTGGACCACCAAGGTAACCCTCATTTGCTTCCACATTATCAAGTTTTACTTCCTAGATCCATCATCCAACAGTTTGGAGACCTCTAAACAGAACCCTAACTAGTATAGCCTAGTGAGTAGCTGCATCAGCAAGATCTCATAAGTCGCATGGAGGTTGATTAGAGAGTAGTGCATGATGGTTACATCTAACAATAAGCAGATCGATACTCTTAGGTTGTTCATCCACAGCCAGTTTTCGATGTAAAGCTCGAGTATTCAAGTAATACAGGCAATACACCAGTCAATACATCACGTACTCGGGTGCGGTGATGGGTCAGTTGGTAAGCACAATCAACATAACCATCTGTGTATAATCCCATTTATCACGTAGTATGATTGTTAATTGTTTTTCTTCCCTTGTAGGTCAACACTCTACGATCACTTTAGTTTATCAATGACATAGAGTTAGCTTACTAGATCGTTGAAGAAGGCATACAGTTTTTAGAGAATCATGATGGTATTGTCTTACACCATCCCTTTCCACAAAATCCACCACTTGATGAAGGTACCCAAAGCCAACTGCACCTGAGTCGCTACGTGACAAAGTTCGTACTAGGAGAGGTCAAGTTAAGGCGAAGGGTTGTGGGGATCAAGATGTTCCATCTGCGAGGCACCGTTTCATTAACTTAGGTGAGATTAGATCCAGCTTAGGAGCTTCGCATGTCACACTACCCTTTCATCAGCCTTCAGGGGTTTATGATACGCTGGTGATGCCCCGAAAAAGGTGTACTATGCACTCATAGAGCTCTACCATGGGTAAAGGGGTCACCTAACACTGTTCACCTACACATGTTAGCTTTGTCCCACCTAAAGACTTCTCAAATTTGCCGACTAAGCCTTCTATGGGTCCTTTTAAGAGATGACCATCTTTATTATCTAGATATGGGGAAATTTTTAGTCAGCGTTAAATTTTATTTTCTTTTAATTTTGATTGTAATCGTAACAGATGTACTCAAATCGTGATTAAATTTTATTTTTTTATTATAGTCTCATCATATGTACCTATGATATCAACATATTAATATATTTTTCATCTAAAATAAAGTGTTTCATATTTCTATTTAGATAAAAAAAAAAAAAAAAGAACACCTGCCGAATCTTTGTATTTTGGAAATTTGTATTCAGCTAACTTTGTATTACGTCACATGCCTACAACAATTATATAGATATAACAAAATTGCATTGAAGTTGCATTGTGGCATGCAATTTCCATCACTTATTCATATATGTATTATAAAAAACTGCACTGAAGTGACATGGGGGAATGCGATTACTGCAAAAGGAAAATTTACACTAAAGTTACATGCCCTTCATGCGACTCTAGTGTAAATTTACATAAGTATTGAAGTTGCACACTCATAATCTCGTAATTAATTTTCTTTACTTATTTTCGTGTTATTTTTTCATAAATACCCTATTGATGTAGCAGTTGGTGTTGGAGTATTTGCGAAAGAGGGTCATCGAGGTTGGTTAACGTTTTGTGGTGGAACTCGTGCATGGTGCTTGCTGCACGTAAGTGTAATACTGCTGCGTAACTGCTGTGTGTGGTGGGTGTCGTCAGTAAGTAGAGGATGCGGTTGCGAGGTTGTTTGCAGTCGCATGGTGGTGCAGGGTGGCTATTGATGTCATAAGGATCACGCAAGAACGAGGGAGATGGGTTGGGGATGGTGCACGATGTGTGTTTTTTTTTTAGCTGAAATCGATTACCCTCCCCATTTTTTGAATCAAGTATATATTTCATTAATTCCCAATCAAGAGATTAGGATTAGTTCAAATAACATGGGATCCAAATTTCAGTTTCAAACCTTAATCTCTTATTCCATATCCACTCATTCTATTGAATCTTACTAACATTGATAATTGACTTGCATCAATAGATTCGCATAAATAAATGGATAAAGATGGATCTTTCTCTTCTCACTTGGTCTGCTGCTCGTTTAGTTGAAGAAGATGCAGTCGTGACTGGAACAAAAAGATTAAACCCCTCATGAGCCCTAGCAAGATTCAAACCCTTCACCTCATCAAACCTAATTTAATGGAAAATTTTTCATATTTACTAATCAAGTAGATAAATATTAACTATATAAAAAATATTATATAAATATCAATGTTATATCTTACCTTAGAAACTAGACACTAATTTTATAGAAATGTCTTACCTCAAATATGAAACATAATTTTATATGATATTTCTTTACAAATTGATGATTTTTAAATCTTTCGTTGCAATGTGTTGTACCATACTAATGCTAGTTAATTAATTAATTTGCAAATCTATTAATGTTTATAAAAAATAAAAATATAATATTTTGCTGTTGTTTTTTTGGTATTCACTCAACCTTACGGGAAATTGTGGAGAACGTCAAGCAATGCGCTCGTTTAAAGTGGCCCACCTCACTTTTATCTTCCTTTTTTCCGTCGTTGAAGTGCCTTGAAAGTTGAAACTAACGCCGACGTGCCTGGAAGCTAATGCCTTCACATTCTCCCAATTGAAAAATGCAACACGGCCACCGTATTTAAAAGTTATGTCACCGGTGAAAAGTGTGATTTTTATGCAATTTTTAAAATTCCAGAAGATATGATTTAATCATGGTATTTAAATAATTTTTTTATATATAATTCATATTGATGTAATATTTTTTTACAGTAATAGTAGATATGTATCTCTCTTAGTCCAATGCTCTAGTCAACCATGCTTTTAATTTTTCTTAATTCAAAATGTATTTGACCTTTCTCTAATTGACCCAACTTTAAATTTTATTTTTCAAATTCAAGCTCAATTCATTTCAACTTATTTTAAAATGACCCAAATGACTCAAAATATATATGTTAAGGATTTTTCAACACAATTTTAATTTAATAAACCATGAGTCTTAATTTTAATTAGTTTACTTAAAATTATTTAAAACTCAATGAAAGCCCATTTTTTCATGAATCCAAATTTTACTGAACTTTTCCAAAAGAAAAAACATTTTTCTAATAAAACTCAATTTTTAAAGACTTTGACTTTATTAAATTGCATATGTATTTCAATTATTACCTGACTCAACCCTAAACGATTCACTCACTTAAGTTAAACTCTTTTGATAATTTGTATTTTCAATTTTTTAATTTTTTTGGTACCTTTTTTTCAGACCTAACCCAAAAATAAAGAAAAATAAGAAAATAAAGGATGCAAAAATGGCATGTCTACAAGCCTCATTGACCTAACCATCCCTTGCATCCCCCTCAACTCCATCATCAATAAGGTCCACTCCCGCATTGGCTCCTTTATCATTGATTGGGGCCTTCTCATCCAACTAAGATAGAAAGTCAAGATTGAGGTAAGGAAATTTCTCTTACACCTCCTCCCTCACTAGCTTGCCTCCATCCATCCTGGCCTTATCAATGGCAACCTTGAAATTGTCACCATCCTTAAACTAAATGAACAATTTTTCCAGTGCTTCATTTATCATATCACAATCATCCTTGAGCTTAACCTCCCGCTCTCTAAATTGGACTTAAGTCTCCTCGAGCTCTTTCTTGGTAGGCTCGGCCTCCCTTTTCACTACTTGTACCTCTTTACTGGCGACCTCAACTTTCTTCTTCACTACCTCCGCTTCTTTCCTAGCAGCCTCTAACTCTTGAGCATGAGCATTCAGTGTATCTCTAGATCCTTAGCGTACCTCCTTACATCACCGACCTCAACTTTCGCCTAAGGTACCTTCTACTCAAGCTTTTCCTTCTCTATCCTAAGTCGCTCATAGTCTTCTTATACATTCAGGGTCTATACCCTCAGCTTATCCACCTCTTGCTTCAACTCCTTAGAGTCTCACTCCAACTCTTAGCAACACTCATGAAATGATTGCAATGAGCAAAATTAGTGCAAATAGGCACTTATGAGGACTTGATAAAAAGGAAAGGATCAAGGCCATACTTGCTGAAGTGGAGTACGCTCGTGTAAAAACACATGCCTATACAGACTCATAGCATCCCACTATAGATACCTCATTTTTGCTATTTTTATTTTAATATTTTTATTAGGCCAGGTTTTACAAATAATAAATAATAGTAAATAAATAAACGAAAAATGAAAAATGAAAAAAAAAAAAGCTAGTCAAGTTGAATCGAGTCGAATTGAGTTAAGTCATGTCGAGTCAAATGGAGTCAAGTCGTATCAAGTTAAGTTAAAAATGAGTCATTTAGGGTCAAATCGAATAATGGTGAGTACTCAATTTAATAAATTTTAAGTCGTTAGAGGATTAGGCTTCATTGAAATATTTTTAGTTTAATCCGATATAAAGTGGATTTTTTATTTAATTTATATCAAGCTAAAATAGACTTAGAATTTATTAAATGAGTTATTAGACCAAATTAAGTTGAACTGAGTTGGGCCCGAAAAATAGAAAGCCCAGATCAATATAGAGTTTCTAGAAATTAAGTTGAATCTTAAAAAAATCTAAATCTTATCTTTTATATCTAAGATTCATTATCGTATCTTTCGTATTTAGGGTTTGTTATGATCAAATTTATATCTAAAAAGATACAAAAGATTCAGTTATATGTCTTATAAATAGGAATTCGGAGGTGAAGTTTGACATTTTTATAATTACACACCACACACATTCTACGCATACAATTCAATCTCATACACATAGCCCACATACAATCACCCCCATGCACAATTCCACTTACACAATACACTCTCAATCACGCACACTCTGCCCAATCCAATCTAGTCACACATACACACTTCTGATCACGTTCAGCTCCACGACAACACATGTATGCGAAACAACAACTCCATGTGATTAGCAACCACATGATCAACGGCATAACAAATAGCAATTCTGCACAAAGCAAAACAATAACACAATCCACGTAAGTTTTCTCCCTGATCCAACCCGCATTGTAAAGTATAGGTAGGTTTTCCTTTTTCTAATAATTTTTTTTTTCCCTCTTGTTTTATTTGTTTTCTTATTTTGGTTTAAATAATTTATTAATAACCCACACTAACTTTAGTTTATTTTTATGTAGATTTTTATTTTAGTGATAGTTTTAGTTTTTTTTTTTAATTCTATGATTTATTTATTTATTTATTTATTGTTATTTTGTTAGTTTTACTATATGGGTATATTAAAGTGTTATATAAGTTTTTACACGATTAGGATTTTATGTAAAATTATTACTAATCAGAGTTTTTACAAGTCTTTTATGTCGATTCCTAATGATTTGTGCTCATATAAGTTATATGCTTTAGCATAAAGTTACATACATTTAGTTAAAATTGCATATTTTAATAAAATTTAATATTTTTGTTGGAAATTGCACTTCTATAGGAAATTTACATGTTTTTCATTAAATCTACATTTTTAAATAAAGTCGACGTTTTAGAGATTTTTAGAAAAATCATTTTGCCACTTATTAATTTTTCATAAAATAAAAAAATTTTAATTGACAACCTTGCTATGGTTAAAGATCTTCTCCATATTCTAAATATCTTTTCCATAGTTTAGACAATGGTTAAGCACATTTTCTATGGTTTAAATATCTTTTTCATAGTTTAGACATCTTTATTTTCCAGACATCTTTTCTATAATTAGGTATCTTATCCATAGTTTAAGTATTTTTTCTATAATTTAGGCTTCCTTTCTATGATTAGACATTATTAATAGTAATTGCATATTAGCATAATTTCATATTAGCATAATTTCATAAAAGTTACATCTTTGATTTATTTATTTATTTTCCTCATTTAAGTGCTTTAGGATTTTTTTTTTTTAAGTTTTGCCACATAACAGTTTTTTCCGAAAATAAAATATACTAATTTGAAGTCTTTTTAAAAATTAAGTCTTTAGGTTTTTTTTTTTTAATTAGGAATAAAAATTAGGTTTTTTAAAGAGTTTTCTTAATAAAAATAAATTAGTTAAAAAAAAAGTAAACTTGGCTCAATTTTGAATTTAAAAAGAATTAATCTACTAAATCTTTTCTAAAAAAAACTACATTAGTTTAATCCCAACTAATAGGTATGTAAGCACATTTGTGGTAATCATATAAAAAAATAAAAAATATTTTTTTCTTTTTTTTTTGAAAAATTCATAATAAAAAATTCGTTTTAGTTATATTTTGCATACATGTATATATCTTAGTATTTTTTAAGAAAAAATATAAACATAGAGCCTATTAATTGATTTTTTTTTATTTTTACATAATAACTTAGTTTTAATAAGTTAGCTCTCAAACTTAGTCTTTCTAATAATTTTTCTAAAAATTATTTTATTAGAAAATACATGAATTAATGGTCAAATTAGGATTTTCCCATCCAAAACCCCTAATTTCATTTTTTTCCAATTTAACTAGTTGACGACTCCAATTTTTCAAAAAAAAAATTCAAAAGAACTTTTAAAGAAAAATGTTTCTTTAATTTTATTTCAAGTAATTTATATTAAGTAAGTTGGGCTTAATATAAATTAAGTTAAGGAAAACCAAAATAAGACTCAACAGAATTGGTAATTCCACTAGGGAACGCTAATGGTCTAGCCGTGTAAAAATTTTTAAAAAATAATTAATTGGCTTTTTTTTTCTTATTTTTTATTTAATATTGTAATATAATCGTACTAATTGGTTTTTCAGTGATGTAGACCTTAATAAAAACATGGCCCAATGGGCCCATATTAAGGATTTGAGGGGATTTTATTTTAAATAATCATTTGAATGCTTAGATATGGCCAGACTTGGGACACCTTAAGAACTTAAGACAGGTCACTATTGTGTAACCCTTAAGTCGCTGGGATCTTTACCCCCACCTGACTGTAATAAGCGAGCCTATTCAGGTTTTCATGTAACCCATTAGGTTTTTCTCTAGAAATCTTTAAAGTTATAGAACCTGAAACACGCAGACCCTATCCTCCTGCATCATTCTTTTTGAAAAAAGAGTAGTTTTTTTTTTTAAATTATAGGAAAAGCCTAATTAATGTGCAATCAGTTCAATGTTCTTTTTCAAAAAAAAAGAGAGAAATTAAAAAATTAATAACCCTTATATATAGGTATTCACAAGCTTCATTTCTTTTTAAATCTTATTTTGGATTTACTTATATATGTGTATTCTTGATTGCAGATTTATAATACTTCCTATAATTTATTAATTACTAGCTTCATTGCATTGTACGTGTGTGTAGCATATTTCATTACATCTATTATATATGCTATCTTGTGTAGTATATGCAAGTCTTGTAGATTTTGTTTTATTTCATAAGTAATAGATTGTGTAATATAAGATCTAACATAGAAAGCACAAGATCATTAATATTCCCTATGTACCAGAATGTGCCAACGTAAAAGATAATAATAATAATAATAATAATAATAATAAAAAGAAACTTCATATCAACTTTTAAATTTTTTTAGCATGTTATTATGGAAATTAATTATGATAAAGATTATTATGGAATTGTTATTTTATAAAAATCCTTTCGAACATTTTTTTTAAAAAGGAAATTTCAAAAATATATTTTATGATAAAAAACCAGTTTCATGATAATTTATTTACTTAGTTGATTCCTATTACAATGCCTCACATATACCATACTATTATGAACAAACAAAATGCAAAAAATAAAAAAAAATAAAAAAAAAAAAAGAAAAGATTAAACCATCAAACTCCCATTGTAAATTATTTCCCACCTCAAAGTCATCAATTTTGTAAATGTCTAAGTTATCGTTCTTCACTGTCATGGTCCTAATAGAGCTCTCTCTACAAGTCGTCACACTTATATCATCTTTTAATAAATTTCTCATTGTAAAATAATTTCCATTTTTTTTATATCACCCTTATGTCATCTGTGTCCTCGGTCGTAGTCTTAATGTTTCCAATTTTTTGTTTTTAGATTCGTCGATGTTAGTATTAGGTTTCTATAATATAAAATTAACATTGATTTTTTTTTCTCAATAAAAGTATCCAAAAAAACAAAAGAAATGTTTTCAAAATTAAAAACTTGATTTAAAAAAAAAAAGAATGTAGTATTGCTAATAAGAAGAGATTCTTGCAAGCTCTAAAAGATTATTTTTTAAGTGATCTAGCCCAACTTGAAGCCTGTAATCACTCATCCTCAAAACCAATATGTCTAAAGCTCTTGAACAGAAAATAGCCACAGCCGAAAGGGTTCTAAGCAAGTATGCGAAGCAAATCAAGACCATGGCCCATATCTAAGCCTAGGGGCCTATTAACATACCATCTAAGACAGACAAGTCTAAAGAGTTACCTGTTCATGAGCTCAACAATAGTAACAAAGGCTTGGGGAAGGAATTAAAGTAGAAATTAATGAAGATGGAAAAAGAAATCTTCTAGAAAATTGAAGAGAAAATGGGAGTTCTCAAGAATTACAATGTGCAGAGTAATCTGTGCTTAAGCAATGTTAGCGATTTTGAAGACTACAAGTTACCCAAGAAGTTTAAGATGCCAAATTTCAAAAAGTATGATGAAACAAGTTATCCTAAACTTCACCCTCAACTTTATGTCCGCAAGATGGACCAATTCTTTAAACATTAGTAGTTGATTATTCAAACTTTCCAAGATAGCCTGATTGGACCGACATTGGTTTGGTATGCCTAATAAGACTTAGTTAAGCTTGATACTTGGATAAGCTAGCTCAAGCCTTTTATTAGCAATACAAGTTCAATGAAGAAGTGGCTCTTTTCCTGATGAATTTGAATAACATGAAAATGAAGCCAACCGAGTCCTTTAAGAAATATGCCCAAAGATGGAGATCTACAGCCGCTCAACCTACAATATAATTGCTAGAAAATGAATTAATCAACATATTCATCCGCACATTAGATAAACCTTATTATAATCACCTTTTAAGCCATACCGCTTCCACATTTATAGATGTAGTTACAGTTGGTAGCCGCATTAAAGATGCTATTAGAGTAGGGAGATTGATAGGGAAGGGATCAGCCCCATTGGATTCAGAGGCCACTATGAATACTACAATGTCATATCTGACGAGACGCAAGCTTAGTGCCCTAAGCACTAATCTAGAGCTCAAGGAAAATAAGTTAAGCCATAAATCACCTAGAAGGAAGTTCACTCATATCCCGATTCCTATGTCTCGGGTCTATCGCCGCCTAAAATAAAGGGGTTTCCTGCATCCTAAGACTCCAACACTAGGGTATAGACCTCGGAAATACAATCCCAATGCACAATGCGAGTACCACATGGGTCTACAGGGGCATGCTACTGACCATTACTAGGAATTGAAGAATAAAGTCCAAGATTTGATTGATGAAAAATTGGTCTAATTAGACTTCGTTAAAGATCCAAGGCCCAAATTCTACACAAAGCCTACCATCAATATGATACAAGGATTGGAGAAAATGCTAGAAACAAATTTAAATGGTCAAGTATAAGGGGAATGTTACTGCCATGATCTAAAAAACAAGGTTACGGCCCTAAAAGAAAAGTTAACGAAGATAGAAAAAAGACTCATGGGTATAGAAATAGAAATAGGTTATGTGCTTAAGCAGCTTAAAAATCTAAATCCTAATATGGATAGGACATCACAACTAAAGCATGGGGATGATTCGGGGAAAAAGAAGTCGGGAACGAATGTGCCAATCAAGAAAGCCTAAAATTAAGACAAGCCCATCCATAACAAGAGGAGGCGACTTACACAATTCAATTTTCCAATGGCCCAAGTATTGAAGCAATTGAGAGATGTAGGACTACCGGCATATGAAAACCCAACAAAGAAGTACAAGCTAAGGGATCATGACCCCAACAAATGGTACAAATATCATGTGGGCTAGGTAGGGCATACCATAGAAGGCTGCTAGAAACTAAAGCATAAAGTGTAAGATTTGATTGATGCCAAGGTTATCTAACCAAATTTTCTAGAGACTGATGGGTCTATGGGCAGTGGTATCCCTAACCTCTGGGCCTCAAACAGATAACCTCCAACATCGAGTACTAAGGGTTTACTATTACCATCTAACCAGGTGGCTCACCATTTGAAGCAATTAGGCATACCTCCAAAAGATCAATTCAACTAAATGGTCCAAGTTCGAAGAAGTAACAGAAATGGGGGGTAAGAAGTGGAATAGAGTTTTAGTTCCAGTATTTATTTATTTTTAGAATAATTTTTCATTTTGGAGATAAGATTTATTTGAATAAAGTGTTTTTCTTATGCATTTTGATTTTCTATAATGTGCACTTAGCTAAGCTCAACAAGGGTATGTCATTGCTCCGTCATTAATGAAATACTTCATGCAAGACTTAAGGCAAGTGAAAATGTATAAAGCAAATATGAACTCAAAACTTAAAATTTTCTACCTAAGGGAATGGTAACACATTACTTGAAAGGTTTAGAATAATAAGAGGCAAACCATATCTTAAACACTAACTCTAAACATACATGAGAGAGGAATGTCACAATGTGAGTACTTAAGCTCATTCTTTAAATGAGGTCCAACTTAAACTTAGTACATAAGTCAAAATGATACTAGGCATTCATTTCATTATCCCTAAACACAGTTATCACTTACAAACCCATTTGAGCCTTTTAAGGAATTTTTCTTAAAATTAACCCCACCAAGAACCACTCCACATTAGGGCAATCAGGAGGTCAGGGTCATTAATTCAAAGGAAAAGGGAGTAGACTAATGTATGCTTGCTTTAGTTATACCAATTCACGAGCAAAAATTGTTATAAATAATTTAATTTCTTTAAGATGAAGAAGAGTTTCAAATCATATGTACCTCACTCAAGCCTATACACTCACTCAAACACCTTAAACCCATGAATTTTTCCCAAACACTCCAAATCCATATACACTTCTTCCCAGCCTATACTCTTTAGCATGGTTTTGGGGCTTTGAATCCTATCAAGCAAAAAATTCAACAAGGGAAGTGACCGCCTTAACAAAAAGAGAGAGAGAGAGAGAGAGAAAGAGAAAAATGTGAAAAAAGAGAAAATTGAAAATATTAGCATAGTGATCATCTCCAAGCATGAGCCAAATTACTAATAAGCCCAAAGTCCAAACTTGTGATGGCATTCAAAATCTGAACATTATAAATTCCCAAGCTCAAAGCAAAGCCCTTATTTTATGGTTTCGCCTAATTTATCATCTTTGATAAAACTCTTTTGACTAAAGAAATGGAATTATCTTAAGCAAAACTAGCTCATGAAACTATGGCAAGCTTATGTATAGTCTCTCTTAGGTTCTTAGCTTATAAACCTAAGACGGATGGTATATAATTTCTTCAAAATTGGCCAAAGTAAATTAATATCCATTTACTTAAACCATTAACCAAAAGCCTTCCATTGCAAACCCAGAAAAGATCTAATTAATTAACTAAAGTGTACCACTTACAAGATACACTACAATTGTTGGAATTGAAGCCGAGATTAAAAACAGACCTATGAGAGTATAAGGAAGTCCACTTGGACTAAACATTTCAAGTAATGATATTTATCCACTTAGTGGAAAATTAAAAAAAAAAAGGTTTTTTCTCATAAACATGAGTAGTTATTTATCCTAAGCTTGAAATCAATACTTCTAAAAAGTTTAAAGATAATGAATTATGCTCTAGGAAACAAGACTGACAAAACAAGTGATTAACAGGTAAGGGGTAAGCCAACTCCTTATTTGTGATCTTTAAGGTCTTCGAAACTTTCTTACCTATTAGCAACACAATTTTCCATCAAAAATTTTTTTTTCTTTTTTTTTCTTGAAAAAAAATAGAAAAAAGAAAAAAGGTTTTCAAAAGAGAAACAAAACCTTTTTCAAAAATTGTTAAGAGAGATTTCTTAAAAAGAAAAAGTCAAAATTTCCAAAGAATCATAAAAATCCCTCTAACTCAAGTCTCGGATCTTTTTGTCAAAACTCATCAAAGTCCTTAAAATTCAAAGATCACTTGGCATTTAGTGCGCGATCCATTTCATATAGTAATCTTAGATCGCTTGCTCATTAGAGCGTCATCTGGTCTTTTCTAAGATCGCTTGCTTAAAGGAGCACTGTCTTATTCCTTAGTTGGATTGCTTGCTCATAAAAGTACCATCCAGTCCCTTTTAAGATCACCTGTTCAAAGGAATGTCGTCCTAATCCTCAGTTAGATTGCCTACTCATAAGAACGCCAACGAGTCCTTCTTATGATCGCTTGCTCAAAAGGAGCGCTATCCTATTCCTTGTTGGATCGCTTGCTTATAGGAACGTTGTCCTATCTACTCCTTTTTTAGGGTCGCTTGCTCATAAAAGTGTTATCCTATTAACTCTGTCATGCCTCGAAAAGGTGAAGTCATAACAATCCCGCCGTATAAACCATCCTAAGATAGAAACTGTCCTTACAATTACCATCTTAAACCTAGTTCATACAAGGCGCGCTCAACTCTACCCCTTTGAAGCGTCCAATTCGATACCTGTTTGATATAAACTTGTAGAGTAATCCTGTGAAATAATTTGTAATAATAAACTTATCGTTTAACCTTATAAAAAAAATAGTAATAAATCCCACAGATACTTATCATTTCATATACAAACCAAAGTATTGAAACTACTAAGCCCTTTGAGGAGTCTTATGTATTTTTACTAAAAAGATAAAAAGTTAATACTAAGGGCAATAACCAGCTATTTCTTGTTATATCTCGCTCCCCGTCCCAATTTACCAGGGTTCTAGTATTAGGTAGGCACTTATAAGCCATTTGAAACCTGCAAAACAAACTATAGGGGAATGAGCAACAACTTACTCAGTAAGTGGAGGTAGAGATAGAAGTATGCATTCAGCACATCACAACTGAGGTTTTCAATCAAGTTGGTTAGATGCAATGTATGTATAAGCTAATGTATGAATAAGCAAATGCCATCGCACGACGTTATCCAGTCCATCGTAAGATTAGAGAAATTTCACCCTCTCTAAACCTGGTTAAGGAGATTGATGCCACATACTCACAGATTGAAACCGAACCGGAGCTTGTGCAATGGAGAACACCCTCCTCCCATGACCACCTCGAACCACGGCCCTCAACCTTACCATGACCTCATCTCCTATCACTTAGTTCGGCTAAGGATAGGGAAAGGACCATTTCAACTATCCTCATCAAAGGGAATCCGTGTTTGGGCCGATAATCCTAGTCATTACCCTTAGTGGGTTGTAATGCATATCAAATTAGATATTACGTCAAGTTTGAGTTAGTTTATCTTTTTAGGGTGATCAACCAAGCTCAAACAATTCAATAATAACAGTCACAAAACAATCACATCATAGAGCTCAACTCCCGTCATAGCAAATCGAAACCCAACCACAAGCATTGCATACGCACAAATAGCTAACTACATTCACAGGCCAATATATACCAAAGTCTCTAGATATTCTGAAATAATATCCTAAAATGCGGTAAAGTATTAATCCCACTTACTTGTCCTGATGCTCACTTTGAAAAACTCGTATCGTCAACGATCTGATCATTAAGAGTCTCTATATATATATAAAACCTAAATTCAAATTTCGTAATAATTATAAAATCATTAGGCTCTTATCTAAAGCAGCTATATATATATATATATATATATAAAGTATATTCTTATTTTTATTATATAATAATATATAGTTTCATTATATCGATCAAGTTAAGTTATAATATTTGCAATCATACTATTACGTATAATATATCATTCCGATTGTATCAAAATGTACTTTTAGTCGTTTAAATCACGTTTCGATCACGATGGAGTTATAATAGTACGTAAATCAATAATATTGTGGAGATATAGGTTATATTACTTAAGTTTATTCGATTTTAGTAAAAATAGTGTTATTGGGCTCGTACAAACTTAACGACACGTATTACAAATCTTAATTTCTAGAGATGACTTTTAACAGGTAATTCGAGTTTTTAACACAGCTATACATATCTAATCAAATATTATCATATTATACGTAATTTATTTTATTAAACCATAGTTTACTTAATTTGTTAATATAACTCATAATATAGGTATTATCTAACCCTAATATCTCTATAACGTGTACTGATTATTAAAATATCATTAAATATATTAAAAATATAATTTTTATCCAATTTGACTAGTACATAAATAGATAATTTTTATTCACCTATTTATCATATTTTAACCTATTATTATTAGTATTGAGTATTGGTTCATTATTTAAGCTATTTTACTAGGTAAATTCATAATAAATAGCTCGAATTACTAAATAATTCTCTGAAAATTTATAGACTCCTAAAAATATGTGAAATTCAACTAATACTTGGTTTCAAGTTTCCTATCTATTGCTTATATATTCGTATTTATGATTTTACCCTTGAATTATCCTAAATTACCTAATTAATATCCTTTTTGCACCAAATGGATTTCAACCTATCCCAATATTATTATTATTCACTAGAAATTAGTACATGTTCATTCATCATTTAATTTGATAAGTTCATATTTATTTCACAATTTCAGGTTATTTTCAAGCTATTTTTAGGCCGAAAAATACAATAAATATTAAAAATATTCAATTAAAAAATCAAGCTACATAGAAATTATCTATATATTATAAGTATCTTACACAAAAATTTTGAGCTAAAAACTACATCATTTAGTGTATTTATTTTAAATTTCAAATTTCGGATGAATAGTACATTTGTAAAGAAAGTACATCAAATATTCATAATTTTTTTAAAATAAATTTATGAAATGAAATTACTTCTAAAATAACCTAGAAATTAATTTTTTCATATTTTTTTAAATTCATGTAATAATTTTTCAAAAATAAAGAAAAATAGGGCAGAAACTCGGAACCTGTATTGATCGGAGCTCCAGCCACCATTAGTCAAAGAGAGATTGTCAGCTTGCCTAGTTGGTGGTGGCTCTGCTAGGTGGCAGTAGGGGTCCACATCAGGTCATCGAATGGTCGGGGAACTAGCTAGGCTCAATCCTTACTCTATATTTTCCTATTTTTTGTCAAATTTTCCTAATTTTGTTCCAAAATTTTCTTAGGTTTTCTTGGTTGCCAAAAATGTTAAATATGAGTCCTAGGATCCTATTTATAATATTTTAGGTCGGTTGGATTTTTTTCTTAATTATTAAGTAATTTATTTTAATATTTTTCTTGAAAAACACCTAGTAAGAGGTGTTAATTTTTCATAAATTTGCTTTTAATGTAGCTGGTTATTCTTTTTAAGCTGCTCGACATTTAATCCAATCATATTTCAAGTCGTTTTTTATTTTTTTATTATTTTTAGATAATATTATAAGGTATTTTGGTATTTTATATTAGTATTTAATAATTTTTGTTAATATACGGGTATATATCCTATATATATCATACACGTAATGAGTAATTATATATGTGTAATCATGTTTCTAACATATCTTTTATTTTTAAGATACTTTTTCCCTATTTAATCTTGCGATTCTATCGCTCATTATGCATAATTATATTATTTTAAGTTAATTTACTAGTATATTTATTATATATATTGGGTATACTAATAAAAATACGTATATACTCATAAAGTATATTATGTTATATTATTTTCTTTTATTATCTAATAATCTTATTTCTAAATCTTCTTCGCATTTTGAGCTTAATTTTAGGGGTTTCGAGCAGTTTTGGACTATATTAAGTAATCATACTTCTAGGGAAAAATTAAGATTTCGGGTAATTATTTTCAAAATCCAACTTTACCAAATTACTTCAACTAACTTTTCTATCTTAAACATAAAGTTTAGATTTAATTGAATAATTTTTCCCGAAAACCCTAAATTTAAGTACGGTTGCTCTAAACTCAACTTTAGGGTCTCATATAGAGTAAATTCTCTCTATCTTGATTATATTCTTGATATTTTATTATATTTTTTACTTCTATGTGTACGGGGATTCCTCAATTAGGATTAGCATATTTCACGTAAGCTTTTAGCCTATTCAATTTACTTTCCTAAATGTCCTAGATCAATTATCGATCCTAATCATACAAGGACAAAGTTTTGTTATAATACTCAGATGTTCATGTCTAGATTGCTGATTTATGGGTTATTACATACTCCTTTCTAGGATCACTTGCTCATAAGAGCGATGTCCTATCTATTCCCTTTTAAGATCACTTACTTAAAAAAGCACTATTTTATCTATTCCTTTCTAGGATTGCTTACTCAAAAAAGCGCTATCTATTCCTTTTTAGATCGCTTACTCAAAGGGGCACCATCCAGTCATTTAAAAGATCACTTGCTCATGAAAGCACTGTCTCATTTTGTCTTTAATAGAATCTCATCCTATCTTGTTTTCGAAAATCTATCCTTTCGAACAACTCATCCTAAAAGAGATCTATGCTTTTATGGATACCCGACCGTTCAAGTCAAAACCTAATTTGTTAATAATTGTTGAGCCTGATTTTTCAGATTTTTTTTATTTAAAATTGATTTTCCCATTTCCAATTAATACTATACCCTAACCCATTTAATATTAATCCTTGACTAAAGAAATTGGAAATTTTTGATTTCTTATTTAGAAAAAATTTTGAAGCCACCACCCGACCGAAATCAAAAAAAAAAAAAAAAAAAAAAAAAAAAAAAAAAAAGAAACTGTAACCAATTAGATGGATTGATTACGATTTGGCCACCGATCTTTGACTTCAACTTGAATGAAGAACTAGAGGATTTTGAGTTCAGGAGTTAACCTATTAAATCCTAATGGGTACTACTATCTATTTACCGAAATTAGGATTATTGTTCTAATTATAATATTTTTGAAGAATAAATAAATAAAATTAAAAGAAAAAAGAACCTAAGTTTATACATATTTTATCGTTGCCCCAAAGGTACCTACATACCCGCTAGCTGGAATCAAATGATCGTAGTTCTTTCTTTTTTAAAAAAAAAAATCCTTTAATGTGTTGGTTCTTTTTATAAAAAAAATAATTAGTTGAATTTGCATTTTTATTAACCATTTTATTTTTATTAAGAAAAATCCCTAGAAGCCTAATTTTTATTCCTAATTAAAAAAAAAACTAAAAACCTAATTTTTGAAAAGTTCCAAATTAAGATTTTTATTTAAAAACAACTAAGTGATAAATTTTTTTATTTTTAAGAAAAACCCTAAAGATTTTATGAAATATGTAATTTTTATGAAATATGCAATGTTTTACATAATGAATCTGTTATATAGAAAAGATGCTTAAAACATAAAAAAGAAAAGAAAAGAAAAGAAAAGAAAAAAAAAATTCTAAAATCATAGAAAAGATACCTAATTCATAGAAAAGATGCCTAACCATAGAAAAGATATCTAAACTATAGAAAAAATATCCAAACTAAAAAAATCTAAATCATAGAAAAGAAACCTAAACAATAGAAAAGATATATAAACCATAGAAAAGATGTCTAAACCATAGGAAAAAATTTTCAAGTTTTTTAAACTATAGAAAAAATATCTAAACTATGGAAAATAAGCTTAAACTATAGAAAAAATGTCTCGTCGTAAAAAAAAAATCAATTAAAGATTTCTTTTTTTATTTTATGAACATCAAAATGATTTTTTTATTTAGAAAACCCTAACATGCCAAATGTAATTTTTGTAAATTCATACAATATGCAAAGAACGAGATTTTGTAAAATATGAGATTTTATAAAAATATCATTTTGAAAATATGAAATCTAAAAAAAAACTAAAATTTAACTTAACATATGTTCACTAGACACTAATGCTATAACTAATTACTAGCAATTAAAGAAGTGATAAAAAAAATTAGTACAAGTTTTAAAAATAACTGCGCATATACTAAGTGAGATAAAAATAAATAAATAAGACAAACTATAAACAATAATTAAAAACCACTATTATATACCTACAATGCAAAGTACGTAAAGTTGATGAAAGGAAACAAATTGGATCCCCAGTCCTATCGCGCACACAATTATAAAATTGGTCTAAGGAGTGGGTTCGAGCATGTTTTTAACAAATGTGTAATTGTTCTTTCTGGCTCATACCATGAAACCCTTATTTATAAAACTCGAAAATAAATCTTTTGAATCGAATCGAATCAAATCGAATCTAAATTGATAAAGATCCAAAATAGATTCAAATCTTACAAATCTTGATTTTATTAGATTTAACGTCATTATATCATATTTGTTTTTTTTTTTCGACAACTATTTAGTCAAGATTCCATCAAATTAATTTTCTTGAATTTTTTTCTTTTTTAGTTTTCTTTTTTTATTTTTTTACAACAATTTTCTTTTTTTTTTCCTTTTTAATCTTTTTTTATTATCCTCTAAATTACGACCCTAAAAACAAAAATTATAACTACTATGGGTAAAAATCGAGTGTCTACAATAATCAAAATCCTTACCATGCCAATTCAAGCAAGAACCAGGCAAAAGTGAGTATGTCTTTTTCCTCTTCGTAGCAAAATTTTAAAAATTTTACTATAGGGAGGGGCAGCTATGGACACCTCATTTTTTCCATTTTTATTTTAGTATTTTTATTAGGCTAAGTTTTACAAATAAAAAATAAATAAATAAATGAAAATTGAAAAATAATAAAAATAAAGTATCTAGTCAAGTTGAATTGAGTCAAGTAGAGTCAAAGACAAGTCGTTTAGGGTCGAATCGAATAATGGTGAGTACTCAATTTAATAAATTTTAAGTTGTTAAAGGATCAGGCTTCATTGAAATATTTTTAGTTAAGTCCGATATATAGTAGATTTTTTATTTAATTTATATTAAGCTAAAATAGACTTAAAATTGATTAAATGGGTTATTAGGCCAAATCAAGTTAGACTGAGTTGGGCTCGAAAAATAGAAAGCCCAGATCAATATAGGGTTTCTAGAAACTAAGTTGAATCTTCAAAAAATCTAAATTGTATCTAGGATTCATTATCGTATCTTTCATATTTAGGGTTTATTAAAATCAAATCTATATTTAAAAAGATACAAAAAACTTAATTATGTGGCTTATAAATAGGAATTCAGCAATGAAATTTGACTTTTTTACAATTACATACTCCATACATTCTACACACACTTCAGTCTCACACATGTATAGCCTACATACAATCACTCCCGTGCACAATTCCACCCACACAACACACATTCTCAATCACACACACTCCACACAATCCGATCCAGTCCCCCCCCTCACACACTTTTGATCACATACAACTCCACGACAACACATGTATGCAGAACAGCAACTCCATGCAATTAGCAACCACATGATTAACGGCCCAACGAACAATAATTCTGCATAAAGCAAAACAACAATACAATCCACGTAAGTTTTCTCTCTAATCCGACCCGCATTATAGAGTATAGGTAGGTTTTCCTTTTCTAGTATAGTTATATTTATTTGTTTTTTTTTTTCCCTCTTGTTTTATTTGTTTTTCTTATTTTAGTTTAGATAATTTATTAATAACCCACACTAACTTTAGTTTATTCTTATGTAGGTTTCATTTTAGTGATAGTTTTAGTTTTTTTTTTAATTCTATGATTTATTTATTATTATTTTGTTAATTTTATTATATAGGTATATTAAAGTTTTATATAAGTTTTTACACAACTAGGATTTTATGTAAAATCATTACTAATCTAAGTTTTTGCAAGTCTTTTATGTCGATTCCCAATGCTTTGTGCCTTTCACATCTCATATAAGTTACATGTTTTAGCATAAAGTTACATACTTTTAGTTAAAATTGCATATTTTAATAAATTTCAATATTTTGTTAGAAATTATACTTCTATAGGAAATTTGCATGTTTTTCATTAAATCTACATTTTTAAATAAAATCGACATTTTAGGCAGTTTTAGAAAAAATATTTTATCACTTATTAATTTTTCACAAAATAAAAAAATTTTAATTAGTTATCTATTCCATGGTTAAAGATCTTTTCGATGGTTTAAGTTTCTTTTCTATAGTTTAGACTTATTTTCGATGGTTAGACATATTGTTAATACTAATTGCATTTTTTTTCATAAAAGGGCATGTTTTTCATAATAACTACATATTAGCATAATTTCATAAAAGTTGCATCTTTTATTTATTTATTTTCCTCATTTAAGTGCTTTAGGGTTTTTTTTTTTAAGTTTTGTCACATAACAATTTCTTTCAAAAATAAAAAATACTAACTTGAAATCTTTTTAAAAATTAAGTCTTTATTTTTTAAAAAAAAATTGGGAATAAAAATTAGTTTTTTTTTTTAGGATTTTTCTTAATAAAAATAAATTGGTTAAAAAAACGTAAACTTGGCTCAATTTTTAAATTAAAAAAAAATCAATCCATTAAATATTTTCTAAAAAAAAGAAATATATTGATTTGATCCCGACTAGTAGGTACGTATGCGCTTTCAAGGCAACCGTATAAAAAAATGAAAAAACTTTTTTCCTTTTTCTTGAAAAATTCCTAATAAAAAATTTATTTTAGTTATATTTTGCATACCTATATATATCTTAGTATTTTTTTAGAAAAATATAAAAATAAGTCCCATTAATTGATTTTTTTTATTTTCACATAGTGACTTAGTCTTAATAACTTAGCCTCCGAACTTATTTTTTCTTAAAAAATGTGCAAATTAGTGGCCAAATTGGGGTTCTTCCACCCGAAAACCCTAATTTCATTTTTTATTAGTTTAACTAGTTAATGACTCCAATTTTTCAAAACATTTTATAAAGAAAAATGTTTCCTTAATTTTATGTTAAGTAATTTATATCAAGCGAACTATGTTTAATATAGATTAAGTTAAGGAAAATTGAAATAAAGCTCGACATCCACAGCTCCTTTAGAGCAATCAACACTCTCTCATTATACTCCTAACCCAAGAATAGTGCGTCATGCGCTCTCTTTAGGTGCCATTGAGGAACAACCAAAGCAGTCTACTGACTAGTTGACATTTCGACATTACCATTTGCATTATCCTCTAAATCAATCATGGGCACAACGTGACCTCCTAGTAACCCATCTATCCCAATAGCATCCTCAACTTGCTAATGCCCAAGCATCTTCTAATCACCCCCAACAACTGTCCTCTCCAAGGCCCTATCTTGAATGCATTAGTTGGAGACAGATTTTCAGGTTAAAAAATCGGTTTGTCTCTTTTCTTAGCCCAATTCATATTAAGCTAGACTTGCTTAACATAAATCTTTTGACCAAACCAAGAAATTTTTTTTTCTAAATAACTTTGAAAAAGGAGTTATCGACTAATCAAAATTAACCAAAAAAAAAAAAAGAAGAGAAATTAGGGCCTATTGGGTAGATAGACCCTAATTTCAGCAACTAACTCATGAGTTTTTCTAAAAAACTTTTAGTAAAATAAAAAATCTTGAGTTTGGAGGCTAACTTATTAAAACAAAATGATTTCTATAAAGCAATCTATGAAATTACTTAATGGGCCTTAAATAGGTTTTCAAATTAAATTATGCTTTTTTTATTATTTTTTTAGAAAAAGAAAAAGGGAAAAAAATTATTGTTTTAGGCTGGCCAAAATACCTTAGTACCCATAAAATAAGATCAAGCCCACGTAGTTCTAAATTTAAGAAACTTTAGTTAGTTGGTTGATTTCTTTTTTGAAAAAAAAAAAAACTCTTTTCACCTTTAAGTTTATTAAATTTTATTAATTTGAAAGAAAATAGGTTTTTTTGTCCACTTCTAAAAAATCCTATAAAAAAGCTCCTAAACTTTGGAAAAGGCCAATTTATATGATATCTAAACTCAATCATCTCAACATGCCAATTATTTCATACATACATGCTAATTACTTAACAACATGTCATTTATTTTATTAAACAATCGTACAAAAACACCTTATTTAAAATCATGTCAACATGAGATCAGAATTTTCTTTTTTAGAATTTTCATTTAAAAAAAAACTTTATTCATTAATTGTTTTAAAAAAACAATAATAAACACATTAAAAAATTAATTAACAAAATTATTAAATATTGCAAAAACACCTCATTCAACTAAGATGATAACATTACAAGATCAAACATACATCTTTTTTTTTTCAATTTATTTTTTATCTTTTCTCAAACAACACATACATTTAAGTAAATGATTGAAGAACTTACCTATAGCAAGCAAAGAACCATTAGCTGGTTCAAATGGTTTCCAACCAATTCTTAAGTAAGGCTAACAACTTTGAACTCCTAAGGTACCCTTCTTCAAGACTCTTACTTCAATTTTTGGAAAACCCAGCAACATAACTCTTAGTTTCTCTATAAAGTTCAAGTTTGATATGAACAAAGTTGAAATCACATTCAAAACTCTAAATTTGAATTAGTTAAATCCAACGTGAAATTGAAACAAACCACTTATTAAGTTTTATTCTAAGATAAATGTAAAATATTCAATTATTTTATCTCAAAGCAATTTGCTCCGTAATGAGAGAAATCGAAAAAAGAGAATAGTTCTTTATCATGATGAACACCTAGAGAGAGAAAGTTACAATTGCATTTAATGTAATGATTTTCAATGCTTGGAATTGAGTGAAGAAGTATTAGGAACTCTATTTATAGTGCTAGGTTAGAATTGTAGCCTAAGAAACTTTCAATTTGAAGAAAGATTGAATCTTTCATGATAATGGTAAGTTCTTGTGTGTATCTCGACTTTCTCTATTTTTGACCAAATTTGATCACATTTTTACACGAATTAATGGAAAATAAATATGCACACATGTAATAAAAGATGTCCTTGGATGTTTTGAGTAATCACATTAAGGAATAATACAAAAATATCTTCTAATTTTGTCAAACAAAAATCGGGTGCAAAATATACACATGTTGAGTTATTCGATTTTCATTTTTTTATTTAATCAATATTCATCTTTGACAATTTAAAAACTAGACATTTCCTAATAATATAATTAGTCATCTTTCTTTTCCATTTTTTCTGTGATTTTTAGTAGTCAAAAAGTAGGTGAAATTGAGTAAAAAATACTCATGTATACTTATCATTTTGAAAACCAAGATAAAGCTTTAAGTCTTCAAAGCTTTCGACGATAAAGAAGGGGAAGCAAAGTTAAGAGTTAACCTTGGTCAACATCTTGCCATGTGGCGCCACATGTTTAGACTACATGACACCACCTAGACAACGCATGGCAACCTAAGACCCTTTTTTTTTTCTCTTTTTTCTTTTCCCTTTTCCTTTTCTTCTTTTCCATTTTCTTCTCTCCCTATTCATGATTTACCTATTTCCATCTTTTTGCAATTTATTTCCTTTCTCTCTCTTTCTTTTATTAATACCTGAAATAAAAACTAATTAACTATCCAACCTCTAAAAAGTCATTTTACACATTTTGGTGAAATGTAGAGTCTAATAAACATATACTTAAAATATTTCAAAAAATTATCAAATTTGACTAAATTAGGAACTTTGTTTTTAATCATTGTAGACACCTAATTTTTGTCCTTCTATAATCCTAATATTTATTTTTACAGAAAGGATCCTAATTCAAAAATAAAAATAAAAAAAAATTAAAGATAAAAATAATAAAAATTAACAAATGATGAAAATACCAAAAAAATAAGAAAAGGAAAAATTATTATAAAGAGTTTTGTAGATTTTTAGGAAGTAACTTATATTAGGAACAAATAGTTTTAGTTTTAGTTTTAGTTTTAGTTTAGTTTAGTTTAGTTAAAAGAATTTTATTTTAGGGAATCGAATAATTTAAGTATAGTTTAATTGTACTGAACATCAAGTTATAGGCCAACGGCCTAACAGATAAGTATCGAAGTATTTAGGTTGGATCTTATTAGAGGTCATGGGTTCGAGTCTCAGTAGGTACCGAATCAGATATAATTAGATATGAAAAGATGTGATATGATTTAAACTCTATAAAAATACAACGCTGTCACCGACTGAGCACTGCCTACAACGCCACTGCACTTCCTATGATCTGCACAAGTACCGACATCATGCCATCACATAGACAATCAACCCATACGTCCCAAACCCATTCCTCCATCGATCAGCACTATACCCAAAATCACGCCATCACATAGACAATCAGCCCATACGCATCCCAAACCCATTCCTCCATTGATCAGTACTGTGCTAAAGCATCCTAACCCGACATCGTGAGTAGCCGAACAATCTCCAGCACTCCACCGTAGCTCCACCATTCTCACAACAAACACGCCTGATTGCACACAACAACTCCAGCCCCAACACACCAGTACACCAAGCTCCTGATCCTTAACGCCATCAGACTCGAACACAGTCGATTCCTGTCTTCGATTCGCTAAAGTGTCGAAATCTGCTGCACTTTACTGCAGTCTTTGTCTCTTATCCTCCAATTGGTCACGCTGTGAATCGCGGATAACATCAAGAACAGAACATATAGGATCAGTAAGCACATTACGTTGCTACATGGTCACACCAAAGCTCGACGCCGCTACCCATTCGCCGTCCACGGCATGTCCAAGCTTCGCGGCTCCATCTCCAGTCCATGTCTCCACAATGATCGTACACAAACAGCCCGCACGTCCTCGTCCAAACAATTTTTTTTTTTTTTTTTGCACACCTCGAACTCTAACGACCACCACGCATTGTTGATTATCAGCGGTGCCTCGCTTCACCGTTCCAAAGTCGCTACTACCGAACAACAACTAAGGTTCAGTTTATTTTTTTATTTTATTTTATTATTATTATTATTATTATTTTATAGTTTATTATTATATTAGATCCTTTATCATATAATGTAGTATATAGAAGATATGTATATATTAGGAGTTTTTTTTATTTATTATTATATTATAGTGTTATTAGAACTTTAAGTAATTTGCCATAGTTTATATATAATAGTTTATGAAACTTCTTTAGCATTAGTTTTAACATGGTTTTAAGTGAAGGTTTATTTGAATAGTAGTGATATAGATATGAAGATATATAGATAACGGATTGTTAATTTGAGTTTTATGTTATCTATTAGTACACATAATGTATAATATATGAATATGTCGGTATAGGGGTTTTAGTATTAGTTTTTATACAATTGTATTATATGAATTATTTTATTTTTGGTAAATAGTTGTATATATATTAATTTAGGAATTATTATGATTGGTCATTTTTTTTAGATTTGGTTTTATTTAAAGATTTGTTACATAGAAAGTAGTTTTTTTTTTCTTTAAATAAAAAATTAATAGAAGACCTTTTTAAAAAAAATAGAAAATAATAGTATTGTTAGAGCATTTTTTATAAAATAAAAACGTTTAAGGATTAGGGCCCTTTATATTTTTTTAAAAAAAAATTAAATTGGTAACAACATAAATTCGGTCAGTTTTCAAAAATTAAAATCAATTAACATACTAAGATTTTCTGAAAGAACTACGATCGTCCAATCCCGGCTAACGGGTCCATAGGTACCTTCGGGGTGACTATAAAATATGTAGAAACTTAAGTCACTTTTTTTTTCTCTTTTGATTTTATTTATTTATTTTTTAAATATTATAATTAGAAGAATAATCCTAATTTCGGTAAATAGATAGTGGTACCCGTTAGGGTTTAATAAGTTAGCTCTCGAACTCAAAACACTCTAGTTTTTCATTCAAATTGAAATCAAAGACCGGTAACCAAATCGTAATCAATCCACCCAATTGGTTACGGTTTCTTTTTTTTTTTTTCCGACTTCGATCGGGTGGCGATTCCAAAAATTATTTTTAATAAAAAACCGAAATTTCTCAATTTCTTTAGTCGAGAATTAATATTAAATTGGTTAGGATTTAGTATTAATCAAGAAATGAGAAATCAATTTTAAACAAAAACCGAAAAATCAAGCTCGACACTCGTGTTTAGCTTTTATTTAAAAACTTCAAATAGTCACAAAATGTTAATTTTAACTCCAATTGTAGTTTAGTTAGAGGTCATTATCTCCTAAAAAATGAATTTTTAGAATATTTCAAAATTGGTTAATTGAACTTGGGCGAAAAAATTAATTTTCAAAGAATGTCCATTTTTATTCTAAATTTCTTATTTGATCAAATTATATATGCTTATTTTGATTCCAAAAGCTACTTTTGACCTCAAAAAAATATTTCCAACCTGAGCTAATCCAAATGAACCACCATACGGCACTTTTATGATTTTTCTTTCTTTTATTTTTGGATTTTATTTCTTTTTACTTTTTATTTTTTATTTTTTTAAATTTTTATACATTTTTTTTATCTTTTTACCTTTTTTCCAAAAATATAACACCCAAGCTAAAGATGGACCTAAAGAGGTAAAAAAGGAATGTTCACACAGGTCTCTCTCCAACTCCCTCTCCATAGGTGCTTGGAGTTCGGGCACCAACCCAACTAACCCTTTCCCTGAAGGCACGCACCGCTCAACATCAGCCGCTAACAGTACCCTTGTTAGGACATCCTACGACACCCCCACCATGCCCGACCTCTCCCCCGTGGATGTCCCTACACCATCTTTCCGCTTACTCTTCTTAGTTGGGCAAGCTGTTTCCAGTTTATCAGTAACTCTTTTGCCCTTCTCTTGGAGCCTCTGCTCCCTCACGCTCATCATTCCGACCTCGAAGGAGTTACTGCACATGTCATATGCTACGAGCACAAAACAATAGCTAGCACAGACAAAAATAAATAACATGAAAAAGTACCAACCGAGGACGAGCAGCCCCTAACTCTCCCCCACAAACGACCAATGACAGCGAACTCTTGGCGACCCTCCTCGGCCACACATACATGCGCCCACACTTGTCTCCAGCCAGTGCGACATCTCTTTCCACATATAAGCATTAACAGCCTACTCTAGATGAAACCCATGACCCAGCCAGTGTGTCACATCAAGCCCCCAATCCTTCGCCTCATCGTCCTTAGGAATGAAATAGTTCACACCGCTTGTCCGAATCGATTTGCTCCACCCCATTGGGAAATCTAACTCATGTACTGACCTCACCCGGTAAAATTGCTCTTTTTAATCCTCCACCTTCGACTTCCTTTCATGGAAGATGTTCACATGCCCACCGTGACTAGCCACGTAAACCCATCCTTCATGGTTCCTCTTAAACTGAAAGAGTTGACGAAAGAGCCGAGCTGTCAGTCTCCACACGTGGAAACTAAATACGGCCTCAAAGGCCAGCGATATCTGCCATACATTCGAGTAGACAAAGCCCGATGTCACTAATTATATACTTCCATCTAGAACGTCAAAAAGGGTAGCTGGAGCCCAATGTCCAACACCTTCCAATACAGACAGAAGATATTTTTACTTTCAAGATTGCACGCCCGATCACTAGGCCTAGGCATCTCAACTGCCCAGTGATCCGTTTTCACGCGCATCTCCCAACAGACCTATCACTATGACTCCTCATTATACTTATATGCTACATCAACCATCATTCCTCATTATGCTTATATGATGCATCAGTCATGAGCAACCCCTTCTCCGTAGAAGGCACCAACTTCACTTCAGTAGACCTATCCTCAACGTCGGGCACATACTCTCCCCGAGGCCTATCCTCTGCAACTACCCTCCTCATCCCCTAACTCCATCAACCCTCACCGCCGTCGAAGTTTAAGGGGGAATAGGGTTAGGCACAACCTCCCCTTAATTCTCCTCAGCATTAGTGGCCTCACCTTCAAATCTTCGTGATGTTTGTTCGACCATTCCTGGTGAATTTCTAAGGAAGTACAAAGAAAGTGCAAGGAAATCAAGAAAGAAAGTGCAGGAAGAGAAGGAAAGCTATTTAGAGAGAATTTAACAGAGTTTCAATAAAGCACAACAAGAGTGTGAAATGAACTGACCTTCAAAGCTCTTATATATTAGTGCAAGTCGCAAGATGAACCATTACCTCGCGAATCCTCACCGTAGCCACCTACGTGTCATGGTAGAAGTATCAACGGCCCAAATCCATCCAACAAGAAGATTGCCAACTCAGCCCTCACATGCGCCTATGAGTTAGCTCATGTCACTCGAGAGCCTTGGGCATCCCTACAGTTACATCAATCGCACCAACCATTACATCCTTCTGACAGGTAGTTAATAATGACATACTTTCGACAACATGATTATGCCCGAGCTCATTATTCAGTGCTCAGCCAATTGCCCCTGGCCGATTCCCAAAAACATTCAACCTCGAATAATCCCCCCAATGCTCGGGAAATGGTCTAAACACTTGGCTAAAATCTCAAGCACCGAAGACATGATTGAAGCGAATGGAAATAGATAAGCAAGACCATGAATAAGGCAGTAAAAAGTAACAAGAGAAAAGGAAATAGAGAAGACGAGCATATAAAACTTCACTTTATTCATTCAATTAATTCAAAGTTTTTACAAGGCTTTAAGGGTTAGCATGCTAGCCCCGTGTACAAATGAAAGCAACGGTACAATGGAAAGAAACATAGTAAAGTTCAGCGTACCCCCGTTCAGCCTGTGATCGGTCACTTCACTTTGAAGAGTTCTCTATCCCTTTGCATGGCTAACTTCTCCGAGTTTGCTGAGTAGAGATCCTATCGCATCCAACAACACATGGTAGTGGGCTCTTCCTTCATCATTCCTAAGTAACCCACGTTCAATATTGATAGCTTTGAGATGAATTCCTTGCCTATCAGAGCGACCAGCAGACATCCAACCTATTTGGAAGACTCAGCCAGCTCCCGAAGAAGATTCTTATTCAATTGAAGCACCCCATACACCCAGAGGTACCCGTGATGGCTACCATTTAGTTATCACTAAAGGAGCACACAAACTCGTACAAAGGGGAACCTAAGTCCACTCGTCCCCCTTACAACTACAGCATTCCCGTGCCTTAGAGCCCCTCAGAATTCCCGCATTATTCCCAATCGAGTATCTCCAAACTGCAAGGGAACCCCCTTTTAGCCCCCAAAAACACAACACAAATAAGAGGCATGCACAATACTTCAGTGGCAGCATACATACATCCACTGAAGCAACCTTGCACATGCAAGTGTACCCATGGTGCTAACGCCATAGTCATTGGAGGATGTATACCCAAAGATCCTTCACCATGTGAACTCGCATGTACACCCCCCAATCGATACTCAAAGTCTACCCCCTTACAGTAGGGTAATGCCTTATACCCCCTCAATTAGTACTCGAGAACTCCGCTTGTCCACAATAGGAACACAAGCCAAACTTGTATACTCTCACTTAAAGCCCGATCGTTTTCGACTCAGATATTCCTTACAACCCTCAATGCCAGAAAAAGTCTTCCAACACTTTTAAAGGAATTCAAGAATGATCAAATGTAATGTTGAAGCAAGAGTGAGGAAGAAGGCATTGGACCTTTATATAAGTAATGAAGGGAAAGTCCAGGCCATCCATATGTCTGCACCAACTCATCCGTCAATGATGGTAGCATAGCAATAAAGATCACTATTAATGTGGTGATTATCCTATGATTATGCCCTTCTCAAGACATATTAGTAGCCACACATGTTGCACACTGCTCAATGCATCATCACTATGCTTGGGAAAAGAATACCTTAAAAAAGACCAATTTCCTTAGTCTCATCAGCAGTCATGCCGCACAAACTCCTAATAGCTCCCTTCACCCTAACTATCCGGAGCCGATCACTTCCTCCCCTATAGTACATACAAAATGTGCTTTGACCTTGAGAGCCTAGATGCACAATACTCTCCACATCGCTATAGCGCCAAAGAAAGTAAGAGGACAAATGTTGACAGTTGCCTTTCGACCTACAACTCCGAAGGTGAAGCCCATCACTAGACCCAATCTACATCTCTAGATGTCTCTCTCACCCCTACTAGATGATTTTCCTAGCAAGTGTACAAGCTAGCTTAGAGAAGTGAGCCAACACTGCCCACTGTGCGTAAGGTGCAGGCTAAAGCCCAAGCACACCCCTTACCCTCACAGACACTTTCCATCTCTCAAACCTTTCTTTGGACTTAAGTAGCTAAAGAGCTTATAGGTCCCTCAAGAAAACCTATAGCACCCCAAGCCCTCTTAGCCTAAGCTTTGAGTACTTAAGAAGTCCTTCATAAATCAAACATTTCATCATCCTACAATCGAAAAAAGGCGCATACCCCACTCGAAGCACCCATTTGGGGGCACGTGGCCTAGCAAGGTTGAGTTCCTCTTCCTTCATCTCTCTTTGTTAAATGCTACATGACATCTAATGTACGACCTGAGGGTCTAGCCACGAAGTTATAGCAGCCGCCCATGCTGATGTGATGGTTCCCTTCTCAAGGCTTACCAACCAATAGAAAGGTATGTATGTCCTCTCTCACATTGACAGCATCCTTACCTTAGATAGCACCCAGGCCAATCCTCACGCTACGTAGCAAGCAAGTTATCTTCCTTACCTATAAATAGGAGGTAAGACTCTAGGTAATGGGATCCTTTGAGACTCCTTCTAATATATCCTTAATTACACTCCCTTAGATTAATTCTCAATCACTCTTCTAGCTAACTTGAGTATCGAAAAGCCTTCACTAGCCACGCCAAAGGGGGTGTCACGTCCCAAAGCGGTAGTGTTACAACAGTCCCACTGTACAAACCATTGTAGTATGGAAGCTGACTTTACAGCATTTATCTTAGACCTAATTAACACAAGGCATCCATAACTAACCCACTTTGAAGAAAACAATTCACAAATGAAATATATTATTTATCCACGAAAATATGAAAAATACATACTAAGATTTAAATACCCTAAGTAATTTTTATAAGAATTAGTAATATAATCTTAATTTACTTAAATAATATATAAATTGATATTAAAAGATTTATAAATAAAGCCTAATACTTCGAGAGTATAACTGATCCTCAGTTTTATATCCTTATTCCCTAGGATCCGGCAGTCATAGTTGCCAAAATTACAATTCTACGAGTTTATGATTTTAGATAGCTATTCCAAGTTGACTCGTGTGCAAAATACTTATTTTGTAGAAACTTACGTTTTTAACCGATTTTATATATTAAACTTGATAGAAATTTACGTTTATAATCCAACCTACCAATTCCATATATATAAGTTGAATAAGCCAAAAATTTTTAAAAAAAAAAGAAAAGGAAAATATATAACTAGATTTCTACTGTCCCATCAACTATTGAGGCATTAAATTATCTTCCCTATCCTATTCCAAATTTTCTCCTCTTTATTTCTCTCATATTCCATTCTTCGATAGTCATAGCCTTCGTGGGGGTTCTAATTCCAATAGAAAAGTTTATAAGAAAAAACATATATTTAAATTTATATGCAATGCAACAGACAAATGCCATCATACAATATTTTCCGATTCATCGTAAGATTAGAGAAATTATACTCACTTTTGTCTAGGTTATGGAGTTTAGGTACATTTCAAAAGTTTACGACCAAACCTAAACTTATGCAGTAGAGACACCGCTCCTTCAGCAACAGCTTTTGAACCGTTGCCTTCACCCTTACTGTGACATCCTTTCCTATCACTTAGTTTGACTAAAGATAAAAAATGGATCCTTATTGTTGCGAACCATGACTAAGAACAAACAAGGCTTGTAGTTAAATGGATCTAAGCTTGCTGAAAGCTTAAAAAGGAAATTATGGGGAATGTGTGAAAGGATAAATGAAAATAATAAGTAAAACCTACGAACAGCCTCGATAGATATGATGTACCAATGAAACTTCTGAAGACTCACAATACTATTCGATATGATGCAAGGATCGATCCAGTAAGGTTACTCACTACCTAGCCTTGCTTAAGGGTTATGATAAGAGTAATGCCGAGAATGAATAGTTAATGTTACATAGAGGAGGAAATACTCAAGTATCTTAATGATAATCAAATTTGATGTTTACAACTACAAGTACAAGGGGTATCTATACGCGAGAATTTAGGCCAACATGCCTAAAAGGGAAAAGAGAAAAAGGGCATTTTTTAAGGAAGTAATGTACAAGATACAAATAAGTAAAAATGAATATTCAAGGAAAACAATCATTGATATAATGGTTTCTACACATGATTCTATACACTTAGAAGATGTGGACAAAAAGTTAATTCAGAGTCTCTCTATCTTCGCTCCTAAGCAAGGAAATACCAAGTCATTGGTCAGCTTGAGCACAAGTGACTAATCTACAACTCAACATACTACAGAAAGATGGGCAGTCATTCGGTCCGACATAAAGAGTGACTTGACAAAGAAGTACTCGACCTCGACAAGAGTCGGCTGGAGTAGAAGAATCTACCTTACCAAACTATGGGTCAAAAGCCCAATAGCCCAATTCCTATCATTCCCTTTAGATCGATTCGGATTTAGGATCAAATCCAAATGATTTTTTATCGGCTCTCCATTGAGGTAATATGGACTGAGGCTGGCGATGTTAAACCATTCTTTGTTGAGGTACAGTCATACCAAGTCTCCTTGCTAGAATTGTTTAGCCACCTTACCCTTAGCTTTCTCTCGCATTCTTCTAACAACTTAGTCGATATGCTCAATGACTTTGTCATCGATGTACTGAAGGGATTGTACCCTAGCTCTCGCGTTAAGGTGCTCTCACGTCAAGGTCCTCTTGTATAGGCATAGGTACAAGGGTATAATCAAGGAACAACTCGAGATTAAAACTATAAACTACTTCGAAGGGAGTCTACTTAATGGTGTTATGCACTGTCCGATTGTAAGCAAATTCAACTACCAGCAAGCAGATGTCCCAATCAGTCAAGTCCTTACCCACTATAGTTCGGAGTAGTGATCCCAAAGTGCAATTAACCAACTTTGTTTGGCCGTCAATTTGGGGGTGACAAGAAATACTGAATAGTAGTTTGGTCCTAATCCGAAACCATAAGGTCCTCCAAAAATGGCTCAAGAACTTCAGGTCTCTATCAGAGACTATACTTCTCTGCATGCCATGTAATCATATAATCTCCCATAAGAAAAGAGAAGCAATAGCTGAAGCATTATTAGTTTTAGCGCAACGTACAAAGTGTGCCATCTTGCTAAACCAATCTATGATAACCATTACAAAATCTTTGTCTCGAGCAATTCATGGTAATCCGAAGACAAAGTGTATGCTCAACTCAGTCCATGGTTTTGTCGAGATAAGCAAAGGCATTGTTTTCCCTTTTTCGGCTCAGTACTTAGCCCTTTTGCACACGACACAGCTCTCAACAACTCGGTGCACATCTCGTCTCATTTTCAGCCAAAAGAATAAACCACTCAGCAACTCATATGTCCTTTTTGCTCCAAAATGTCTGAACAGTCCTCCACTGTAAGCTTCCCTAGTCAATAGCTCCCACAATGAACAAGTCAGCACATACAATTTTCCTCCTTGGAACAAGTATCCTTCCTCCACATGATAATTATTCACTGTCCTTCCTTCGACACATCACACAAATATGGGTCTAAAGTGTTGATCCTTGGAATATTGTTCTTTGCTGCTTGCAAACCCAAATAATCTGGTCTACAATTCACTCAAGAGTACATGTCTCCTAGAAAAAGCATCAGCAACTATATTGCTCTTTCCTTATTTATATTTTATTACAAAATTAAGTCCTTCAAGGAATTCAACCCATCTCACCTGCTGCTTTGACAACTTAGTTTGACTTCGAAGGTATCTCAAGGACTCATAGTCAGTATAGATGACAAATTCTCTTAACAGTAAATAATGCTACTATACTTATAGTGCTCATATCAGCGCTAAGAGTTCTTTATCATATATAGAATATTTTAGCTAAGGTCCTTTGAGCTTCTCACTATGGAAGGCAACTGGTCGGCCTTCCTATATCAGAATAGCGCCTATCCCAATGCCTAACACGTCACATTCCAGCTCGAATATTTTCTCGAAGTCAGGCAAAACTAATACCGGGGCAGAAATCAATCTTTCCTTCACCTCAATAAAACTCCTCTCTTCCTTTTCTCCCTATTGGAAGTCGATGTTCTTCTTTGTCAATTTAGTGAGTGGTGCAGCGAGGGTGCTGAAATTCCTAATAAATCTATGGAAACTTCTTAGGTCGGCATAATTAGTAAGAGTTGGCCACTCGAAAATTGCTCAAATCTTCTCATCATCTACTTGTAAGCCTCCTCCACTGACTACAAAGCCTAAGAATACCATTTTCTCTTGGCAAAAGCAACATTTCTTCAAGTTGCCAAATAATCTCTCAGCACGAAGAATATTCAATACGGCTCGAAGATGCTCGCAATGACTCAGCATATCGACACTATAGACTTAGATGTCATTAAAGTACACCACGACATACTTTGCTATTAAATGTCTCAACACATGGTTCATCAGCCTCATGAAAGTGCTCAAAGCATTCGACAAGCCAAACAACATGAACATCCACTTATAAAGTCCATGTCAAGTTTTAAATACAGTTTTTCACTCATCTCCTAGCCTCATGAAAATTTGATGATAGCCAAACTTAAGATCAATTTTGCTAAAGACCTTGGCTCCACTCAATTCATCCAACATATCTTCCAACCTTGGGATAAGATGCCTATACTCGATTGTAATCTTGATTATGGCCCGACTGTCTATACACATCCACTAGGTTCCATCATTTTTCAGTACTAGAAGCGCCGGTACAGCGCAAGAGCTAAGACTTTCTCTGACATAACCTTTCTCCAACAACTCATTAACTTGACATTGGAGCTCAAAAGCCTATTTAGAACTCATCCAATAAGCTAGTTTATTAGACAGTGTGGCACCAGATAACAAGTCAATATAGTGTTCTATGACTCGAGTTAGGGGTAACCCCTCAGGTAACTATTCTAAGAACAGATCAACATATTCATCCAGTAATACTCTTATTTCCTAAGGTACTTCACCCTACCTTTTCATCTCTAATAGGCGCCTAACCAACATAAGGGTCAGCTCATCAGCATTAATGGCCTCTCAGAGCTCAGCTCTACTTATCACCAGAGTCTTTTCGATCCATGAACAAGTTTTGTCTATAGTTTGTTAACTTCTCTCAGCAACATCGGGTTCATTGTAATCTTTGGGCCATTCTTCTCGAACATGTACGTGTTCTTGTAACCGTTATAGATAACTCTTCTATGAAACAACCATGATCTACCTAGTAATACGTAGTGATGCATCTCTAGGGGTGTACACACGGAGAGGCATCACAACAAACAAAAACAAGAAAATAAAATGGAGGGTTTAGCGATTCTATGAGTTATTGAGCTGGATATGATACACCAATAAGATCTAACACAACCTAAGACTTACCGGATGTGACACACCGATCCGAGTGATAGGGTTGCTCCCTACAATCCTTGCTAAAGGGATTGATAAGAACAGGTAGAGGAGAGTTTTCCAAAATGACAATCTTAAGGGCTTTTCATTAAATGTCAAAAGTCTATCTAAAACCCTATACAAATGTTCTATTTATACAAAGTAGTAAAGTTGTAAATAAATAAAATGACTAAGAATGCCCTAGTGGTAATTCTGTAAATATAAGATAGACATAAGGCTAATTACAAGTAAATTACAAGAAATAGAGAATTTGAATACATAAATAAAATAGATAGCCAAGTAAGATCTTCGAGTGAGGGCTAATGTTAGATTCTGAGTTATTGAAGACCTTAGAGCTTTGGCCTTGGTAGACTTAAGCTTCTAGATGATCTATCTTGTCCGAAGCCGATCTGATATGCCCGTAGCCAACCTGAAGTTGTCGATGCCAACCTCGAATGGCAACCCAACCTAATATGACTAGCTGACCTGACGTTGCCAAGGCCAACCTCAAATAGCTGGACTGACTTGACATAGGAATAGTCAACCTGTTTTGGCCCAACCTAACATTGCCGAACAGATATGGAATAGTCAAACAGTCCAAGCATACCGAGCAAGTTTTGGCCAAACAAACTAAGGTAAGCTCATTGATCTTAGCAAAGCAAAGCAGACAATCAAAGCAGGACAGAGCTATTAGACCAGGGCACACTTAAGTAAACCTGGAAAGGTAGAGTAGACCCTACCAAAGTAGGGCAAAGTGAATTTAGTATAGTAAGGAAAACCTAACAAAAAAGGGCATAAATAGTAGGCAAAGACAGAACTTACAGAACACGACGGGTCTTCCGATATACCAAGAGTTCATAAACAAGTATGTAAAAGAGCTCGATCTGGATAGAGTAAGGCATATTCAACTTTACAGTCTACGTCATCAGATTGGTACCTAGAATCCTATTACGTAAGAAGCGTACATAGGTAGTACGTCACAAAAAATCTGGTCAAAGTAATTTTCGATAATGATCAACAATAGTATTTGTCGAGTGACATTTAGTGCTCCTTTCTCACTCAACCAGTGCAACTTATACAGTCTTGAGTCGGCAATAGTCGGCAACTTCAACTTTGAAATAACATCGACTGAGGCCATATTGGTGTAATTTTCACTATCCATAATGAAGGCACACACCTGTTCATTCACCTTACGGGTGGTATGAAACAAATTCTCTCTCTACTCCTCCTCTCATGAAGGTTCTATGTTCATTGCACATCAAATAACCATTGTCGAGCCTGATTTTTCGATTTCTTTTATTTAAAAATTAATTTCTCATTTCCTAATTAATACTAAACCTTATCTCATTCAATATTAATCATCGACTAAAGAAATTGAGAAATTCCGGTTTTTTATTAAAAATAATTTTTGAACTTACCATCCGACTGGAGTTGAGAAAAAGGAAAGAAACCGTAATCAATTGAGTGGGCTGATTACAATTTGGCTACCGGTCTTTTATTTCAATTTGAATGAAGAACTAAAGGGTTCCGAGTTCGGGGGCTAACCTATTAAACCCTAATGGATACCACTATTTACTTACCGAAATTAGGATTATTCTTCTAATTATAATATTTAAAAAATAATTAATTAATTAAAAGAAAAAGAACCTAAGTTTCTACATATTTTATCGTTGCCCCGAAAGTGCCTACGTTCCGGTTAGCTGAGATCAAACAATCGTAGTCCTTTCCGAAAACTTTAATATGTTGGTTCTTTTTATAAAAAAAATAATTGGTTAAATTTGTATTTTTATTAACCATTTTATTTTTATTAAGAAAAATCCTTAAAAACCTAATTTTTATTCCTAATTATAAAAAATAAAAAATAAAAAAACTAAAAACCTAATTTTTGAAAAGCCCCAAATTAAGATTTTTATTTAAAAACAACTAAGTGATAATTTTTTTATTTTCAAGAAAAACCCTAAAGACCTAAAAATGGAATTTTTATGAAATACACAATGCCCTACATGATAAATCTTTTATATAGAAAAGATGCTTAAAACATAAAAAAGAAAAAAAATTCCTAATCATAGAAAAGATGTCTAATTATAGAAAAGATATCTAAATCATAGGAAAGATGTCTAAACTATAGAAAAGATATCTAAACTATGAAAAAGATGTTTAAACCATAGAAAAAAAATTAAATTATAGAAAAGATGTTTGAATCATAGAAAAGAAACCTAAATAATGGAAAAGATATATAAATTATAGAAAAGAAGCCTAAATTATGAAAAAGAACCATAGACAAGATGTTTAAACCATAGAAAATATGTTCAAACCATAGAAAAGAAACCTAAACTATGGAAAATACATCTAAACTATGGAAAACAAGCCTAAACCATGGAAAACATGTCTCGCCGTAAAAAAGAAGTCAATTAAAGTTTTTTTTTTTTATGAACATTAAAATGATTTTTTTATCTAGAAAACCCTAACATGCCTAATGCAATTTTTCTAAATTAATACAATATGCAAAGAACGAGATTTTGTAAAATATGAGATTTTGTAAAATATGAGATTTTATAAAAATGTCATTTTGAAAATATGAAATGTAAAAAAAAAAACTAAAATTTAACTTAACATATGTTCACTAGACACTAATACTATAACTAATTACTAACAATTAAAGATGTGATAAAAATAAAATAAAAAATTAGTACAAGTCTTAAAAATAACTACACATATACTAAGTAAGATAAAAATAAATAAATAAAACAAGCTATAATCATTAAAAACCACTATTATGTACTTGTAGGGCAAAACACGCAAAACTGATAAAAGGAAACAAATTGGACCTCCAGTCCTATCGTGCGTACAACTATAGAATTGGTATAAAGAGCGTGTTTTTAACAAATGTGTAATTGTTCATTTTGGCTTGCACCATGTAACCCCTATTTCGAATCAAATCGAATCTAAATTGATAAAAATCCAAAATAGATTCGAATCTTATAAATCTTGATTTTATTAGATTTAACGTCATCATATCAGATTTGCTTTTTTTTTTTGCAACTCTTTAGTCAAGATTCCATCAAATTAATTTTTTCGAAGATTTTCTTTTTTAGTTTTTCTTTTTCTTTTTTTTCCAACAATTTTCTATTTTTTTTTGTTTTTTTTATCATTTTTCAATTTTTTATCATTTTCTAAATTATAACCCTAAAACCAAAAATTATAACTATTATGGGCAAAAATCGAGTGTCTACAACCATGATCAACCGGTCTAAGTCCTTAGCAAACACATCTTCTTCAATCAATTCTTTCTCAACAATGCTCTCCTCTTCTTTAAGTTCCTCATCAGTACTTTCGACATCTAACCTCGAGACATCACCCTTGATGACCATAGTCCTTTGGTTTAGGTACTGAGCAACCATATATCCAAACCTTTGACATTTGAAGCACTTGATATGGTTAGTCTTCTTTCTAGACCCTTGTCCCTTCTTATAAGCTCAGGTCAGCATATTATTGTCAGGTCAACCCTTCTACTCTACTCAAACATCCACCTTTCGAATTTGCTCGATACTTAACTAAGCTCGGTAACTCACTTGTCCAAGTCAGCTAGTTGGCAGCTTGGTTGGTACTCAGCTCCATCTCTGTTTTTCTACTTGCTGGGTTATTCTAATGGCTTCATCCATCGTAGTAAATCATTGGAATTCCACGATGTCTCAAATGTCATCTCTCAACCTAGTATTGAATTTAGAGATTGTTCGAGTTGGTGGTTCCTCCACTTCACATTGGATCATGAGCATTTAGAATTCCTAAACATACTTGTTAACGATTCAACCTTCTTGTCTCAACTCCTGAAGCTAAGTAAAAGTGTCTTACAAATAAGTTTTCAGTACAAACCTATTTCTAAGTATTCTCTTTATCTAGGGCTAAGTATTAATCTCTCAATAGCCCTATCACCTTTTCATAGCCTAGAAATTCTTCCACTACATGGCGACATATCCAAAGAACTCAACAGCAGCAATTCTCACTTTCTCATAATCCTTATACTGATAATATTCAAAAGCATGCTCTACTCTCTCTTCCCATTCCAAATATTCATCAATATTCCCAGATCCATTGAAGCTTGGAATCCAAAGCTTCACATGGTCAGATGCTTTGGAGACTCTAGCTCACTCTTCTTCAAAATACTATTCCCCGTCCTCTTCATCCAATTTTCTAAAGTCTATCCTTCATCTTACTCATCTGTCTACTCCTCTACCTCAAACTTGTCGAGCTAGGTTCTAACCTCTAACGAGTTGAGCAACTTCTGGGGTATTTTGTGCAGCCTCAATCGATCGGTAAGCCAACGCTTGAACAGCTCGGGTCAGATATACCAAGAGGTTAGCTACCTCATCAAGTCTCTAGTTAATGCTCGTAGGGGTTCCTTGAGACTGTCGTCCATGATGGACAACTCCACTGTTGTCATCTCTAGCACCAATGTTTACACTTGGTTCAATCATTTTCTCCTCAAATTCAAAGATCAAATTCTTCAAATAGGTGATATAGCAAACACTTCCATAAACAAGAAAAGGGAATAGCTAACAAACATAGTAATCAAATGAACACAGTTAACTTGCTCTATTTCACAAACGTAAAACAAAGTATAAATAGAACTTCAAAGACAAACCATAACTCAAACAAAACCTCTACTCTAATACCAAAATGTTGTGAATCATGACCAAGAACAGACAAAGCCGATCATTGAATGGGTCCAAACTTGCCGAAAGCTTAAAAAGGAAATGATAGGAAATGTGCAAAAAGATAAATGCAAATGATAAGTAAGCAAAACCCACAAACAACCACAATAGATATGAAGCACCAATGGAACTTTCTAGGACTCATGGTATAATTCGATATGACGTGTGAATCAGTCCAGTGAAGTTACTTACCACCTAACCTTACTCAAAATTTAAGATAAGAGTAATGCAGAAAGTAAACAGGTAGTGTTTATGCAAAAAAGGAAATACTCAAGTGTCTTAATGATAATCAAATATGATGTTTATAGATGTAAGTACAAAGGGCATTTATACTCAAGAATTTATGGCAACATACCTAAAAGGGAAAAGATAAAAGAGAATTTCCTAAGAAAGTAATGTATAAAATACAAAAAGGTAAAAATGAATATTCAAGGAAAATAGTCATTAGTGTAATGAATTCTATACATGATTCTGTATATGTAGCAATGCTATATTGATAATGCCGTTGGAAGATGCAGATAAAAAGTATGGTTAGCTTACTTGACCGAGTAGGGAGGTAGCTTAGTTAGTCCAGAGTTTCTCTATCTTGGCTTCTTGACAAAGAAATGCTAAGTCATTGCTCAGCTTGGGCGCGAATAAGTAATCTATAACTCGACGTATTATAGAGAGATAGGTAGTCATTCAACTTGACATAAAGAGTGACCGGCAAAGAAGTACTCAACCTTAATAGGAGTCGGCTAAAATAGGAGAATCTGCCTTTCTCTGCCTTCTAATCCTCGAGCTCGACTATGAGTCAAAGGCCCAATAACCTAATTCCCATCACTTATGCTATCTAACACTATCTTTTTTAAAAGGATTGGTATTTAGTCAAAGAACCCTAAACATTTCCCCTAATTAATTGAAATGCCTAACCAGTTAATTTTACAAACCATATATTATTAAGTTTAGGTAAGGTGATCAATCCATATCACGTAATACAAAACAATTGTAAACTAATATAGCAAGCCAATAGTATACAATACATTCAAGAACACGCACGCATAGGCATGCATATAATCAAACTATCTATAGACACAAACAAGTATAATCTTAAGCCTCTAAATACTATGAAACAGTACTCTGAAATGTAGTAAGGTATCGATTCTAAACCTACTTAGACTTTCTGCTTACTTGCTTAAGATGTGACTCACTACAGGCCTTTATCGATGATCCCTCTAATACAAATATCATTTAACTATTATTTATATTTATAGACTTTATTTCATAATTAAGATTATTATCTTTAGTTAAGGGTTTTGCTATGTCTAATTATTCAGGGTTTTAAGTCTCTTACAATTATCCTCATTTTAAGCCAGGTTATAAATTTGCTTCTTATACCGCTTCTGATTGAGCTTCTAAATCAGTTTCTAGTTTATCTTTTGATTACTTTTTATTTATAATCTTATAAATGTCTTCCATCCTTTTTCTTATAGTTTATTCAGGTTAATATAACCTTTAGTTCATATTTTGACTAACTCTCTAATATACTTCCATTAGCCCTAATTTTGATTTTACTTCTAAATCATATTCTAATCCGGGAATTGTCCATATTTTTACATAACCAATTATATATATGTATAAGTTTTAAATTATTAGTTTTAGTTTAAGATAATAAGCTTACTCAATTATTCAAGTCTATATTTCCTATAACAAAGTTAGTTATAAACTAGTTTCTGATTCAATTTTTGAATTAAGTTTTATTTTAACTTCTAGTTACCATTTTTTTTTTTTTTGTAAACCCAAAGAATTCCTTCCAAACCAATATTTGAAATGCATCTAATTATACTTAGGCATCTTAATCTCTTATCTAGCTCATAACCAATATTTTGGTCGATATGGTACACCAAACTCCTAATTTAACTATCGAATTTATTTCCGATGTAAGAATAATCTACAATTTTCACCGATATATTTCATATTAGATTTGTATAACTTTTTTAATATTATAATATTAGAAATTTAACCAAATTTTTGCTACTTATTTAATTTTCTATATACATGTATTATACATTATTACCTAATCTACGCTTAAAATACATATCTAACATCCTTAACACCAAAAATATTATCTTTCATCACCAAATAGCATTTCAAGATATGTAATTATACCCTAAATCAGAATTTATACCAAATTAACCCTAAATCACAAAATTAATTTAAAATATACCATTTATCTATGATTTTAAGGCCTAAAAGTTAAGTAAAATTTTAGAAAATTAATTTTTGAAAAATATCTTCATAACACTATCATATAAATCCTTGGCAATATACATAAAAATTTTGAGATCAAAACTATATCATTAAGATCATTTAAATCAAAATAAAAAACTAGCTCGAATTTACTAATTTCTTAAGAGTAGTATATCCCTAGAACTAATTTTATTAAATAGACATTTTTCCCTAAACCGACATGCAAAAATTTCTCAGAATACCAAATTTTATAATTTTCCATATTTATTTGACATTTTTAATAAATTAAACAAAATCAAAATGGAATTTGGAACTCACTAATCAAATGGCTTGTAGCCACCAGCGGCAACTCCACCTATTTCAACAACTCCAGGTAATGGATTTGCTGTCAAGTAATGATAGCCATCCCTCTCCAAGCAATCATTAGGCATGCACTTTCTTTATATGCCCTAAATGTACACTCTTTTTGTATATTTTCCCAAAATTACCAAATAAATTCTCTTTGATCTCTCCATATTTTTTCGAAGTGTCTAAACTGAATTTTGGAAGGAGATTTTGTATTTATAGAAGAGTTTTAATGTTTCGTTTGCAAATTTAGTTTAGACAAGTGTCCTTTTCCTTTTCCTTTTCCTTTTCCTTTTCCTTTTTCTTTTTCTTTTTATTTGGCTTAATTTTATTGGTTGATTTTCTTTCTTTAACTTTTAGCTTGCCACACCTATTTCCAAACCATTCCACACTTCCCATGATTTTTTTTTTATTTTTCATAATTAATTAGTATTATTTTAGTATATTTTAAGTAATTTTATGTATTTTTACCTATACTTAAATACATTTATAATACAAAAAAATACTTATATATATTATTTTAATTTTTTTATAATTTTTAGTATACATATAATTTATCTTTATTGATTTGTTAATTATCGAAATTTGTTTTATGTGTTTTCAATAAATAATTGATAATATACATATAACTTAATATTATAATATTTAATTATTTATTTTTCATAAATCTAAACTCACGAAAGCACTATTACTAATATTTCTAATTTTATCGTAAAATTTAAGTTCAATCGAATAATTTATTCAATCCTCTTAAATTTTACATATCAAACCCTAACTATAATTGCGGGGATTAAAAGAGATTTTTTGCCGGTCCATCACCGTCAGCGACCAAGAGACTATTGAGAATGCGATGTGATACCAATGATCACCACCTTCTTTTACTTCCATATTGAATAGTAAAAATGGAAAATATATGGTTGAAATAGTTTCTTTCCTAAGGCCGATGGCCCGATAGCTTGGTTCAAAAGCCTGCTAATTTGCCTGAACTTAGGCCTGATTCAAAACTCTGGCTCAAGCCCAATGTCGAACCACTGATTTAGAATTTATTCTTGAAGTTGAAAGAGAGGTCTCAGTCCACACCTGACATGAAACGATGATCCCCATATGTATCAACCAAAGCCGTTCATGTCCAATTTCGTTGTCGTAATTAAACCACGAGTCACGGTCAAGGGTGCCCAACCCAACGGCCATCTTTGGCTTGTACATGCACAGATCGACGTAGCGGTCTTTCATCTCAGCTTCGTTGTTTTCGCGGTTCCGTTCCCGTCCTCTTTGTTTTGTCAATTCTGTCCTTACCATGTAGCTGGCAAACGGCAATTTCCCTAACCCAAGTCTCCCACTACAGACAAAAGAAGAAATATCATCAACCTCGCTACATTATTGAAGACGCTGGAGATGTCTCTGGAGAGGCAGGAAAGTGACGTAAATTTAAGGGTGAACGTGGAAGACATTTTTTAAACCTTTCCTCTTATATTTACAATAACCAAAGTCGTAGAATTATTAACTATTAAATGTTATCTTAAAAATTTACCCCTAGTTGATTTTAGTGGCAAATAATCGTTAAAAAAAAAATATTATAGATGATAGCGTGGTAATGGTTAATTGTAATAGAAAATGAGAAAGACGGCTTCCCTTTTATAAAGATGTTATCATTTCCTCATTCTCGTTAACACTTTTTGTGGTTATTAATCAACACTAGCAGCGGTTGGCACCTCCTAGCACTTTTTGTCATCGTTTCGTGCTATACAAATTTATTACCTGACTATTCATGACCTCTTTAATATATTAGAATAGTATTTGGTAATTATAAAATGTTGATTGTAATATATATATATATATATATATATATATAAAGTTTAAAATCGTTTTCCACATAACAAATACAAACTAAATCTTCCTTTTTTTTTTTTGGTATACATTGTTCGGAAACATTCCGAGTCTGCTTTAGGCTTTTAAAGTGTCCAAGATCATGTCATGTGATATAAATCAACGAAGCATTAATTATTTCAAAACAGAAGATAATCAATATTAGTGACAATGTAATGATGATATCCAATTAAAACCAAATTATACCAATACGGTTCTAAAGGGGAAAGAAAAAGGAAATGAACTTGCAAAATTGGCCTATAAATATGCAACTTCTATTTTTTAATAAAAGAGATATATTTATGTGTATACATATGTGTATATATATATATATGGACAGAATTAAGAGCTGGTTGTATGAAATATAATGTAAGATTATGATACAATAACATAGATATTTCAATAAAATATAAAATGAAATATGATTGGCAAAACATACATAGTTTTCTATTTTGAGTAAATTCTATGTTGAGTGAATATATGCTAACCACTCCAAAAAAAATACTCAAATAATAAAGATAAGGTGCACCAAATTTTGAAAATAAAATGTTGTAACCCTATCAAAGTATCATGATTTCATAACCCAAATTCTAAGCTCAAACCTACAATAAATCCAAAATATCTCTTCTGAACACTACAAACGTCAAACCCTCTTCTTTCTTACCAAAGAAGTCTCTTGAATGTAAGAATACTTTTCTCTCTCTCCCTGTTCTGTACTTTTAGATCTAAGATTCTTATAAAATCTCAATCTTGGATCAAATGTTTATGTCAAACACAAATTTGTTTTCTATACGTGGAATTATATCTAATCATGCAATTCTTAAGAACTCACTAATGGTGTTTTTGTGTTTGCGAGGTGATTTGAAAACTAGGGTTTGATATGCCTCTAAAGTTGAAGTCTTAGAGCAACTCCAAGAAACGAAGGAAGAACTAGATGACAAAAATGGGTTATATGATGATCCCCTTTGGTATTCTCGTTATTTATATATTATTATGTTCATCCAGTTATACGTTTGTTGTAAACCTAACTATTTTGCTAAGAATCTATTATAGATTTGTTATTTTTTTCTTATGATTTGTTGTATACTATTTCTATATGTACATTTCTATGCTTAAATCTCAATATAGTGATTTGTATGCTTAAGTCTCAATATAATCCTTCAAGTAGCTCGATCTTTTCCTTTTTCTCTATTCTCTAACACATCTTTGCTGAATCATAACACTTTTTCTCTTTGATGAAACAACCATCTTGTCCTTAAGGTGAAAATATAGATATATCTCTCAAAACTCCAACATGTCTATCCAAGTCACTTCTTCTGGTAGTAAGGATTCCTACTAAACTAACAATCGTTGAACTAGTTATGAGTGTCGAAAAATATATCTAGTAGCCAATATGGCTAATGGTAAAGCCAAAGGATGATTCTTGTAAGAGTCTGATGGTAAAGGTACCACTATAAGCAACTCCCCTTCTACTTTCCTCAATAACGACACATGAAACACTAGATGAATCTTAGAAGAATCTGGTAACTCTAATTTGTATACTACTGCTCCTATTTGTTCTATGACCTTAAAAGGATTATAGAATCTTTTTCTTAGTTTATAAGAAAGTCTTTGAACCACCGATCCCTGTCTATATGGCTATAACTTGACATAGACGTAAACCCTTACCTTAAAAGATTTATCTCTCTTATATTGATCAGTCAAATTCTTCATGCATACTTAAGCTTGAAGAAAATTAGCCTTCAACCGTCACAACAAAACATCTCTAGAATGCAACTCCTATTCTACAACTTCGTTAGAAGTTGATCTTTATAAATAATCAATGATCTTTGGAGGGTCACAACCATATAAAGTAATAAATGGGGTCATCTTAATACTTGTATAAAAGTTGGTATTAAAACAATACTCATCCCAACACAAAAACTTAGCCTAATTTGATGGATGATCCATCACAAAAAATCGCAAACATTACTCCAAGCATCTATTGAGCACCTTAGACTAGCCATCAGTTTGTAAATGATAGGCTAAACTCATGTGTAAGGTAGTATCGCTCAATCTAAATAGTTCTTGCCAAAATTAGCTAGTGAATACTCTACCCTTATTTGTAACAATGGATTTAAGGATACCATGCAACTTTACTACTATTTAGACAAATAAATCTACTACCTTTGTTACTATATAATTGGCAAGTAATGTTCCAAAATGAGAATACTTAGTTAACTTGTCTATCATAACTAAAATGACTGAACAATCCTTAGAAATAAGGAGTCCGGTGATAAAATCCATAACAATCTCCTTAAATACTTTAGAAGGAATATTCAATGGCTAAAGTAAACCAGCTGGCAAAGTGGTCAAATAGTGACATACACTACAACTCCTAACAAAATCCTCTACATTCTTTCTCATACCCTCCCAAAAGAAAGAAGTACTCAATCACTTCAATGTCTTCAAAAATCCTGTATAACCTCTAATTGGAGAACGATGAAACTCTTAAAGCAACCACGGTATAATATTGGTTTTAGTAAGAATGAAAATTCATCTTCCAAAAAATAATAACCCATCTTTAATATGCAATGCGTATAAAAGTTGTTTGCCCTAAGCACAATCTTCCATCCATCTTTTCCATCTACTATCATTCTGATATCAATACTTCAAGTAAAAAACAAAGTCAAAAGAAGGCATTGTAATGGCCATGTACTAACCTGAATCCTTAAACTATCTAGATAATGCGTCAACTATTTTATTGTTCAACCTAGGTTTATATTGAACTTCATAGTCATATTCTAGAAATTTCACCAAATAATGCTATTGTTCTAGAGTTTGTATATTTTGAGTTAATTTTTCTCATAAGCTCTTCTAGTCAATACGTATTATAAAATGTTGCCCAACAAATAATGTCTCCATTTCTTTACAACTTCAACCACTACTACCAATTCCCTCACATAAGCCCCAGCTTGCTATAATCTTAGACTTAGCTATTTGCTAAAGAAAGCAATAGGTTGTCCTCCCTAATGTAATATTGCTCTTATGCCAACTCCTAAAGCATCCATTTCCATAATGAATGGTGTTTCAAAATTAGGATGGGCCAATACCAGAGCCATCATCAAAACCTCTTTAAGTCAACTAAAAGCATGTTAAGTTTCATTTGTCTACTTAAATGCATCCTTCCTCAACAAATTACTAAGAAGAGTAGCAATTTGAGCATACCCTTCAAAAATCTCCTATAATATCCATAAAGACCCAAAAATCCTCGTAATTGCTTATGGGATTCAGGTGTAGGCCACTGCTTAATTGCTTCAATCTTACTGGCATCTAGCCGAACTCCTTACCTTAACACAATATGGCCCAAGTATTCAATCTTCTGTTGGCCAAAAATATACTTGATCCTTTTCACATAAAAAGTGTTGTCCAAAAGCACATTAAGTACTTAAGATAAATGTTCCTTATGCAACTCCCAAGACTTATTGTAGACTAAAATGTCATCAAAGAAGACAATGATAAACTTACATAAGAAAGGTCGAAAGATGCTATTCATTATAGCCTGAAATGTCGAAGGGGCATTAGATAATCGAAAGGGCATTACTAAAAATTCGTAATGACTCTCGTGTATTCTAAATGCTATTTTATGAATATCCAAAGGAGCCATCCTAATCTAATGGTAGCCTATACGTAAATCTAACTTTGAAAAATATTGAGATCCCCACAGTTCAACCAATAACGCATCAATAGTGGAAATAGGAAACTTATCCATCACGGTTACTTGATTAAGGGCTCTGTAGTCTTTACAAAAATGCCTAGTTCCATCCTCTTTCTTTACTAATAGCACTAGCAAAGAAAAGGGGCTTGTACTTGGACATATGACACCAGATTCCAACATCTCCCTTACTAATTTCTCTATTTCTGATTTTTGAAAACAAGGATAGTGATAGGGGCGCACATTTATTGACTTAGTTTCATCTTTGAGATGAATGTGATGTTGTACGTCCCTCGAAGGCAACAATGATGATGTAGTTGCAAAGACTTTTTGAAATCTACCCAATATAGAATCTATTTCTATATTACAGGTGGTATCACTAGAAGAAACCTCCTTCTAAGCCACCAAACTACAAAAAAAAAAAAAAAATCCCAAATGCTATTAACTTATGTATAATTGAGGTAGTCAACCACTATACACCTAACACCAAATCAACCCCTTATATTAGTAACACATGGTAATCTACTGAAAAAGAAATGTTTCTGAACATCCAATTGCAATTCTCTGCAAAGTCCTTAACATTCTAGAAAATCGCAATTGCCAACCATTACTTTGAATTTAGGAGTAGCTAACATATCCAACTTAAGTGGTCACACAACCTCTGGTTGGATGAAATTGTAAGTGCTCCCTATGTCCACTAACTTTCCCTTGATATTTCCTTCCATTCAAAATGTCTTAGGAGCAAAAGCTCTCGATAAGGCACAATAGCTAATTTCAACATTTTCATCCTTATTTTCTTGAATTTGTTCATGCTCTACTGTATTTTCCATTTGGCCTGCATCATTGTTCATATCATCTTCGTCTTCATCAAGACTGATCATTATCATAAATTTTACCTTGCAAACATACCCTCTATGAAACTTCTCATCACAATTAATGCACAACCCTTTTTCTCTTCTAGATAACAAGTCTAAAGTCGACATCTTTCTAACAAGAAGGGATGGTTTTGTATTAGGTTAAGTTGATTGTGGTTTAGAAGTATTTTGGTTTGGTGAAGGTGTAGGTAATAATGGGGCATTTTTTAGAACAAAGGGTTGATTAGATGATGTGTATTTTTTATTACTTGAAAAGATTGTAGGTTTATATAAAGTATGTTTATGTGAAAAAAAAAAAATGGTCTTGTTTTTGGTAAGGTAAAAGGTTTAGACTTCTAAGTTTCTCTTCTTGTAATTTGGCTCTATGCATAGCTTCTATTAAGTGGATTGCAATTCTTATCTGATTACTGGTTTTAAACCCAATATAAAGCATCTTTTTAACAAACCATCAAACATGTCAATAACCATATTACAAAGAGATTCGAATTCATGAAAGTAATGATCAACAAATCCATTTTAAGTCAGCTTAGTTAATTTCCCTTGATAATCCTCAAATTGTGATGGTCTAAACCGTAATTTCAATGCCTTTAAGAATTGTAGCCCAACATGTTATTGTTATGTATCTAAATATACCACTACGATACCTGTGCTTCTAATGCAAAAGTTGCTAATTGCAATCTGTTATCAACTAGTACTTTATGATAGTAAAAAAATTTCTCAATCTTGAAAATTCAACTAGTAGGATCACCCCTTAGGAACTTAGGCAACTCCAATTTTATTTGAGCTAAATGTAAAGTGTTATTATCATGTACTGCATTATTGGAAAAGGATAAATCAGTACTTACTATAAGATTCTAATTCTTACTATCTTGAAGTTGTTTCTGCATGGAAGATGTCAAACTTTGTAATTGAACAATCACATTCTTTAATTTTTCATTGATGTCATCACAAAATCCATTCATCTCTATTATCAATTTCTTCAACCCAAGTTTATTACTGTCAACCTATTCTTGTAACTAGGAAACAACTCAAGTATTATTTGTCATGAATGATCACTAAGAATGGATGAAAACACCAATATTATGCTTTCGTAACCCAAATTCTAAGCCTAGGCCCACAACGAATCCAAAATATCTCTTCTAAGCACTACAAACATCAAACCCTCTTCTTCCCTTACTAAAGAAGTCTCTCAAATGTAAGAATGCTTTTCTCTCTCTCTCTCTCTATTCTGTACTTTTAAATCTAAGGTTTCTTGTAAAATCTCAATATTAGATGAAATGTTTATGCCAAACACGGATTTGTTTTCTATACATAGAATTATATCTAATCATTTAATTCTTAAGAACTAACTAATGGTGTTTATGCGTTTGCAAGGTGACATAAAAACCAAGGCTTGATCTTCCTTTAAAGTTCGAGTCTCAAAGCAACTCTAAGAAGTGAAGGAAGAACTAGATGACAACAATGGGGTATTTGATGATCATCTTTAGTATTCTCATTCTTTTTATACTATTACATTCATCCAGCTATACGGTTATTGTAAACTCAACTGTCTTGCAACAAATTTGTTATAGATCTGTTTTTTTTTTCTTACAATTTGTTGTATACTATTTCTATATGTGGATTTGTATGCTTAAGTCTCAATATAGTCCTTCAAGTAGCTCGATCCTTTTCTTTCTCTCTATTCTCTAACATATCTCTACTAAGTTATAACACAAAGTCATAGAGTCCAATTCATTAGCTTGGTTGTCTTTTAAAGATGTTATTTCAATTCCACCCTTCATATTTAATGGGGGTTTTACTATTATATCTTTAAAAAAATCAAAATATCTCAATTGTTTCACTATTTTCTATGAATTTCAAGCTTGAGGCTCAAGCGTGACATAGCCAAGCCCAATAAGCCTAACATAGTCAAGCCCAGTGGCCCAATAGCGGACACCACTTTCGTAGACCCCTTGGCAAACTAATAGTAATGGTTGGCATCTAGGTAAAGGTTAGTGTCAAAAGGTCATATGCATAGGGTTCTTAGTGCTACAAGGTGTTAAATGAGAAGTGATAAAGCCCATAACTCATTAAATGGGAAAAGATAGGTGAGAAGCCGAGATAATAATGCTCTCCATATCTTGACATGTCAGAAAATCTTGCCAACCCTAAGCCATAAAACTTTGGCCAATACATACTAGATAGACACTATCGACTAATCAGAAATCAATATCCTACAATATAGATTTTCCACTTCCCTCCTCCAATGATATGTTCGAATAACCTCAAGTACATATATTCTCGTACATTAATATTATCATCCTCCCCACCCATGATTAAGTACTAATAGTCTTGCTAAATAATTCAAAAATTGTTTCACTCTGTTTGTATTATAGGCCACCTAAAGCAATATCAAGGCCTCTTCAATCTCTATGAGTAGAAACTAAGATCAACACTTTGTAATGGATGCCTAGATAATTACCCTTTTGTTTTTTATCTACAAAAGTGGTGCAAGTTTTGCAACGTATCAAAATGATTAATTAGATAAAATATAATTCTCATCGTAATTTTTTTTTCCCCATCTTTTCCCCAAATAGAAACATTACATTTTGTGTAGGGAGAGAAAATTAATTGTGCCTCCATCCTAATTGGTCAACATTGATCGTGTGATTAAACCATACAAGGCTCAACGATGGATAGACAGTTAAAATTGAGTTACGATAAAGATATTTGGACCTAATGGATAGATAAGCAACAAATCAAATATATTCATTCAAAATTTATGTGTAAGAGATAAAAGCTGGACCAATAATGTTTCATCCCTCACTCTAAGGTTTATGTAACCTTAGTTACTTCCCAAACCTTAATACTTGTTATAATCAAACAATATAAATGCTAGTTTTTTAATAGGATGAACCAAATTTAAATCATTTCTCCAAGTTAAAATATGTAATATAGTTTGCTAAAAAATAAAAAAAGAAAAAAGAAAACTTGAGAAAGATGAAGGATAAATTAACCCCTTGTGATTACTTTATCGTGTGCGTTTAACTTTTTTATCATTAAAGATATTTAAAAAAATGCATTTGAACTCCTATATGATTCTTTTTTTTTTTCCTTAATTTTGTATATCTAGTTTTAACAATAGTATTTTTCTTTTATTATTTCATTCATAAGCGAAAAAGTGAAAAGAGGTTTAAAAACACATATCTTAAAGATTTGAAGGCCTACAACTCCATTTCAAGAATAAGTGAGTTAAGATCATATTTTTATATAATATTTAGTAATATACAATGTATAACATATTAGATTAATAGGAAAAATTTTAGTTAATATATGCTTTAACTATTACATTAATTTTATAATTGTAAGGTAATAAAATGTAACCATATAACTAAGATTATATTATAGTAGCTATACAATTATTTATAAGATATTTTAGTACATTTTTTAACTATTTAACCCATTCAACCAACTAAACAAAGTAATAATAATTCTGTTCAATCAAATAAGTAAAGCAATAATTATCACGTTTTATTATAGTCTTATTTCATTCTTCTGTAGTAGTTATTCCATTAAAGCCTATTTTATTTTGCAAAATGTCGACTGCTCCATGTATTTTGTCTTAACAACTAGGTGGTTTTTCCGAACTGTTCAGTGAGATGTTGTCTCAATATCAGCCAAGGTTATTTAATCCAACTCCCCATTTCGTCCAGAAAATCTGAGAATTATTTGACTAATCTTCAAGTATTAAGCCTGTCATTCTTTCAGTTTCTTTTGATTGGAACACATGAGTGCAAAAAGGGAAAAAATATCGACGGAAATCGAATGAAATTTCATGTTTGACAAATTGAGTAAAGAGTATAAATAAAAGAAAATGCATGAAAATATTTCCATTTTTAAACTTATATCTTTTCTCTCCAATTTTAGATGGCTGAAAACGGACGATTATAAAATTTTTCCCTATAAAGATTTTCATCAAAATAAAATAAAAATAATTTGACACACATAATCTCCGTTTCTCTTCGTTTCTTTTCTATATAACCAACCCAAGAAACGAAAGTTCCTTCCTAGACATGGTTCCAAAGTCCCTTGTCTGGCCTTTATTATTGCACATCATAGCCATAAAGATGGTTAAGTAGGTGGAACACGAAATCATTGCCAACCCTGGGAAGGCTTTTCCCTGGTATTTCAACCGTAGCTTTATAGTGATGCTGACAATTTTTCTTTTTCTGAAAAAATATAGAAATAGCGTTTTTTTAGTATTCAATTTATATTTTTGCACTTTTTTTTATGGCCACTGAACTGTACTGATAAAAATCTCTATTGCAGTGACTTCTTAAATATCGTTGCACTAATATCCGTTAATAATAAGTGTAATACCATAGTGATTTAAAAAGAAATTCTGAAAACCCTGTTATAAAGCAAAATTCCAATTCATAACCTATAATTAAAAAAAGAATATATATATATATATACCAAAACTAATGACACATTTAGTTGGCTTTATAAGAATGAAATAGAATAATTATTTCTCACCTATTTACCAATACTTTGTTTATTTAGCGGAATTATTATTTCATAGATTTGCTATTATTAAAAATAAATAATTACAATTTCTTCATAGAATTAATGGAACAGTAATTTTTTAATTTTCAATCATATTTTCATATTTATTCACAATATCTCAAAATAATTATAAAAAATAGCTATTATCTCTCTATTCTATTCCTAAAGATATGCAATTTCATTTTTACATTATTCCATGCGGTAAACCAAACATGTTAGAAATGTTATAGTCACAATGGATTAAGTTCATTGGGTTTTAAAAAAAAAAATAGCAGACACTATAATCACAGTGCGCGTTCTAGAAACAATTAAATTAAAATCCTTTAAAATTTTATATTCATTTTTTCCATTAGATTATAAAATTTTTAATTCCACTAATCAATTTTTAAAAAAAAAAATTGGAATTTATTTATTATATAAAGCATTTTTATTTAAGTGTTACTTTTATTATATATTTTTAATCCCTTTTTTTTAATACAAATATTCCCCAAGTTAAGAAAAAAATTACTTAGTCTATATTTTGACACAACTATTGATCTAGTAATCTTGTGAATATGTTTTCATAATTTACATTAGAAAAACTAAAAATCCTTATCATATAGTTTCATTTTGCAAATACAAATATAATAAAATAATTAATATATGACTATTTTATTATCAATATCGAGAATATTCACTCTCACAAATTTCTTAAACTAAAATATTTATCTACATTGGTTATAATAAATAATGTATTTTAGTGAAAAAAAATGTGTGATTATATTATTATCTCATTACACATTGAAGAAATGAAAAAAATATTAATTGTATATTACATATAATGCATTTTATGGAAAAGGTAAATATATGATTATGTTATTATTGATATTAAAAACATTTACTTTCACAAATTTTTTAAAATAAAATATCAATCTATATTGCTTATAACATATATATTTTAGGAAAAAGGAAAATATTTGATTATATTATTATCACATTATGTAATGAAAAAATGAAAAATTAATATTCATAAAACAAATTAATGTATACAAAACCAAAGGATATATAATTTTAGAAGATTCATTTTAATAATTCTTTTATTCTTTAATAAAGCATTTAACCTAAATAGGCTATGGATGAATATTTACTTTTAAAATCGTATATTATAAATAATGTAATGAGAGAAAAGATAAATATTTGATTATGTTATTATTGATATCGAAAATACTTACTTTTATAGATTTTTTAAACTATAATTTTAATCTATATTATTTATAACATTTAATGCATTTTAGAAAAAAAAATAAACATAACAAAGTTTTTTTATTGTTTTTTGAATCTTTTTGGTATTTTATCAAGTAAAATATAAAACAAAAAATAAAAGTATAAAATCTATAAGATATATAAAAATAAAGAAAAGTTACTCATAATCTGTTTAAGTTATTGGGGCTCTATAAAAAAAAAATTATTGAAGTGGGAGTGCAGAGAGACGTGGGAAAGTGGTAGAGAGTAGAAAAATGTGAGGGGTAAAAAATTGTATACAAAAGTATGGAGAAAAATAGATAAGATAAGAGAAAGAGGAGTAAATAGATAAATTTATATATTATTTATAATTTTAATAGTTTATTTTATTATTAATTTTTTTATTAAATGATAACAAATAAAGAAAAATAATAATGTAATTTTAAGGATAATGATTACGTAAAGTAATATTGATAAAATCAAAGTTTAAGTTTTCTTTTGCATTGTATTCATCGAGAATAAAATATAATTTATGGAATTTAAAACTTTTATAAAGTCCGTATTTGCGTCCTACAACGTTCCCGTTAAAAATTGCGCGCACTCTTTCCTTGGACTCCCTCGTTCCCGCTTCCAATTCAGACCCCGTCCAGGCTCCTTCTTCTTCTTCGTCCTTACCCGAGTCAACGCAACCTTAGCAACTTGCTACATAAATCCCATTTTCTTCACTATGTCCACCCTCCACCTTCCTTCGATCACCACCTCCCACCGTAAGATCGCCATCGCCGTCGACCTCAGCGATAAGAGTGCCTTCGCTGTCCGCTGGGCGGTCGAGAACTATCTCCGTCCGGGTGACTCCGTCGTCATCCTCCATGTCACCCAAACCTCCGTCCTATACGGCGCCGACTGGGGAGCAGCCGCCGGCAAGCCGGACTTTGATGATTATGCACTTGCGAAGGCGAACGAGATCGCGAGGCCTCTCGACGAGGCCGGAGTCCCGTACACTGTACGGATAGTGAAGGACCATGACATGAAGGAGAGGTTGTGTTTGGAGGTGGAGCGGTTAGGGTTAAGTGCGATGATAATGGGGAGCCGTGGACTGGGGAATGGGAGGAGTGGAGGTGGTGCAGCGGCGGTGTCTAGGGTTAGGGTTGGAGATGGGAAGTTGGGCAGCGTGAGCAATTATTGTGTGCAAAATTGTGTTTGTCCGGTTGTTGTGGTTCGGTGTCCTGATGATAAGGAACTCGGTGGCAGTGATGGAGGTGAGAGAGTGGTGGAGAACGACGAGAGAGAGTTGAATCCGGTGTCGGAGGTGGTGGAGGAGTATTATGATGCTTTGTCGGAGGATTAATAATGACTTACGCGAAGATTGCAATTTGAGCCCATAACTACGTTAAACGTATAATTGCCCAAAACTCCAAGAGCATGATTTTGCCATTCAAACATTTCAAGAAATGCATTGTAATCTTTCACGTTTTAGGCGTAAAACTTCATCTTTAGAGTTATGAGACACTCATGATTTGGTGGAATATTAGTGTCTGTACACGAAGCCAAATGATCTCCTTTATAGTGTAATTAACTGTAATTAGAAACAATAGTATAATAAGCATTAGGAATGGAAAGAATGGAACCTTGTGGTTCACAGCCGTAAGGAGGCTGCCGGTGTAGCAACCTCTTTCCGAGCGTGACACGAAGAGCTCTGCAAGCAAAATTGTCTCAATTTCGATGTGAAAAGGTGTCGAAGAGTGCAACAGAATTCCAGAGACCGCCTAATTGACACCAGCAGAGCGAAAATACAAGCTTGTAAACGAGTAGGATTGCAAGTATATGTGCAATGTTGTACACAGTTGTTTAGGCCGCATACTATAAGAAAAGATTATAACGGAGATGTTGTTATTTAGGTGATTGTATACCTAAATTTGTGCAAATTAGCGGTAAACATAGTAAGAAAGATCTTGTCATAAACATATCTGTGCGACAGGCAGGTGTAAACTTTATTCATTTTTATGCACCACAACTTTTGACTATGCATGGAGGTTCCTGTTAGTATACTACCGGGTGAACATTATGCTTGACTTGAGTTTGCGCTTACCTGTTAGCTCATGTCTGTTCCAAGCAAGAAGTTGCCCTGTTATTCCCCAATCACTCTCGTCTCATTAAGGAATAAAGGAAGATAGATGGGTGTATTTGAAATGACGTTCAGATTCATATTTACTACTACTTCCTTCAGTGGTTAGATGGATTCTGTTTATAGACAGAATTATTTACTTAAAAACTTTTCTACGTTAGTTTTGATAAGATTTTCTGGTTCCAGTTACCTACCTCCTCATGAGGCCCTTCCTATCATTTATGGGTCAGCACTTCTCAGTAGTTAAATCGGTTGGACAGGATGTAGTGGTTGTCTTTTTAGTTGCGATATAGCCATAGGGTTCTAAACAAGTTCAGCTAGGTGGAACTTATCTAGTATCGATCACATTATTGGTGATGGTTGGAGTGTATGAATATCAATCGGGTTTTCATTCCAATGCGATAAACCCAATCAAATACTCCAAGTGAGGTTGGTCTGTATGGCACAAGAGGGGCTGATCCGCACTATTTCGGAAATTTTTCAAGAATAGGTGGACTTGGATGAAATGCAGCCGTGAGATCCGGAGTTTTCAAGCAATGCATTTGCAGGATAGATAGATGTGATGTTGCCACAGCACCTGTCTTCATCTGCTAGATGTTTCTACTGCTTTTTCCATTCCTGAAACCAATTAGTATATGCTTTATTGCTGTTTCATTTGCTGTGAATTCTCTTTTTCTTTTGTTAAATTCCTTTCAATTACTAAAATGGTTAGTATTATTATTATTATTATTATTATTATTATTACAAATATGAAGTTGGCTAATGTGGTCAAAATTCAAAAGTTCCATGACTCTGCGTTATAAAGTCTGAAAGTTAAGCGGTACAGGGTCACCTGTTTTTCATTGCCTTTTTTGCAAGTGGGGCAATCGAACCTCGTTGGTTCTCTATTTATGGATGTTATTATTCTATTTCTTAAAAAATTAATGTAAGAGGCCTTCCACAGATACATGATCCCAGGAACATGTAATTTTTACTAAAAGAAAAACCAGGATTATAAATGAGAAATGCTTTCTAGTCCATGAATGATATGATTGAACGGGTATTAATTATTTTTAATCAATTCTATGATAATATGTAAAAGAATAAAATAAATTTGTAAGTTATTCAAGCTCAATATAATATTTATACATATTCCATGTGATTGCAATATAATAAATAATATATTCCAGTGACTTATCAATTTCATTTTAAGTAACTTAAATCTAGCTCGATAATGAAATATAACATGTCTAATTGAACCACATCAAGCTCGAACCGAATTTCTAATTATGATTCTGAACTCAGCTACGGAATGGGATCTCCCTATTGATTCTAGTGAATTCGTTTAGGCTCTTTTCAGCTCCAAAGATCTCGATGTACCGTAACTAATGGTTGTCATGTAGTTGTTTGTTTCGCAGTACTGTACTCTGACACTTGTCAAGCCTCGACTTGTTGTGCGTTTGCATGCCCACTGACTTGGTGACACTTGTACGGCTTAGCGTCGTTACGAGATCAGCGAATTCGCTAGTACGGTTTGCCATCTTGTCGAAAAGATAACCCGACCGAGACTTTCTCCAACTTCTTGCAATTTGCATTCGCTGTCCCATTTGGAGCCATTGAAATTTAACGAATGAGCCCTAGTTTTGAGGACTCCTATAATTCCCAATATGGAACGCAACTCCTCGAGGAAACCTAAATCAATAATTTACTGATTGAGAATTAAAAATTGATAAGACATAATCGTTCACTCAAAATGAAAGGGAAATACATTACAAAATATAAAAACCATTAACAGATGTGTAACAATAAAAAATCTAGTTATTTATTTTTGGTAATTACAACGAGAGAGAAAAAAAAAAGATTTAAACCCAATTTATCTTATTAAAAAATCAATACTTATATTATCATACTATAAAATTATTAATAATAAAAATATATATATAAAAATCTAATCATCCTAAATACTTGGCATAAGGATATGGCTAACAATCTACCCATGAAAATCTTGTCGGATAAAGCTAGGTCGTTAAATAAAGACCCGTCCTTCCTCTTTAGTCATGAACATATACAAGACACAAGTAGCTACATATTAAAATTTATATTGGTGTAAAAATAATAGTAACATGTGATAGAGGGAAAAAAAAATTAAAAACGTTAGGAAACTTCCCTGAGATGGAGAAAATTTTTTAAAATGAGAGAATTCTTAAATTGCTAATATAGCACCGGTGCCTTGATGATCTTGTGGAAATCCCTAAAGACAAAAATGACTTAAGAGCTTAGTAAATTTGATTACACATTTTTTTTTTCTTCTTTTGGAAGGTATTAAAACACTTTTATTGAAGGAAAACAAATAGTACACATTTTATGCAAAAAAAAATTAAACATATAGAAATGTGTAAAGTTTTCTTATTTATTCTTTCAATAAATGCATCGGAACACTAATTATCATTCTTCAAATGTGAAACCCTTTTTATAATATATAATAGGAAAATGTCAATGAGTGATTCTACTAGCCGTTAACAGACTTTAAGAAATTTTACATCCTTTTTACAGTTGCTTGAAATTGAGTAATTAATATTAAAAGTGTGATAAGTTTTCATTTTAAACCATTGAAGAAGTATCGTAGAATATATCGTCATTGTGAAAACCGAGTTCTACAATAAATACCTAAACAACTTGCAAACATCCGCATGGAACAAACGTAGATCCTAACAGCAAGTCAACTTCAAATTGCATACTTTTGAAAGTTCTTCTTTGCTACCGAACATGAATTGAAAATGAGCCAACAAAAACCCTTAAAAAATTACGAGATTGCAACCTTTAGGACCCACGATGTGTTCTATCTCTCTAGAACTTCAGAAAGATTGATTAATCCTTAGCGTTAACTTGAAAACTCTAGAAGCCATTGAAGAGACACATGCATTTCATCGAAAATTTTCAAGAAAATTTTTAAGAATATATTTATAAGTTTAGACATATATCGATTCTAATTTATTTTTTGTTAAGGATGACAATAAAACAAGTTTGGAATGAGTCATAGAACTGAGATCACATCCTGCTACTCTAATAGGATTCTCAAACACGTCTCAAAACCTTAATAAAGTTTTTAACCCTACTCCTATATTCCATCTAATACTCTAATAAAATACTCATTTCCCAACCTGCAAACCCATTTATTTTTTCCTTTTACCCAAATGATAATTTTTTACTTCAACAAATTATCTCATTTGTATTATTGTTTTACTAAAATTGAGCATACATGTTGAATAATAAAGTAATTTTTACTCAAAATTTGTAGAATAACATACATGACAAAAATATACAATTATAACATAAACCGTCAAAAAACACCAACAATAGCAATATAGACGACAATAACAATTTACTTACTATATTTTACTTTTAAAAAATATATATGCATACAAAAAGGGGAAAAACTTTTGATTACATTATTTCTCTAATTAATATTTTATTTAATATTATATTATTAATTTATTATTTTTATCAAATATCAAACTCTCAACGAGTTTTCTAAAAATCCTAAAATCTATCCTAAAACCTTAATAGATTTGTAACTATTTTTTGAAACCTATCCTAAGATATAAAGTTTTTAACAAAATAAACGGATAGAATATTTTATCATGGCCCGTCCATTGCCATCCCTAGCTTATCTTGAAAATACAATCATCTCTATTGACAGACAGTAATTTACGGTGGTAAGCGGGAGAGGCTAAGCCGCCGACAGGGGAGAGAGAGACGAAGGCAGCTAGCAACAAGCGGTTATATTAATTCATTGCTGATGAAAATGGAAATAGAAAGTAAGAAAACGATATCAATACCGAAAAGAGGAAAACATTTTTTTTTTTCTATTTCTCATTAATATTTTTCTGTAACAGCTAACGATCATCCTTATCACTACTTGCTATAACCATCATCTAGATCGATTATCATCTTCCTCTAAAATTTCTTAATAACCACAAATAAGCATGATAAATTCGAAATTACATCAAATCCTAAAACAAGTTCAAAAGCTTTTTTCTCCAAAGGCTTTAGGACTGCATATCACAGTTGACGTAATTTATAATTTCTAGAACAGAGGCCAACATGGATCTGCACTTCGAAAAGACAAAAAATAATAATAATAAATATATAAATAAAATAAGATCACACCATGTTTGTCCTAATATGAGAAAATGTCTCCACTTACTAGTTCTAATGCATCTATTTTTCCTAAACGACAGTTCCAATCGATGACAGAAAGTGAAAAAAGCTCACGAATTCAACTAAAAAATAAAAAATAAAAATCCAACCTTTCAATAAGTATGTAAATAGAAAAACAAAGTAAAAAACAGCCACGAGCTACAGAGGCTCAGAAAAAAAGCAAGAACCATAACCACCGCAAAATGAATGCAGGACTTGACCATATCGCCTTGCTGTGAGTGGCTATATATTGAGCGTGAAGTCCATCTCAGAATGCTCCCAAAGTTCCTTCACTGCGACTTCTGCGCATGGAGAGGTCAGACCTCAACTGCTTGAGATGCTCGCTAAAATCCCAATGAAACTGGGGGTGATGGTTAGCCTTGATTCCACTTGGGGGAAAGTGAACATGCTTCCCTTTAGAATGTTTAGAAGATGCAGTTCCTTGACTTCTGCGGCTGTGTGAAGTCGTCGATGCCTTGCTACCAAGACCATGGCTACTCTTGCGCATACTAGACTTATGATCTCCTCTAGAGCCACGATCGTATTGATGGGAACTGATTCCTAAACGAACCGACCGCTCTGCTGTGTCTTTCAATGTGCCAGCTTTTATAAGCTGTCTGTTATAGTAAGCTAGATGAGGAAGAAGTCCTTGTAGGTGCTTTTTTAATTGCTCATCTCCCACATTTCTCTGGGCAGGGTTTCCTTCTAAGTTGATGGCCTGTAATGAATTGTAATTTGCCGCAAGTTGGCCAAGACACTTTGCCGTCGAGATCTTGTTATAACGCAAATCTAAAACACTTAGCTTCAGAAGTCGGTGCAGACCCTCAACTTCACTGATTTTGTTCCCAGCTAAGTAGAGCTCTTTCAGGGAGGAACAATAAGCGAGGCCTGAAAGATATCAAAATGCAATTGCTTAGCAACAGGATTGCTGTAGTTGTTTCTTTAGTACTTTCAGTGGCTCCTATACCTGCTACTTTCCTTATATAGCTGATTAAGAGTAATGCAGCACAGAGCACATTTTAATTGATGCATTAAAAATCAATCACAAAACAGAATGAATTCGCTTGTAGCACTCGATTATACCTACACAGTGCACATAAGCATCTAGATGAAAAGCTAAGTACAGAAAAAAAAGACAAGTAAATAGGAAATGGAGGACATTAAGGCTAATGTTTCAGCAGGAAGTACCATGTCCTATTTTCAATATTCGGTTATAGCTCAAGTCCAGTACACGTAGTCTTGTAAGATCACGTAAGCCTTCAATGGTGGAAATCTGGTTTCTCGACAGGTTCAACATATGAAGTCCTCGTGGAAGTGAACCGGCAGTAATCCTCCCTGAAAAGGCAAACATATCATTTGATCAGAAAACAAGGTAACCGGCCATAGATTTGAAGTCAAATAGAATGATTCAACGGAAATTATGTTGGAAGCACACCTATGGCATTGCCAGAAAGATTAAGCACTTTCAAGCTTGAAAATGTGCTTAGAAATGGTATCATAGCCAGACCATGATTTGACAATTGAGCAGTCGTGGCTGAGTGACTCAAGGAAGATATGTATCTTTTTGCAGCTTCTGCACCAGGAGCAATCTTACCATCAGCCTTGGTTGTGGCCAAATCATTTGAAGCAATTGGTTCTGCATCATTCTGATCATTGAGATGGAACCATTGCTCTTTCTCTTCCAATGGATTGCAAGGCTGTAGACTACTCACCCACTGCTCAATACGCTTAAACTTAAAATCCTTGCTTGGTAACCCCAACCGTTCAACAGAAGGTTCTTGTTGAAGAACTTCCAGGGGTGCATCATTCATTAAAGGCATGCCAAGCTCTTCTTCCATAGCCCCAGTATAGACATATGAATCATGGCTACTGTCAACTTGATTTACTAACGTAGCACTTCCAGTTCTACACACATTGTAATTAATTTCTTGTCCTGGCATTTGCGTAGTTTTGGTCTCATCTATTGATGACTTTTCCTGTCTAACGTCCAAAACATGCAAATCGCCAAAAGACCTTGACTGGAGAGCCGAATGCCTGTTAGAGCACTCACCAAAAGTGGGGGAGTATTCATTCATGTCGGGCAGGGAACAGGTTCTATCCAGTGTTGGTGGTGTGCACGGTGTATGATCAGAGTCACCAGCATGTTCTCCTGATAATTGGTTATCAGAATTTTCCTTCTCTCTTTCTGAATTATCTCCGATGCAGAAGATCGATTCATTGTTGAAAAAATCAGATGCCTCAGGAGATTCACAGGTTGGTGTCTTTTGTTCTTCAATAGGAGTGCTAAACACTGGACTCATGTTCGTATACTGAACCACTGACCTGTTATGACCATTTGACTGATCAAAGGAAAATTCCTGGTCTATCTCATCATCGGTTTCATCTCGGTCAACAAAAATTTTCCCCTGGTATTGCAGTCCACTTTCTAGAGATTGACATTTCTTGATACCAGTCTGACAAACCACTTTGTCTCCATTGATATGAAATTTGCTTTGCATTTCCTCTGAATTCCAGCCTCGTTCAAGAGAAACAACTAATGGAAGATTTTCAGGGTTATTATAGACACCATTATCCCCATACACTTTTGAAAAGGACTTGTTTGGATCAATTATACCCTCTTTTCCCTGACCATGAGAGAAACCTTGAAATTCAACTGCAGTTTCAACAGAGGATTGAGCTTCTTTCTGCTGGACAAAATAGATAAATAAATAAGAAGAAATCCCATGCACAATAAATAATGATCATCAATTAACTTCAACTTAGAAAAGCTTGGAACAATAGTTTCCTTACCTTTGACTTGTGGCTATTGATTTGACCATTGAAGCATGAAAAACGAACCATCTTGACAATTGATAAGCAGTCACATTTACAAATCTTAATTTTTCTGATGAGTGAGAAGTTACCAATGATCAACTATTCGTAATGTAAAAACATCAAGCGAAACAAACAGATCATAAATTATTTATGAGAAGCCACCTCAAGCTTTAACTAAGGTAAGGGTGGCTTTAGCCATAATCAAGTGACAAGCCCTCCAAAATGCGACACAATCTCCAAGCATATGATGACCTTGATCTCCTGGAAATGCAAAGAAACCCCACTACATCATCAACCCACACCCTCAAAGAGGTGGGAGAAAACTTTGAACTACTGGCAGCGGCCAGAGTGAAACAAAAGCTTGTCAGCTACAAAGTACCAACTTCCACCACATAAAAGCAATCCAGGCCTGAAAACATCAGAAAATAGAGAAAAGGGTATTGTCATCAGTTTGTTGGCCCCAGATGAAATAGACTTTTAAGAAAAATACTGAAGTAAGCTTCAAACACTGACATCCAGAGACAATAGCTTCCCAAGATTTCAACTATAGAAGGAAGGAAAGTGGAAACTTCTCAGAATATAACATTCTTTTCTGACAAAATTTCACACAATCAAAAATATGTGCATGCACCCAATTAGATCTGTTATTCTACAGATCACTTCTCAACTAGCAATTCAAGCTTGCTATCCATTTCCATTCTGCGGAGATAAGCAAATCCATTCATCAAGCATTAGCAACAGCACTGCAACTGTTTGACATGCACAAACAAATAACAAACTCAACATGACCAGATACCATAGTAAAATAACAGGCCAAAAATGAATTTTCACAATGCACCGCAACACCCACCAAATCCTGTCCAGCAAGGTGAAAAAATTCTTAAAAAATGAGAAAATATAAAAAAACTTGTCTTAAAATAAATGCACCCAAATGAGCAATTCTACGGCCATTGCAACCACTGAAAACAATAGTTGTGAAGTCAATTAACTACCATATTCCTTAGATGTCTAAGATACCTTTGTTCAAGGAAAAATCTTTCTCTTACAGATAATTTTCAAGATTCCAGTTAAAAAGGCAGAAGAACTTTCCATCACTTTCTTGTTATTCACATGCATGTCCTACTGCCTTCAACTAATAGGCCCTACCTATTCCCTACCCTATAGGTACCAATTCTCAAATTTCGGAACTGGAATCTACTCTGTAACATCCTGAAACTACCCTAGAACTTAAGGAACCTGTAAATTATTCTATTTTAGTGTTATAATATTTAAATTTTAAGGTAAACTTTTACAATATTTCCATGACATCCTTTTCATTCATATCGCATGGCCTTCATAATTTCAGAAAAGTGAAGTTACAAAATCTACCTCGTATGAAATCCTAACATCACAAAATAAAAGTGACAAAACAACACACCATAAAGAAGGCGCACCCTTACATTTACAGACCTTAAAATCTATTAGAAGATTTAGCCCACTTGCCTAAAGTATAAAACACCATACCCATTGTAATAACTTTACAAATGCAACATTCAACAGAAAATATACAACATAATAACAAAAGACAAATAAAACTATATAAATGAGATAAGAAAGAGGCAGAAGATAACAATAAATGTAGGCTTAATAATGGGGAAGAAATGGGACAAGAAGAATAGAAAATAGAAATGCAGGAACAAAGATAAGAAAGAGGCGAAGAAATGAAGTAGGAAATACTTTAGGTTTGGGGTTTTTTTATGAATGATGAGCTTAGGTTGTAACCTATATATTTATATTTTTTTTCCCCCTTTTTGATATATTTTAGAACTTAGAAGATAAAGACATAATATAGTTTTAAATTTATCATCATTATTTAATAATTTTCACACGACAGATATGGAGTAGCTTGGAACATCTACTCTGTTATACCTTGGAACCTCTACTCTGCTATATCTTAGAGAATAGGTTCCAAGCTGGGTACAAGTACAAAGACTTACTCATACTCCAAACTGCAGAAGCTAGTATCAAAAAATCATATCTAGAACCTGCATTATGACATTCATATTTCTCTTGAAACTACCCGATCGAATAGGATATTATAGGGTGCAAAATATGATAGTTTCACTGGCTCACCTCTAACCCTAGACAATATCCGGCACCAACAGTTAAACATTTTATTGTCTGTTTGTTTTAATATATTTCTTAGGTACAACAATTCACAGAAAAAACTGTCAAGTGGACATTTATTTCACTGAAAATATTTTGCGGTCCTTAAGGTTAAGAAAGTACATGTATCAAACATAAGAAAGACACCTCCAGTTCCAAAAGATGAATTCGATTTTCTCAATTCTTTCATCACATTCAAATTGGCATAACCACCAGCAGAGCACCACCATCATCTTCGGCTCTAGGTTGTATAAAAGGGGCATAGTGCGGTAAAACATTTCACTAGGCAATTGGGTTATGGGGAAGGAGACCACAGTGTGGGGACGCTGGATTTTCCTCGATAAGGGACGAGTTGCAAATATTAATATCTAGGCAGATCATAACTATAAAAATATCAACAGAAAAATTTTAATATTCTTAGATTAATTTAATAAAGTTAGGAAGAGTCTGCAGGGACCTACCCTGTCTCTGCCCCTAAAGGCCACATGTGTATACAGCCTTCTCCTTATATTTTGAGAAGAGGCTGTTTCTGTGTCTCCAGCCTATGAGCCTCTGGTCACCAGGAGCAACTAGACCTAGATTGTATGTGTATCTACCTTAAAAAAAACCAGACGATACTTCTTCTTCTTCCTTAAAAATGTCCGGAAAACGTTTTCCGCGAAACGAAAGAATTAACTTGCATCTAAATATCTAAAAGTAACAAACTTCCCGTATAACAAGACACAACAAAAGCACCCAAACAATCAAGAACGAACATGAAGTTAGGCGATGAAAAGGAGATCCAGCTCTCTTACCTTGCTTTTGCCAGATTTGAACGACCTAACGGTTGAGTCGTTTGTAGAAGAAGAGAGAAAGGGAGCGAGAGAGAGAGAGAGAGAGAGAGAGACGGGGGGCGGGGGTTGGTGAGGCGCTGCTGTCAAGCTGTTTTTGAGCTTTGGTGTTATGTTGATGTTGTTTTTATAGGTGATGATGATTCCTTCTTCTTTGTTTTTTTATTATTAATGAAAATATTATTAATAAAAATAAATATACATATATATATATACATATATATATTAATAGTTTAACTTATTTCTTAAACATCTATGCCTGTATCGGGTAAAGCGGTTACTTATAGTAATCTATGCTATTAAGAAAAGCAAAATGAATGTTGGTCCGTGGAGTACGAATTTAAAATTTCTTTTCCAAATCTATCTATAAAATATCTACGAATAAATCGAAAACATTTTAAATCTATCTTCTTATTTTTGTTTTATTTGCGATGAATTCCTTATTCTTAAAATTAACATCTAAATTCCTATATCTGGCCCAAAAGTATACTTTCATACAATAAAAAAACGAAGATTTTATATTTCTTATAACTCTAATTGGACATAAAATAAATTTGAAAGGATTTATTTGCAATTTATCTAGATATATTCGTAGCACAAAATATCAACATATTGTAATCTTATCTATCAACAGCAAACATGCGATTTGGTGAACTTTAGAGATTTTCTTATTTGGGTTTTCCATTTTACCATTACAGATAATGGAAATATCTTAACTCAATTTGGGCCGCACACAATGGATATTTATATAGAAGATTTTATTTGTTTGCGTTCCAATACAGGCTTTATATCAAAATTAAAAAGCAAGCACACAAAAAAGAAAAACAAACAAACAAACTCAAATCAGGCATTATCTAATGCTTCTAACCTGATCTCTCCTTGTGACTCCAAGCGTGAACGCGTGTACGGTAAAAACCTGGTTTGAATCGTTTATGACTAGATGGATTTTAAAATGAGATTATTATACAATATAAGATAATAAGTTCCATTTTTAAATTCGTTGAACAAGCACTCATAAGTTGTGGTACGTGGTATGACATTTGTGGAACCTATATCTAATATATTATATGGTGTTCTATCATTTTTCTATGCGTGTAGACTGCTATATACTTCAACTATAACATATAATTAATAAATATAAATCCAACTGAATGGGCTTGAATTACAGCGTGCTTTCTTAGATGAACATTAAGTCAAAAAAATTAAATATATACCATGTCTTTAATTTGATAAGTATAAAGGTATGTTTTGGTTTCAAATTTATTAAATTTATACCTACCAGTGAGATATTCCTATTCTATCCACTGGACTCACTCATCCCTATCCTTTTAGACATATTCATACTCTCATTTATTAAATTATTCTTTTTTTTTTTTTTTGTCTATCGTGTTGTATTTAAGCAAAAGCATTTACCTACACGAAGTAAATGGAAAATCATTTATACAATTAATCTTTTTTTTATTCTTCATTATGGTTAATGTTATTTTAGCTTCATTTCACTTTTTTCCTGGTCATTTTATTTCTCTTTTTTCAATTCACTTTACTTATTTTAGCAAATTAATTTATCAAAATAACTTTTTCGATGTTAAGAAAAATAAAAAGTTAAAGCTAAGTACAAAACTTTGTTATTATTTTCACGTCATCATCGTTTGTGCATTATGTGCTAGTTTAAGTAGATATTAACTACTCGATTACTTTAGAGTAATAATTATTTCATTTTTCTCTTATTTCTTATTAAGACTATATTATATCGTTAATTATTTATATATAACTCTTAGTATTTGAAAATATGTAATTGGATTCTCCTTTCAAACTCATGAATTGCGATGTGATAGGTGTTCTTGTTTTTTTTCTTCCAAAATTGCTATTTTCAAAAATAGAAGATAAACAGGTTTTGGAATCTAATTTTTGTTTATTATCTCTTTTGATCATTGGTCTTTTTTCATCTTTCACTTTTCGAAGGTGATTTTTGTTCATTAACTATTCTCTCTCTATCGTCTCTCTCTCCATCTTCATCAACAGTGATTTAAAATGACAAATTTGAATCAAACTTCATTTTTATACATCACTAAAAAGCTTAGAATAACAATTAATTTGAATCAAAATAACATCAATAAAAAAGGTTTTGATCTTTCTCTCTCTAAACTCCGGTTACATATTTTCATACTTCTATCTAGATTTACACTGACCTACAAAGAAAATCAATTTAAGATTTTTCTATAAAATGATTTCTAATTAATCATAATTTTATAAAATTCTCATCTTGTTTTGGTTTGTTTACAAATGCCCAAAATATGAGGGTTTCTTTTCTTTTTTTTTCTTTTCTTTCCAAAAAAGCAGTAAATTGGTAAAGACGATGACGATGATAAAACATAGTGATGTACTCATTTTTTTCTTCTAACATAATTTTGGGTTGAATTGTTTTTTTAATAAATAATTCTAAGTATACCTTTCCCTCTTTTAGTATAATTTTAGGTTTGATTGTTTTTTCAAATAACCAATTTTGGGTATCAACTTGACAAGCAGTAGTTTATCGATGATATACTTCTTTCTCCTTCAAAGCATAATTAAATTTTTTCTAATAAATAATTTTGAGGTTTGATTTTTTTTTTAAATAAACAATTTTGGGTTTTTTTTTAAATAAGCAGCTCTTCAATGGTATATACAGGAGTTCATCCTCACTCTATAGAAAATTTGTTTACTCTTAGAGTTATTTGTGTCTTTTTTAAATCTATGCTAATGTAAATTAAATAAAGTAATACCGATTTTTTATTTCTATGTTAATATTGTCTTTAGGAGAAGAAGTTATACGATCCTATGGGACCATACACAACTATCCATTTCTCATTATTACCAAACAAAACAGGAAGGTCTTCCCACAAGCTATGATTTTTCCACTTATCTTTCTTGCCCATTATCAAAATTTTAGAAAATAAATCATGAAATGATTATTTAAGTGAGGAGATGACAGTATTAAGTTAATTATTATGAATGCGAGACAAAATTACAAAACAATAAAAGTTTTTTTTAATTACAATATTTTCATATAATTATATTAGAAGTATATATTCAGCTTACGGTATAGCTCATAAAATTATGGAATTAACCTCTTTCCCCATAAAAAAAAAAGTCAATAATGGGATATTATGCATAAACTAAAATTTGAATATCTGAAAGTTTTTCTACTATTTTATAATTTAGAATTTTGAAATATATATTTTATTGACCAAAAAAACATATATATATTTACATAATTAGAAAACTATTTCATATCTTCTAGGCATCGGGTCATTTGAAACTCGAACCTTTTATTAAACTTATCAAATCCTTGTTAAAATAAGATTTGGATTTTATTTCTATGACTAAATGTACAGTCCAATAAGATTTATTCCATAATCATACACAAGTAATTGTTATTGAGGAAATAGCCAGTTTTTCGATTTTAAGGATTTGATTTAACATGTACCATACTTAGGTTTTTCTTCTTCTTTTTTTTCAACATACTTAATATTATTATCTAATTATTTTATATTTTTTCGATCTATCCGTAGAATTTTATTTCTGTATACAGTCCAGTAAGATTTATTCTATAGTCACACGAATAAAATATTATTCAGACAATAGTTTTTCGTTTTGGATTGTAAGGATTTAATTTAAGGTGTACTATAGAATTGGATTCGGGGGGTATTGGTGGTGGAGAATGAAGAACCAAAAATACAAAATTGCATCCGGAAAAAGCGGTCTGTTTGAGAAAGATAAGGTACGTACCACTTTTCGATGTTTGTCTTTGAAGGAAAGATGAACGAAGGAGCGGAGCTTGTCGTCTAGAAAACTTGTACACCCCTGAAAATTAGAATCTCAGATTTGTGTCTGCTTTTTCTTTCTTTGTTTTCTTTTACCCCCCACCACACACCACCCACACCCCGCACCCCGACCAACCCCACCCCCCACCCCCCCCCCCCCCCCCTCTGGCGGCGTTTTGACCGTTAGGGACCTAGGGTTAAAACCCCATTTAAAGAAATGGGATAAGGGCAAGCAAAACAATATAAAATGAATTTGAATGCGAATTCTCCTCTACCATAGATAGCTAATAAAAAGAAAATCAGGGGGGAAATTAATAGTCATTTTATGAATAATAATTGGTCTAAGGTAATAATTTTTCAGGTGAAATTTCAGAAAATTTGAATAAGAAGTCCATTGCACTTGCGTCAAATATCAATTAAGTATTTTATATGTTAAGTAAGTCCTCACGAAATTCCTTTTTCCTTTTTTTTTTGTCAGCTATTATACATTATAAATTCTCAGATAGAATGATTAAGTATGTTTCACCCAATTAAAATACCAATGTTAATACTATAAGACTAAAACAATCTTAACCATGTCAAGATTCAATTAAGTTTTATATTTTCAAGTGATGAATAAAGTGAATCGTTTTCATGTTTTCACACTAACTAAATTTTTTCATCAGTATCTCTGATGATTTACAACTATAATATGGAAGACTTATTATGTAAGCCCATACAAACATATATAACTTAAATAACCTCCTTAAAACATGTAAAACTTGGTTGGATTTTAGCAATTATAGGAGATTTAAATGTTTTACTTGAATTATAGAAGAATTAGTAGAATTTTAATAAATATAAAAAATTCTAGTGCTCTTATTCCATAAATTTTATCTTGGTCAAACAAATTGAAAATTTAAGTTTTGAGCATAGCATAGCTAAACTTATGAGTGATATTATTGATTTAAGCACTCAAAAGTTCTAGCTTATCTTGATGAACTTTTCAAATAAGATTACCAATCTAGTAGCAGAAACAAAAAAAAAAAAATTATCAACACTAGATTAAGGAGGTTTTCAATAGATTGACTTGTCTTACAAGTCATGTCCCACTAAGAGGAAACAACTGGGGAGAAGGGGTGGTGGGGGTGGAAATATTATCGAACGAAAGTAAGTGATCATATGGATGGGGCAAAATAGTCCAATTGTTTGAGTTTATTTTGCTATATGACCACGAATGTTTTTCATATATGTATGCCGTATGAATTCGTAGATGTATCAATTACTTTATGGTTAGTATCTCAATCAATTTAGCTAAATGCATGAATCACAACTAGAGCCAAATGAATAAATTAAGGTTAAGTTTATGAACTTTATGAATGTTCATTTGTATGACGAAGGACGTTTGGAAGTAGTGGACCACATGGACCTTAGACAACAATCAACATTCATGTATTTAATAAATATTTTGTGATACCCATAAATTAAATCCTAACACATCTTTTATAAGCAATGGTATCTTGGTAATTTTATTCAAACCAAAATCCCCTGTCCCTTTTCTAGTGTTACATTCTTCTCTCTTTTCTTTTTCTTCTCTTTTTTTTTCTTTCCTCTCCTCATGTTTCAAACCCCACTTTTGATAGTTTTGCTATTTTTTTCTCAACCAAGCCTCCAAAACCAAGGTAATAGATGTTTTTAAGGGGTTTCCTTGGCGAAGTCTTGTGTACTTCACACATAATTCATCCTTTTTAGGTAATAACTAGTTATGAGTCCATGTTATGCATGGATAAAATTTTGAATTATATTATGAATTTCTTATTTTAGAAAATAACAAATGTCTTATATATTATCTAAAAATACTATCCATTAAAATATTTAATTCACTTACTAATAAATAGGTTACTTTTCCCCATTACAGAATTTTGACAATGTCATAAAATCATTTGGTTGATTCATTAACTTGATTTATGAAAATGGGTTTTTTAACATAAATCTCTCGACTAGATTAAGAAAAGGTTTTAATTTACGAAAATGGGTTTTTTGAAAAAGTAGTTACCACTCAACTAAAGTTAGGAAAAAAGCAAAATTATGATTCTTGGGTTGATAGACCCCAATTTTAAGTATTAATCCATAGGTTTTCTAAAAGGATTTTTTTTTTTTTTTTAGAAAAATAGAAACTAGATGAGATATGGGCTTAAAGGTTAACTTATCAAAATCTAAAAGTTTCCATAAAAGAGTTCATGAAATAATTAAATGGATCCTTATTTTTATTTTCAAGTAAAATGAGCTTTCTCTATTTTTTTTAGTTGAAAAATAAAAAATTTGGAAAAAGGGAAAAAAATAATTTTTTATTTATTTTGAGCTACTCAAAGTGCTTACGTATAGGCAAAGCAGTATCAAGCCCTTATAGTTCTTAATTTATGAAAATTTTAGTATGTTGGTTTATTTTACCTTAAGAATAATCTTTCCACTTTAAATTCATTTAGTTTTATTGATTTGAGAGGAAAAAAAGTTTTTAGGTCTACTTTAGAAAATTCTAAAAAGATCCCTTAAATTTTGGAAAAGAGCCAACTTATTTTTTTTAGTCAAAACAAAACTCATAACATGATCGATAATATGGCAACATCAACGTGATAATTTCATCAAAACCTACCATACTAAACTAAAGACTAACCATAAGCTAACAGGTTAATTTATTAATCCAATCCAACATGCTAATTTATTCATATTAAAGCTAAATCAATAAATTATTATTCAAATTATTCAAACACGGTAATCATAACAAACCAACATGTTAATCAAATCAACTAAACTAACATGCAACGCGCTAACATATCAAATTTATCCAAATTAATATGCAAAACTATGCTAATTAGATTAACATGCTAAATATCAAATTAAAACTAAATTATCATGGAAACTATGCTTAACATTTTAATTATTAAATTTATTATGCTATCATGCTAAAAATTGAAATTATAATGCAAACTATACTAGTCATCATGCTATTAAAACTAAAACTAGTGGACACTGCACCTATGATGCGTGTAAAATTTAAAAATATCAAATGTGTAAAATTTTGATTCATAATATTTAATAATTAATTATCTGAAAGAGCAAAAAATAAAACCATCAACAAAAGATTACCAAGTAATATATATTTAATAAATTTATATTCCTTACACTAGAACGAGAGAGAAAAATGATATTGAAAAAAATAAAAGACTATCACTTTAAAGAGACAAGTAGATATATATTGGAAAGCGACAAGTAGATATATATTGGAAAGCGTCAAATATGGGAGAAAGAATATAGTGAAAATGGGAAGATGAATATAGAGAAATACTATTTGAAGAGAGAGAGAGAAAAAAATTTATTATTTCGTAAGTGAGAGTAGAATAATGGATTGAGAAACAAAAAGGAAGAGAGAGAAGGAGAAAAAATTAGAGTAAAAAAGTAATGGGAGAAGAGGAAAAATAGGTGGAAAAAGAAAAAGTTGACAAATTTATTTAATGGTATAAGACATTTATAATTTTAACAACATAGATAATATAGATTAATTAACATGCTAATTATTAAGATCAAATCAAATTTATTGTGCTGTTAAAGTCAACTAACATGCTAGATATTAAAAAAACCAAATTATTATGCAAATTATCAATATGCCATCAAACTCAATATTCTTACTATTTATTCAAATTAAACATAATAATTATTAACTTCATCACAGTAACTAGTAAACTAAAATTAAAATTATTATTAAAATAACTAATCACAAACTTATTATTCACATGAAAACATGGAAATACAAGATCAAAGCATGTTTATATATATATATATATATATATATATATTATTTTCTGGTTTTTTTTTTTTTTTCACAAACAATCAACACACAAAGGAAGGTGAGCTTACCATGTGCAGTGGCGAAAATTGGAGCAATTTAAGGGTGATCAAATTTGTTCTTAAGGCATAGTCAGCGGTGTTGGACTCTTAAGACGTTGGATTAGAAAACCCCCAACTCAATTTCTAGAAAAACCAAGTATATCTCCTTCGATTTCCCTAAAAATTTCAATTAGATGATGAATAAGCCCTAAAAATCATCCTTTCAACTTTTGATTCGAATTCTCTCAAATCTACGCGAAATTGAAAACAATTAAAACTTGTAATTTACTCTAAGATGAGAGTAGAATGTTTCATTGTCTATTTTGTATTACGCCTTAAAAAGGTGAAGTCATAATAATTCCATCATGTGAGCCATCTTAAGATATAAATCAACCTTACAGCTGCTATTTTAGACTTAATTCGCATCAAGCATACTCAACTATAATCTTTTAAAGCATCCAATTCGATACCTATTTGATATAAACTTATGAAATAATCTTTAAAAATAAACTTGAAATTTGACTTTGAAAAAGAGTAGTAATAAATCTCACAGGTACCTATCATTTCATATACAGACTAAAGTATTGAAAGCTATCAAGCCCTTTGAGGAGACCTGCGTAGTTTTCCTAGAAAGTTAGGAAAATTAATATTAAAAACCATAACCAACCATTTCTTGTTACACCTCACTCCCTCTTTCGGTTTGCTAGTGTTTCGGTTTTAAGTAGGTACTTGTAATATATTTGGAACTTGTAAAACAAACTATAGAGAAACGGACGATAACTTACTTAGTAAATAGGGCGGAGATAGAAGTATGCATTCTGTACATAAGTAGGGTTTTTAACTAAGATGGTTAGATGTAATGTATGTATAAGCAAATGTCATCGCACGATGTTATCAATCCGTCGTGAGATTAGAAAAATTATGCTCATTTTAATTTGGGTTGAAAAGATTAACGTTACGTACTCGTGATTTGAGACCAAACCAAGGTTTGTGTAATGGAGAACACCCTCCTCTCGTGACTACCTTCAAATCACTAGCCCCAACCTTGTCACGATCTCTTCACTTGTCACTTAGTTTAGTTAAGGATAAGGAAACAACCATTTCAGCTATCCTCATCAAAGGGAGTATGTGTTTGGTCTAAGAATCCTAATCGTTATCCCTAGTAGGTTACGATGCATATCATGTTAGATGTTAAATCGAATTTGATTTAGTTCATTTTTAGGTGACCAATTAAGCTTAAATAATTCAAGCATGATAATATTATAGAATAAATATAATATGGAGCTCAACTCTCATCACAACAAATCGAATCTCAGGTACAAGCATTGCATACGTACAGACAACGTATTACAATCACATGCAGATATATACCAAAGTCTTCAGATATTCTAAAATAATATCTTAAAATGCTATGAGGCATTGATCTTACTTACTTGTCTTGACGTTGACCATAATAGACTTGTATCATCAAAGTTTTGTTTACTAGAAGACTCTATATATATGCAAAACCTAGATTTAGCTTTCGTAAGAGTTACGAAAACGTTAGGATTATATTTTATTTGTATTTTGCTAAATAGTTATATATATATGTATATATATATATATCTAAAGTATATTATTATTTTCCTTATATAATGAAATATAGTTTTATCATATAAGTTAAGTTATTAAGTATCAATAATATACGCAATTATATTATTACGTATAACATATTGCTTCAATTATATCAAAATGTACTATTAATCAGTTGATTTACATTTCAATTACGATTAAATTATCTTAGTTCATAAATTCTCGTAATATTATAGAGATATAGATTATATTATTAGAGATATAGATTATATTATCTAAGATTGTTTGATTCTAGTAAAAGTAGTGTTATTAGATTCGTATATACCTAACGATACGTGTAACAAGTTTTATTTTAAGAAATGACTTCTAAAGAGTATTTAGAGTTTTTAATATACTTATATGCACCAATAATAAGTATTATTATATTACACTCGTTTTATGTAATTGGACTATATTTTATATAATTCGCTAATATAACTTTAATAATATAAGTACTATATAACCTTAATATGTATATATTCTAATTGATTGTAAAATTATCACTAAATATATTAAAAATTTGCTTTTTACCAATTCTAACCAACATGCATATATATAGTTTTTATTTTAATATTTATCATATTTTCGCCTATTTTTACTAAAAAAAACCTTTGGTTCGTAATTTAAACTATTTTACTATATAAACTCATAGTAAATAGCTTGGATCACCAAATAATTCCTTGAAATTTTTTATAGACTCATAAAAATATGAGAAACTCAATTAGTATATGGTTTCATACTATTAGGTTTATCGCCTATATGCTCGTAATTATTATTTTCATAAAATATTGTCCTTTTTACATAAAATTATTTTTAAGATATCCTATCATCACTATAAATCACTAAAAGTCAGTGTATGCTATTTTCATCAATTAATTTCATAAAAACCTATTTATTTCATCATCTCACCCTATTTCTAGCTATTTTTAAGGCTAAAAATTATATTGAATACTAAATATACCTAAATTAAAAATATGGCTACAAAGAAATTAAGTACATATCATATGTATTGTATAAAAAAAATTGAGTTAAAAACTATATCATTTAGTGTATTTATTTTGAATTTCAAATTTTGGGTGAATAATATATTTGTTAAAGCAATATATTAAATATTCCTAAATTTGCAAAACTAAATTTACAAAATGAAAGTATATCTAAAATAACTTAGGAATTTTTTTTATATTTTTCTTAATTAATTTAATATTTTTTTGAAAATAGGGAAAACTATGATAGAAACTTAGGACCTTTATCCATTAGAGCTCCGACTACCGTTGGCCGATAAGGGGCTATTGGCTAGCTTAGTTGGTAGTGGCTTTGCTAGGTAGTGGCTTTGCTCTACATCAAGTCATCAAATGGTTGGGGATTTGTGCTAGGTTAGTACTTTGCTCTATTTTTCCTATTTTTTGTTTAATTTTTTTCTAATTTTCTTTTCGATTTTTTAAAAGTGTTTTTGGTAGCCAAAATGTAAATCTAAGTCCTAGTATCCCATTTATATTAGTTTAGGTCGGTTTCACATTTTCTTAACCATTAAATAATTATTTTTCATTCATTTATCTATTCTTTTAAGAAATTTGCATGTATGATGTGTCAACTTTTTATTTAATTGCTTTTGATGCAGCTGGTTATTCTTTTTAAGTTGCAAGTTACTTTGCATTTAATCCAATCGTATTATAGGTTGTTTCTTATTTTCTCATAATTTTTAGATGATATTTTAGGGTATTTTGGTATTTTATATTATTATTTAATGATTTTATTAATATACGCGTATATATCATAAATATATCATAAATGTAATGAGTAATTATATATAGATAATCATGTTTTTAGCATGTTTTTTGTTTTTGAAACATATTTCTTATTTAATTTTGTGAATTTATCACTTATTGTACATAATTATATAATTTCGAAATAATTTACGAGTATAATTATTATATATACTAGGTATATTCATAAAGATACATGTATACTCATTAGCATATTATGCTATATTATTTCATTTGATAACCTAATTAACTTATCTTTAAGCCCTCTTCACATTTTAAGATATTGGTTTTAGGAGTTTTGATCATTTTTACATTATATTGAGTAATCTCACCTTTAAAGTTACAATTAGGATTTCGGATTATTATTTTTTAAATCTAACTTCATTGGATCATTTTGACTAACTTTTTTTTATCATAATCATATATTGAGTAATCTCACCTTTAAGATTAAAATTGGGATTTTTGGTCATTATTTTTTAAATCTAACTTCACTAGATCACTTTAACTAACTTTTCCATTCTAGTCATAGAGTTTAGGTTCAATCAAATAAGTTTTTCTCTAAGGCCTTAAATCCGGGTACGATTGCCCTAAATATGATTTAATGGCTCATATATAGTAAATCCTCATTGTTTTTATTACATTATTTATATCTTACTATATTATGGACTTCCAAATGTATGGAAATTCTTCGATTAGGGTTATTATATTTCTTGTAAGTTTCTAGCTTAATCGGTTTGCTTTCCCAAATGCCCTAGATCAATTATTAACCATAATCATACAAGAACAAGGTTTTATCATAATACTTAGATGTTTATGTCCTGATTTCCGATTTATGAGATATCACATCTTGGATCGATTTTCTCTATAATGAAAGAAATTAAAGAGAAGAGTTGATCTTCCAATTCTAGAGTTTAGAGTGAAAAAGTTGTGATTGCATTGAATTGATGCATTTGTAATGCTTGAAGATGATTTGAACATATGGGGAAGACCTATATTTATAGTGTCATGTTGAGATTACTCCCTAAGAAACTTTCAATTTGAATAAATATCACATCTTGCTTAAATAAGCAAGTTCATGCGTGTAACTCGGTTTTTTCCATTTTTAGCCAAATTCAAACGACTGTTTGCACAAATTAAAGGGAAGTAAACATAAATAGAACTAGGCATGGCAATCCATGGTATCTTGTCATGTCTCGTTTTCGTGTCTATACGAGTTCATATCTAAAAAATCTAAATCCGTGACACAATTTGTTTATTAATCATGTATGAAAACTTAAACTTGTAACTTAGCATGTCTCATGTTTAGGCTTAATCCATTTATATTAAGAACAATAAGTCTTATTATCATGTTATATCTCATTTATTCTAGATTTAATATTGTTTATTTATTAAAAGTTATCATTAAATCTATTTAAAATTTTAAATAAAACGACATAGTATTTTCATACTTAATAAAAAATTACAACTTAAATAAAAGTTTTCAATAAAGAAAAATTTTACCATATATAGAAAATATCAAAATTTAAGTTATATAATATCACTAAATTTAGCGTATTATAGATTAAATGAATATTAATATTATTACTAGTGTAAATTTAATTTACTATATAATCTCTTAGATTTTCAAGGGAAATAGTAAAAAGTACTATATATGAGTTTGTAATTTTTTATCTATTTAAACTACTATGCAATAAGAAGAATATGTAGTTAAAAAAATCTTTTATCTTTAATTGAGATCTTTAAGTTAGAAAAAAATTATTTGTGCAACAAAATGTAAAAATAGAAAAATATATAGCGTATCTCATGTCTCGTATTTGACTTTGGAAGCTTAACCTTAATCTGAACATGAATTTAGCCATGTTTAAATAGGTTTAACCTTTTGTGTTTTGTGTCAAGTTTTGTGTCAAATTTTTCCATACACTAACCCGTTTAAATTGTATCATGCCGTATCTGGATCCATCATATCTGGGTCCTACCTGCCCTAGATAAAACTCAATTAAAATGTCTTTACTCATTTTCATTCAGTATCTTAAGTATTTTGTGTGTATATGCTTCCATTTTGCCTCTTTTATTTTGAGTGTAATATATATTAGTTACCCGATTTTGCTATTTTCATTTTGAAAAAATTTCTCAGTAAAATTTTAAAATCTAGACATGCCTAAGTTTTATTTTTTATTACCTTTTTAATCATTATATTTTTGGGATTTTTAGTGACTAAAAATGAGTGAAATCAGGTAAAAAAATGCAAGTGTCACTTGCTATGTTTAAACAATTTTCAACTTTAAGCTTTTGTTCTTCTTTGATGTTGGAAGGGAAGGAGAAGAAAGAGAGGGTTAACCTTGGTCAAACAAAGTGGTATGTATTGTCACATGGTTAGACCACTTGACTTTATGCAATAGCCGTGTATATACCTCGTGGCCAATATGTGGCGACTTGAAGACTTGCCGCATGGCACCATAGCTTGGTGACACATGTCATCTTTATTTTTTTTTACTTTTCTTTTCCTTTCTTTTAATTCTATTTTCTTCTCAATGCTACCAGTTTCCATCCAACTTCTTTTGTTCTTTTTTTTTCTTTTTTACTTAAAATAAGACCTAATTAATTATCTTGCTTTTAAAAAATTATATCGAGATACTTCAATAAAATATGGAGTTTAATAAACATACGTTTAAAATGTTTTCAAAATCTATCCAATTTGACTAAATTAGGAACTTAGCTTTTGCCTACGTTCAGTTTTCATCAAAAACTTCAAATAGTTATAAGGTATTAATTGTAACTATGATTGAAGAATAGGTTAAGACCATGACCTCTTGGAAATGTGTATTTTCAAAAATTCCAAAACGAGTTATCCAAACGTAGGTTAGAAAAAATGACTTTCAATAAATGGTCGTTTTTATTTGAAATCTATAAGTTAATCAAATCGCATATGTCTATTTGATTCCAAAAGCCATTTTGGATTTGAAAAAATTATTTCTATGTTGAACTAACCTAAATGGATTATTGCATGACACTTTTATGATTTTTCAATTTTTTGATTTTTCTTATTTTTGATTTTTTTTTTTTGTATTTTCCATTTTTCTCTCCTTTTTTATTTTTTGTTTTTTAATTTTTTAATTTTCTTGATTTTTCAAAAAAAAAAATCACTTTCATTCTTTTTTTTTTTTTGCCATTTTTCAATTTTTTTCATATTTTATATTTGTTTGGCCTTTTCTTAAAAATAAGGGTACCTTAGTTGGAAAGAAAATAGAAGCAGGCAAAAAAGAGATGTTTGCAAGCTCTTATCCCCAAATCCTATGATTTTATAGGGATTGGTTTTTATAAGATTTAAAAGATCTTATAGGAGTAGGTTTTTACAGTGTTCATATATGATAAAAAAAGTGAGTAAAGTGTAAAGAAATTAAGTAAGATTTTAGAGAATCAAATGAGTTTTATAATGTAAAACTTATAAAAGTTAAGAGTAAATATTTTTGTTAGTATATATATATAGATATATATATATATTACCGTATTAGCTTTCCCATCGAATTATTCTATAATCCAAAAAAATCGACCGAAAACCCTATAAGATGGTTTGAATGGGATTTGGTGGGTTAATTAACCTTTAATGACTCGTCGGGTTACATCCTTAAATATAAAAGAGCTAAAAACTTTAACATCCTCATAAAATTTTACAGGTATTTTATCAAAGATAGATACAAAAACATACTATTAATGTTTGGAATCATAAATTTATTCCAATGTTTAAAAATGTTCAAGAAATATAATGGAATATAATGCTTATATAGTCGTATTTCTATAAAATATCATGCTCATTGAATGTAATAGTTATATTGAATATGAGATAAGTAACTTTAATTAATAAGAATTAATAGGGTAGGAATAAAATTGTGATTTTATCTTCTCAATTGTGTAATCGATTTCCTACTTGAAGAAGGAATCCATTATATGGAATTATAATTTTACCTTCTAAATGTACTTCCAAACATAAGGAAAGGGAGTAGAACTCAAAATTATGATTCCATTCCAATCCAATTTTGTGTGCTAAACATGATTTTATATGCACCTTATATATTAAAAGAAAGAAAAAAGATCATAATAAATAGGTGTGCAAATAGCACTTTCCAATACTTAATAAGAAGGAAATTTTAAATTTAAAAAAGAACTAAGGGCACTTTATAAAAGATTAAAAGAATGAACTTCATACTTTTGCTACGACAAATACATGTTGAAATTTGACAATCATTTTTGTTACGTCCTAAAGTTATAAAGTCACAACAGTCTCGCTATATAAACCATTCTATGATAGAAACTAGTTTCATAATACCTACCATCGACACGATCTATACAAGGTGTCGATAACTCTTCGTTTTGAAATAAACAGTCCCATTTAAGTGTTTAATTATAAATATAGTGATTATCATAAATTTTTAATAAACACACATAATTATATTAAGTCCACATAACTTCCCAGGAAACTCTACATAAACATAACGGTTCACTAATTTATATAACAACTATCGGTCTTAAACTACAAAGAACACTCTAACTACATATCCACTGCTAAGCAAATTGATCCTTACACCCCTAACTTCAAAAGAACTAACCTCTGGATAATTGTAAGGCGGCATAATACTTAAAATATTCAGAAATCAGAATCTACAAAAGGATCTATAAGGGTATGAGCAATTATGGCTCAGTAAGTTGAATTGGAGACTTATGAAATTATACAAACACAAACAATATTATCAAGCAATTATTTTTCATGCAATGCAACAATCAAGTGTCATCACATAACGTGGTCCGGTCTATTACAAAATCAAAGAAATTTCACCCACTCTAATTTGAGTCGAGAAGTTTTCATGTTATACAGCAGCTCACAATCAAACCCAAGCTTGTGCAATGAAGACACCACTCCTCCCGTGACTACCTTCGAACCATTGACTTTACCCTCATTGAGACCTCCTTTCTTGTCACTTAGTTCGATTAAGGATGAAAAAGGGACCATTATGCAATCATGCGCTATTCCTTTCCAAGGGGTCAGTATTTGGTTGGAGAATCCTAATAATCTCCTAACGGTTGTAATGTATGACATTTTAGGTTATTATAGTCGAATAAGATTAAATTTCATTTAGGGTGTTTAAGGAATTTCACACCAATTCAATTATAACACTAACTCACTCACATTACAAATTTTAGCATGAATTCAGATACATCAAACACATGCGTAAGCTACTTACAATTACAACCATATACAATCCTAAATCTCCGAATACCATAAAATAGTACTCCAATACAATAAGTAATAACCCAACTTACTTAGAATTTTTCAATCATCTAATCACTTAATTGTAAGCCAATTCGTCTCTAGGTATCCTATAATACAATAGGTCTTTTTAGTACTTATACTTTAATTATTCATATTCTAAGTTATAATTTAACTCATTTTTCTATATATACCTATTATTTACCGATGATTCATTTTACCCTATTTTAGGGTGTGGTTCCTAAATTAGATTCTAATTTTGATTCTAGAATCTTAAATATGCTTGAATCTTAATGTGAGAATCTTAATGTGAAATTAATCACATTAAGCTCGAGTATTCGAATATCCTCTTGGGTCTTAATTTAGTATTCTAAACTGTTCAATACACGCTAATCCTAATTAGGGTACTAGATTTATTCCCGATGTGAGAAAATCTTATATTTTTTTATACAATTACCTAAAATTAAATTTTGTCTCGGATTTATTATATTTTGATTTTTATTATTACATTATCTAATTAAACCTAATTTTTTATATTTATTAAATTTCCAATTCTACATATTCCTAATTTTCTACAATTATCACATAATTCCTACATTAATTACACTTAATACTCTAAAGGCTAGGATTAGGTTTCCACATCAGAGATTAATATCCCTAACCATCTAATTACTTTCTAAATCATTAATTAACAACAAATTACCCAATTTTTTTTTATCATTTTAGGGCTAAAAAATTACCTAAAAATTTCAAAAATTAAATTTAAAAGATATGGCTTTATAGCACTATTCTATATCACTTAAGCATTCTACAAAAAAAAAAAAAATTGAGCTCTAAACTACATTCTTAAACCTATTTATTTGTAATCCTAATCATGCTTGGTTTTGCTTGATTTCTTAAGAACCCTATATTTTCAAATGTGATTACACTTAATCACTATTTTTCTCTAAATCTACATACAATAAAACCTCAGAATAATAAATTTCATAATTTTCTGGGTAAAATAAACAATTTTACAAAATTATACCAAATTGGAGCAAACGAGAGACTCGCTCGTTCCGATGACTTTTGGTCTTTTAACACCAGTCCAAGTATGTTGTTCGGTCTAGGCAATAGGTCTGGAGTGGGGTGGTGGTGTGTGGGTTGAGCTAGTTAGTTCCTATTGCACAAATTTCCTTCTTCTTTTTTAACCTTAATTTTTCTCTCGAATTTTCGATGCTCTCTATTTTTTTCTGATTTCTAACCATCTAAAGGAGCTCTATAATTTTTTTCCCTATTTATAGACTTTTATGGTAATTAACGTGTATTTAATTGGATAAAACATTGCTTAAATCCCTTAATTTTTGCCTTTTATGTTGCTTGATTTTGATTGGATAATTTTTATTCTTCACTTTCTGACTTGCTACGACCAAATCCACCTCATTCCTGATTCCTCTGATTTTTTTTTTAATTTTTTCTTAATTAATTTATAATTTTATTTAATTATTTAATAAGTTTTTAGACTTTTTAAGGAATTTTTCATATTTTTATCTACACGTAAATACGTGTGAACATTTCTAATTATTATTTATGTCATTTTATAATTTTTAGTATACATATAATCTACCTCTAGTAATTTATTAGCTATTACATTATACTTTTTATCTTTTCGATAATTAACAATTATTATACTTAAAATTTGAAAATTTTATAATCTCTTATTTTATTACTTATTTTTTTAAATTCAAGTTTACATGGTCATTTTTATTAATATTTCTATTCATATTTTACAATTTGGGTTTGATCGGATCCTTTAATCGATCATCTTAAACTTTATATTCTAAGTTCAATCCTATGATTACTTGGCTTAACTTTAGGGCTTACAATTTTATTAAGTTATTAAATTGATAAATAAAACTTGAGTAAATTTTGTTATCAACTAAAATTTAACACAAAAAGTACTAAAATAGGAAATAACAAGTAGAGTGAGAAAGATCAAAATGATATAAGTATAAACATTTTTCAATCCTTTCAACTAATTACTTTATGTGATTGTATCATTAGTAATACTATAAAAATTATAAATTTCAATATAAAAAATAGGAAATTAGTCATTTAATAATCATATCGATTTTCATAATAATAATAATTGTAAGGGTAGTACATCAAGTAATATATTATTATCATATACTAATACTTTATATGATAAGGCTGAAAATTTTATAATATTAGCAATATAATTATTAGTAACAGTGAAAAACTATTAAATAAAAAGCAACTGAGTTTGGTTATTTTTATAATGAATGAAACTTCACACTATTAATTATTGTAGAAAAATAAAAATAAAATGCCATTCAAACAATATAATAATAAATACATCTTAAAAGAAGGTGAAATAACTACCAATTGTTTACAAAAACACTTACTAAACTATTAAGCTACAGCGCTGTAGCTTAACGGCATAGACACTTATATTTGAAATAGGATGGATGGGGTTCGATCCCCCTCTTCCTTAAGTTGTATGTGTAATAGTTGGGGGTGAGTAAGTAACCTTATCATATAGAGTAGCTATTCGATCGGTGAAGCTCTGGGTGGGTAATTAAGGCCATAGAGTAGGTTTTAGATAGTAATTTTTTGGAACTTATTCTTACTGGATTGGGTACGGGTAATAAGTTAGGGACCTTGTTCTCACCCTTGAACTTGTACTTTACAATATATAGGGTATGAGTTCTCGGATCTCTACCATGTAATAGTAATTTAAATAAAATTAATAAATAAAGTATATCATCTCATTAAAATAAAGTAAACTTTAGCTTATCTGAAATGCTAAACTGAATACTTATTAGTCTATTTCTTTTCCTCTTTTGTTTTTAGTCCTTCCTAAATTGTTATTTTCTTTTTACTCCTTACTCTTTACTCCTTTGCTTAATCCATTGTATAGTAAATTTTCAAAAGGGGAATTTTAGTTCTTAGTTTTTACTTTTAGTGCTATCTATAATCCATAAGTACATCCATTATTTGTTTCCTATAGTATAATATTTTTTTTTTTACAAAAGATTTGGTATTATTAGTAGAGCGAAATTTGATTTTCTTATAGTATAGGGAGATTATTTTACCTATCCATGTACCTTAAGAAAGAAAATTTTTTTAGTTTGAATTATTTTACTGATCCATGTACCTTGAGAAAAAAAATATATTTTAGTTCGAATTTATATTTTGTTGTTTTCCATGTTATATCCTCATTTTTCTATGGTTAATTGTTTGATATGATATTATTGTGATATCTATAATTATTGAATTATATAATTTGTTAATCTTTTATTCAAATCTTAATAAACTTTATAAATCTTATGTTAAGTACGATATTTACCACTTTTATTTTTTAAAATAGGTGCTTATTTCCTTAAATATCTATGCAATATGGATATTATAAAATGAATGTTTTATTTACACAAAGAATGTTTTGTATAATACTTCTATAAAATTTATCTATAATAATAATGGTCAAAGAACTATTTAAGGAAAAAAACTAGTAAGAAATAAATCTCCATGAACTCCATTCATTTGTATCATTTGAAAAATTGGCTACATTGAACAATTTCTTTTAGAAAAAAAAAAAGGTCAGGCTTGTTTTATCTTTTAAAAATTTCACATATTAAAATTTACGAAGAAAATAAGAAAAAACAAAACTTGCAAGTTTTATTGGATATCTTACACCTTGTATAATCTATAAGGTACAGGATATAGAATGGTTTTAAGGTGCCATAAGGTAACGTACAAACAGTAAAGTTTTGAAACCTATACTTATAGGATATAGTACAAATAAGATCTCATACCTTACCAATTTTGTATCGGCTCACCTTTAGTTTCAGTTGGCTAAAACTACTAAACTATATATGATGGCACTACATACATACATACACACTATATATAAATACATATATTAAGCTATATATACCATTTTGTTAAACTAAACTCTTAAAATTCACATATAATATTTATGATCTCTTGTTTTTATTAATTTTCATAATTAATTTTTTAATGAACTTAAGGGTTGGTGCCTCTTCAATTCTCTTAGACTCATCCCCTTTATAAATATTATATGTCTTTTTTAACGGATTACATTTTGTTAAGTACTCAAGCTCTTATCTTGATTGTCAGCTTAAACTTACATAATACTAAATTAAAGCTCAAATCCATTTGTTTTCCCCTTGTGGGAAAGGGAAATTATTCTATTAAAAAATGAATCCCCTCAATTTATTCTTCTTTTATTTCTTTTAATTTACCTCATTAAGATTTTTGCTATATGTAATGAGTGGTTGATGTCATTTGAACGTTCTATAGGTAGAGTGTGATAGGCCTCTAAGGCAAAATTGAATGGATCAGAGGCTTTAAGTATCTAAGGCCCAACTGTAAAATAAACCAAAGTGAATAGAGTAGTCAAGCGGATATCCAGTAAAACTACTTCAATGCCTAAGTCAGCGATACTTATAAGGAAGTATGTAATTCGAAAGATGGAGGTTAGGAGAATGTGAGGTGTGTGTAGGTATTTCAATGTACGAGTCTCTATCAGTATGTAATAAGTTAGTTACTTAGAGAGAGATAGTTAGAATATTTATATGTTAAACTCTCAAAGTCTTATTAATTCACAGTACGTAGCCCTAGGTTTTAGGAGCTCGAGGTTAGTAAGATATTTTGATGATGGTAGAGAATGATTGTCTTGGGTCTTGTGCCTATCTTTTCTTTATAAATACTTTATAATACCATACAATCGAAGCCACGTAGTTCACCGAAGGGCCAGCTTATTGATGTCATATCGTATTAAATGTGATATGGTCTTTTTACAGTCAAGTTTCTTGTTAGAGATTGAATGGATACTGTTAAAGTTTATATGGGGTCTTGTAGAGGTCGCGATTGCTCCTCCAAGTTACTTTGGAGGGGCTAACTTAGAAAGGAGCATATGAGGCTCGAAGGAGCTTAGATGGTAGGCCATAAAGGTCGATTTAAACTGAGGGACCCTTTCTTGTTGACCCACTTAGCTTCTAAGTCTAGTGTTGCCAGTCTCGATCTATCCTGGTTAGCTAGCTAGGTTGTAGGGCCTTGGGCTCATAATGGTTGACCTAATCCTGATTTAGGTATTAACCTTGCTAGTTGAGTTCACTTAACTTTAGCTCAATGTAATCAGTTGATATTTAAAAGTTAATATCAATAATTGAAATTATAAGAAAAATAACGATATAATAATAACATTATAGGGTATTTAAAAAGTTTAAATAATTTTAATTATTGATTCGTCCATAGAAAGAAATTAGAAGAATGTACCTTAAGAATATCCAAATTCATTATGTCCAATTCTCATTGGTTTGATCCGGTGGAAGTGGGACACCTTGTGAAACAATCTCGACCGTATAATTCACTGATTCACGGTCCGTCTTTGCGGAATCTGGGGATTGGCTCGCAGGGGCGGGGTGCAGTTCCGGTCCAGGGAACCGCGAATCTGACCGAATATAATGAATTCCATCCCCTTTTAAACTCCCTCTCCTTCCCGTTTCAATGTCTTTCTCACACACCATCTCCCTCTCTCTCTCTCCATCTCTCTCTCTCTCTCCCCTTCTTAAGTTGCCCCTGCTTTCTCCATTGTTCTTCAAGAGTCACTTGCCTGTATTCATTCCCTCCGCGCTTTCTAGGTTACCAAATCTGAAAAATACAAAAAGAGGACCGGTATCAATTCCGTCTCTTGTTCAGGCAAGTGATGTACTCCTCTTTTTTTTTATTTATTCTTTTTTTTTTTAAATCATTCCTGGAAGAGTTAGTGCGGAAACCTCAGAGCTTGCCACGTTAATGTTCGAAGAACTTAATATTCTATGTTGAGGAGGAAACTGATAGAAAATGATCGAGTAATTGTTGAAACAAAATTGTACGGTTTTTGATACTTTGGTACTGAATAGTTCATGGTTTTGTTAGTGTTGGAGCTATTTAGAGTAGAACATCCGGCTATTTTGTTTTTTTTAGGGTTTGTTATTCGCGGAATTTTTCAAGATTTTTTATAGCTGCCAAGTGTAATGACTTATGAATTTAAGCCGTTAGTGCTGACCATTAATGACGAGAAACCTTTTTGACAAAATGCTCCTGTATAACGTACAATATGAAACCAAAATTGAATTTAAACAACAGTACTAAGCCTTAATCCACTAGGTGGACTTGACTCCAAAATGGCAATTCGAAACCGAAACAATTCTGTTCATGGTTGAATTAGAGCTTATTTTATGGGGTTTCTTAATTATTAATTTAAATATGTAGATCTTTCTGTGATTGGACAGTTTTGCCTCTGAAATGTTTATTACCCCTCGTAATTAGAGCAAAGGTGAGCTTGATGCTATGAATTGTTTGCTTTGATTTGGTGATAATTCCGTTATCTGTGCATACCTCATTTTGCTGACTATTTTCCTTTTGCTTGTTATTCATTAAATCATAATTTACAGTAACATATAGACTAATTGAAGAGTAGTCAAGTTTTCTTTCCTTCACTGTTTTGCTAATTCAGTGGTACACTCTATCGATGGTACAGAGATGGCTTCAAGATTGCTTCTTCTGAGAAGGCTCATTAGAGTTCTTCCAAAACCTTCATATGCTTCAATTAGAACGTCCTCCTGTATTGGACTAGCTGCTGTAGATGCCCGGCCTTTATACTGCCCTGCAAGTAATGCTCATCGTTTTTTTCCAGAGAGTTGTAGAAGATTCTCCTCTGGCTCCATGAATCTTGACGAGTCACAAAGCCCAACTGCTATTGATTATAGGTACTGAATCAGTTGATTTTAAGTTTTGTTAAAGAGATTCTGCTTTGCTATGCTGAGCGATTCCATTATCCATATGAGCATTAAATCCACTGTCCTGAGAGAATGCAAGGATGATTTCTTAGCACCACATCTTCAGCTTATGTAATTCATTTGCAGAGAATGGATCTGTATTATATTCTTTAATTTCTTTGTTAGCAAGAATGAGATTTCCATGGAAAATAAAAGAAAAGAAATCCTTAAACTTTAAGGTATAACATCAAGTGGAATTGACCCAAAATAATTACTGAAAAAGAATTAACACATCAAACTTGCTTAGGGCTGAGGAGGTAAAATGTTACATTTTAAAGTTGGTGAACAAAATGCATTTGAATATTAAATTGAGAGGATGATATACAAACAGTCATGTTAACTATGCTGCACTGCAGTGGAATAACTTTAGTTGCACATCATGCATATCTCTTGTCTCCTTGAGATTTCTGCACTTTTCTTGGAAATACAAGGAATATGTGTTTGATCAAAGTCCAATGGATTGGTCTAGTTGCTATGAGTAGTGGTTAAGGCATAGACACTGAGATGACAATTTGCATGAGATTTCTAATTTGATTACAAAAGGGCACTTCTGAGGAAGAGTATTATGGATAAGCATAGTTTACTTGTGATGGTGCTCATGAAAAAGTGGATGGTATGATGGATAGAGAAAGGAAAAGAAAGAAAATACTAAGACACCTAGGACTTGGCTTAAGGCTTGCTGCCACAACCAGAAGAGGGACTCAATCAAATACTTTATTCAAGTCGCTTGTTGGGAGTTGGTGAAGTCTTGCTGCACTGAGACCATGCTTCTGTCTAGTGAAGCATAAGAGCCTCCCTTCTCAAGCATTTACTATATGGATACTCTTTTTTTGGGTGAAAACTATTGGGCTAATTTGAATCATCTAGGAAAGGAAAAGATACCGGTATCAAACAAAACATTGTTGGAAGTTGCTTGTTCCAGCTTACATTCCCCTTCCATCACCCAAAAAAAAAAGTTGCTAAATCTTGGCACGTAAGATCTATAAGTATTACTGTACAATCTCATTTGATGCTATTCACAAATCCAAAAATATACTTAAAATCGTGACAATCACTTTGGTCTGGGATCTTTTCCTCTATTTTGATCCGTGATTTTGTCCTCGAAAAATCTCAAGCTTATCTGGTTTGCCCTGCTGATACTCTGCTTTTCACAGATATGCCTGCTATAAGTTTAGAGCTGACTAATGCAGGTATGTTACTTGAGGGTAGAGGCTCTTCTGATCGTGTTTTGAATTCTTTGGTCTATAAAATTCAATTATTGATTGTCTGGACTTCTATTATGCCCATGCTAGTCCTCTAGAGGCCATGATTGATTGATATAAATCAATCCATCATCTATAGGTAGGATCAATTAAAAAAGATATACAAGTTGCGGTATGGATTTAGAAATCCTAGAGCTAGTTCCTTGGGGGTATCACCAACTTCTGAAATCATCAAGTGTCGTTTAGGAACCATCTTTTGTGCTTTGAGGGGATCTTGAAACATCTATAATTAATTCATCAAAGCCTATCTCTCCATTAAAAAAATCAGGTTAACGGAAAGCAAATATTATAGTTGTGGATTCACGTAATTGACATCTCAAGCTATTATTAGTTTTGTCTCATTTTGACCTTTGAAACAAGGTCCTCAAGCAATAATACACTAGCTCTTCTATTTGGGGCTGTAGATACTTGGCCGATAGGACATACATCTACTGAGCAACAAGCTTGTTGCTTTCACAAAAGGAATCACAAGAGAAACTTGATATGCACATCGGACACACCATATGGATGTGGCTCAAAGTGTTGGGACACTTCTTCTTAACATTTAAGTGACTTAAACATTATCCACGATAGAGTCAAGTAAATAATACACTCAACTGCAACAAACAGAAGCTCTCAATTTCTAGTGGTACCGTCTTTTTCACAATTTTCACTGGTCTTTTGCCTACCACAACCCTCCACTCTATAGGTTTGCCAGCATGAACATATGTTAAGTAGGTGATATGTTAGTATTATGTACTATGTTGAGTAGGATGAAGTCATTGATTATGATTCCTTGGAGTTATACATTTTGTAACTTTCACTCTTTGGGAAGAAATGATATGAAAGCCAGAAAAAATTGTTTTGCATAACCCTGATGGAATTATGTTAACAAACTTGAAATGGCATATTGTTATCTGCTCCAGAAATACTTGCTTAATTTTATTCCTTTTCGTAGGTGTCAATTATCCTATAATGCCATTTGGACATGAAGTTTTATACATGAGAAACTGGATGAATTACTTATCGGGAAAGATCTCCACAAACATAGTCATAGTAAAAGATGGATTTATATTAGAATTTTGCTAATTGTAGGAACTTTATTTTGTACTTTTACTAGTAGGCTAATGGGTATACAGTTCTCTGCTGCAGGAGGATGAATTCCACAGGCTAGCAGATTCCACAATCCATGACCTGCAAGAGAGATTTGAGGTAAAGTTTTCTTAGCTTGATGCATGTTATTATCATTTCATTATATATTTCAAAATAATCCCTTTTACTGAAAATATTGAGCTTCCAATAGAGAACAGAGGACTCAAAAATTGATCATTTTTTTTGAAGAAAACCCTAATTTGATGGAATTAGGGGAAGAAGACACACATACCTAAGCAGAATGCTCCTATTCACAATGCTAAAGCTCTGGTAAATCTGACTTTAGAAGAAAAAGATGTGCTAGAATAAGATATATGACCAACTAATTCCCTGTTTGCACTACTAAGTCCACTACCAAGGCTTGACACATGGCAACAATCATTGGACTAACTGACTAACTCATGCGATCTACTTGACTTAATTAATATACTAATGGTTGTGTTTTTAACAATTTATATTTATTAAAATTAACTTTGTAGTTGCCAAATATTGTCATAATAATCTCAAGAGGTGCTACATTCTATTTGCTTTTAGGGGTAGGTGGTGGTTGAAGGTAACAACAATGGCTTGCTACTAGTAGTGGTGATTAGCTACTATGTAAAATGTTAATAGAAAACAGCAGAGAATAAGTTCTTTTTCAATGTTGAAATAATTTTTTCTATTTTTCGTTGACATTTTCTTTTATGATTAACCGCCGCTATCAGCAACCTATTGTTACTTTTGACCCTCACCATCACTTGTCTTTAAGTTACTAATAACTACATCCTCTTGATATTAATATCATAATGTTTAATGCTTCTAAAGTTTTGATTATAACAAAAAATGAAAGTGGTCCAGAGAACGTTTTCTCTGAAAAACCTCACCCCAAGGATCTATTAGCTTCTAGCAATATCTTCAACTTGGTGAGTGTATTTTTCTTGTTTCTTGGTATTTAAAGAAAGATGCCCTGCGGTTCAGCCACTATTTTTTTTTTTTTGGGTAAACGATGAATTTTATTGCATTGTAGGGAAGAATTACATCCATTTAAAGCAGAATAAAAGGTTAAGGTCACAAAAAAACTCTACTACTAAAAGTTCACAGAAGGAAGGACATTGTAGATTGGTAAAGGCCAGAATTTGTGTAGCTAGGGACTTTGGTCAGGGTAGAGATTTTCCTAGGAAAACCGCATTTTTGGTTCTCTAGATGCAATAAACTGTTGTTGGTAATGCTACTCTCCATGTGATGAAGAAAGAAGCGATTGATGAAGCTGTAGCATTTAATCTGGCAGTTACATCTTGTTATGCTACAAAAGAAGAGAGGTAACCCAGGGTGTGGACAATTTCAGAACAAACTTATAAAGAGAAGGTGCACTCAAAAACAGGTGACAGTGCAATACCAAATATGCAGAAAAAGCAAGAAGTGGAGTTTGTCACTCACCATTATTGAAGCCTCTCTAGGGTTTGTAGCTTCTGAAGCCAAGCAAGTGAAAGGAAGAAAGAATGCTTAGGGATAGATCTTTTGCACACAAACTATTCTATTCCATGATACCCTTTATCCCTGAGTTTGTGATGCCTTATAAGCACTTTTTATGGATAAAATACCTGAGGAGGAATGGATGCAAGTAAGCTTGTTGTTGGGTTAGATGGAGTTTGTTGTGAAGTAGTTGGAATATTTAGTGTTTTGCACAGGTTTCCTAAGGGAGAAGATTCCAAGTACTATTCTTTATGATCGAGCAAAGTTGTGCATTCTAGAAATAGAGACCTTGATGGTAGCCAAAAGTTTCACCAAAGAGAGCTCCAATGTCCACCTGTTCCCTAATGAACCAAGATAGAGTTATGCCCCTTAGTTTGAATAACTTTCACCAATTCCGAGAGCAAATGGAAGGACACTTAGCTGACGGAAAGCTTTTTGCTTTTTGGAAAATTGAGTCTCTCTAAGCAATCCACAAGCCTCTGAATTTTCATTACACAAATGCCATGCATTAAGTTGAGCTTCCCTGTTCCCAATTCCCAAATTAGGTATATTTACCCTCCTTCAATGAGAGGACTGCATGCTAGTTCCCATCTTACTTTTGCTTTTGTTGAGATATCAATGTTTCCACTTTATAAGATAAGTTGTTCCAGTTGCCTCATTGCATACTTAGGTAAGACAAAAATGCAAGTTGAATGCAATTTCATGGATGTTGACAGTTGTAAGTGCCTGGGAAAGAAAAGAAACTTGGCTGTCCAAGTATTTTGACAAGCCAAAATTTTTTGTAGAAGCACATTACAACCTTCTCTTCTCTGTTTGGACAAGATCAGGGGTGCCCCTAAGCAATTAATAGGCAAAATGCCTTCTTGAAATTCTATAGCATCCAAGGTAGCCTCTCTTCCTATGGGAAAGTACATTGCAAAAAAAAATTTGAATCTTATCCCTATTAGCACAAAGACCTGAAGCTGCTTTAGAATTTGCTAGAGCTTCATGAATCAGCTTAACTGATGGAATAATTTCCTTTACAAAAGATCATCACATCACCACTTAAGCACAAGTGTTTAATTCTTTCTTCCCTACACCTCCAATGGAAAGAGAGAGTGGGGATCCAGCCATACTTCTAAGCATAGTTGATAGAACCTTTATGCCCAAGCTAAGAGATAAGATGATAAGGGATAGTCTCATAGGCCTCTAGTACTTAGGAAGTATTATAGTCTTACATAGGAAAATAACATAGATTAAGTATTGGTACTTAAGAAGTATTATAGTCTTACATAGGAAAATAACATAGATTAAGTATTGCACTTAAGTTTAAAGGACTCTCCCATCTGTTAGGCTAGTTTTTCAGGTTGAGCTTTTTCCTTGGGATTAGGTCATAATATTTAATACTCTCATTAAGAGACCAATCCCACGGAAGGAGTGGAGTGGAAAATGAGCGACCTGAGAGAGAGCGATCTAGTAAAGTAGAGTGTGAGCCATCCAAAGTGGAAGCTACTTAGAGTAAGTAGGCCAATGTGTGCATCAGCTCTTAAAAGCAGGTGGTATTGTTACCGTCCTACATAAGAAAATAACATGAACTAAGTGTTGCACTTAAGTGTAAGGGGTTCTTCCAGCTATTAGGCCAATCTTTTAGCTTGAGTTTTTCTCTTGGGTTTGGGTTATAACAAGAAGAAAACTCTATTAATGTTTAGGGAGAATTTAGGGGTTGGGAAGCATTAGGGAAGACTTTGGGGATTGATAAGAATTTGTTTTTTAAAAAACAAGTTGCTTTGGTTTTAATGAACTCATCTTTGGTTGTCTAATCTTAATTATGAACATTCTAGTATCGGTGCCTCAATGGAAGGGATCCAATTTATGTTTCTTGTTATGAATCCTCAGCACAAATTTAACATTTGTTTTGGTTTTACATGGCTTTTTCTTTTATGACAGGATTATGGTGATAGTCTTGATCTCGATGGCTTTGATATAGATTACGGGGTAAGAGAGATTATTTTGTATGTGAAATTTGATTAACTGATTAAGACCTAAGAAACAAACAGATATTAACTATAACAATCTCTTTTGTATTTTTGACAGAATGATGTTTTAACTCTAAAGCTTGGCGATTTAGGCACATATGTTTTGAACAAGCAAACACCAAACAGACAAATTTGGCTTTCTTCTCCTGTTAGGTATTGATTCCTCAAGCTCTGCCGCTCTTTCAAATCAATGAATACTCAATCATGCTGCTGCATGATGAAAACTGAACATCATCAGGTGTTTCATTAAATCCTTAAAAGCTGTATCCCTACCCCCCGTTCAAATCTGATTAGATGCTGGACCTTGCCTTTTGATAATGGACTTACTAGTCTAAATGTTATTCCTGAGCATTAATTTTTCTTTATTGGGAAGAAAATCACTGTAATGACTCAGTGCATGTGTGAGTTGTCTGAGTCAGTCGATATTAGGAGATTGATGTAGCAATGAGTTATCATGCATCTACTTTTCTAATGTCCTCCCTCTCTTCTCAACAATAATTGCCAGTATTTTTGAACGTATCTAAGTTTCTCTGCACTTTCAATTGAGACAGTTGCGATTTCTGGCTAAAGGGTGTCTTCCTTTAATAGTGGTCCATCCAGGTATGACTGGGATAGAGATGCACAGTCATGGATCTACAGGAGAAACAAGGCCAATCTGTTGAAGGTTCTTGAAACTGAGGTGGAAAATCTCTGTGGTCAACCCATTAAACTGTCTGAGAATCTGTCCTTTGGTTGAGCGAATTCATCTTATTGTCTCTTCAAAATGCAAATGTTCCTGCTGTATCCTGTGAGTCATTTTGAAAATTCAGCATCTACTTATGTAAGGTTCTTTTTGTTGGAACCAATGGTCTCCTGGTGATATTTGTTTGAAGCTTTTGTAACGATTTAGTTTTCTTGTAAAGCATCCTATTAAAAAAATAAATTAGAGCAGGTTTTTAACCCTGAAAACTAAGAATATAATTTTTTTCAACTTAGAATTTAGAAGGGGAAGGAGAGGTCTTTTTCATAATATTTGGTACGGCTGAAGTTCCATATCAGTAAAACGGTATGGTACATTCAGCTAATAAGAAGGTATACTATATCATATTTGAGTTCTAAGTGTTATAAACACGGTGAATTTGTTGCTGTTCCAATCACTAAAGGGTATGGTATATGGAAAGGTATATATCATAGTTGTACCTTCTAATATCTTTCTTTCTTTTTTTTTTTTTTTTTAAATTTCCTTGGCTCAACAATTATCTTTACAATTTTGGAGGTGGGATAATTGAACGAAGTCTATTCTATTGGGAAATGATTGTAAAGGTCGTAGAGTACTATATCCTATTTGAGTCCTATATTTTTATAAACATGGTGAATTTGATACTGTCCCTCTGTCAATCTTCTTCAAACGTTGTAGCTTTATTGGCAGGTATGAATTGATTTGTGGATTATTGGCCGAGTATACCACATATGGCACTACTTAATATGGAACACCAGGCCGACATAATAAAAATTCAGGAGATCGATAACCTTTACATCGCACTTTAACACGTCACTTGTGAAAATGGCGAACTCTTTCGCTATGCTTTTATTTATTTATTTATTTTTCAGTGCTCATTGACTTTCACTAAGCTCTGGATATATCTGAACTCATTGGACAACTGATATTTCACAATCTGTATTTTCCCAAAATGTTTTATCTTTCCTCTTTCCTTGGCCAGATATTTTAACCTTTTGACAAGCAGCTTCAAAAAGATTTGTAAATTCTTGGGTAAGCTCGCTATTCTAGTCTAATCGAGGTGGTGCAGGTCTTTTTTTTTTTTTTTTTTTCCGACGTAAAAATAATGAAAAAAAAAAAATTTAATTAGAAATAGTAATCAATAGTTCACAAGACATGAGGGTAGAACTAAATGTTGCGTCTGGTTCATTAGAATGAAATAAAGCTGAAAAAGAATAATAATGATATGACAATAGAAGATGGGTGGAATGACTATTCTAGCATTTGGTTGATTGGAGTGAATTGCCTATGATGTTTGGTTGGCTAGAATGTTTTAAAGAGTAAAGATTGAATAACTAATAAAAATATTAAAACACCCTTCATAGGGTGACTAAGTAGAAAAACGTGGGCCATAAATGAGAAGAAATGCACGGGAGTGATTATAGTTTTTGACATCTCATAAAACCCTTAAGCTTGAAGCTACCCATTAAAAACCCACACTAAAATTCCAACAAAGGTTTGAAACTTCTTTTACATATTGTACATCTTCAACCGGTCATATAATCAATCACTTTAACCTAAAAACCTATACCCGAGTTTTAGTATCATACTCAAAACCCAGTCTTGAAGCTAAAATCCAAAAACCCATATTAATATCTATAAAAAGTTTGAAAATTTGTACATATTGTACTTCTTCAATATAATCCCTAATCAACACAAAAACATATTTATCAGCAATTTTTGTAAGAGCAGAAAATCAAAACCGTTGTTGGAAAGAAGCGGTAACTTATCGTGAATCAGAAGTTGTTGGGAATACGATGATGTATATGGTTCTTGTCGCCTATATGGAAGTGTTCACAAATTCTCAAGCCGTTAGAGTAGTTCATATCTAGGGTAATGTAGTTTGGAAGAGTGATAGACGTGCCATTTGATTCTAGGCATGGATAGATGTTTTATTGGGTTTTAGTTTATGAGCAGGGGTGTCTTCGAAGTGAAAATTGAATTCCATGAAAAATTACCATTCCTCCGGTTATTAGAAGCAATTAAAATTCCTTGTCTATTCAACCTACATGGAATAAATATTACTTATTGTATTGTCTTTTTTTTTTTTTCAAACCAAACAAAGAAATTATCATTCCACAAGTAACGAGGGTGAATAGCCTACGCCACCCCATCAAACATAGCGTCTAGTTATCTTATTAGAGATAGGGTCTAAAGGGGCACACCCATCTTGCCAAAACAAAGTTCTCATCACTCCTATGAGAACATTAGATGCAATGTGTGGAACATCAGAAAATACAGAAAAGAAGGCATCATTCATAGATCCAGATTAGATCATTCATTTGGTTAAGCATCTGCACCAAGTCCCTGCTTGCTACGATTACATTATTTTTAGCAAAGAGAAGAGATCATGCGGGCTACTTCAACAATTAGGCATAGATCCAATTACACCCTGCAGAGATAGGATCTCAGTAGTAGGTTTGCGTAGCTCATGATGTTTATTTTGAACAAACTACTGAATGAATGTGTAAAAGTTGCCGTACTCATCCCTCGGTATTAAAAAATTAGAAATCGTTTCTCCTGGACCATAAATTATTGATACAAGATCAAAGGGTAATCTATATCGTGACAAATTATCGTTATGATTCTTGTTAAAAGGTATGAAGGGTAAGTAAACATACTAGGTATTACTTATTGTTGTTCGTTTACTTTACCAAATGAATAGCTATTCACTAAGAATTGAATAGCACCTGCTTATTTAACGAAAATCATACACGAGGAATACACACAACTTCTATGGACTCACATGGTGCGTCCTCTGCCGTAACCTCACATATGAGATTCTCCATCCGACGTGCGGGAAGGCTTTTCCCTACGCGCGCAAGTGGGTGTTTGATATTTTGTTGAACCGATTGAGATTATACGGAGAGAGGAGTGGTATGGGAGATTTTTTATGCTGAAGTGAGATGGATGAATCTAATTTGAGAATTCCAATTCGACCTAAAAAAAGATTTCTCCTGATTATATGTTGAAAAACATAAGTGAACATCGTAACACGCATTCATAAGTAATAAGAGAAGAATGAAGCTATTTCTCTCAAGTGAACTCACGGTAAGTTATCTAACATACAGAAGTAGAGTTATTGTTTACATTTTTCAGGGAAAAAAGAAAAAGGAAAAGAAAAATCTCATCTTTCTTAGACCATTTTTCTATGATTAAATTCCCTTTTAAAATCCGTTATAATTTTCCTAAAGTGTTTAATTTTCATAATATAATTTAGTTCATTTAAGATACAACGAAACCTTATATATTTAAATGTCAGGTACAAATTAAATTAAATGAAATGGTTTCCGAGATATTTTTTCTCTTTTTCAATTCCAAGAATTGAATCGACACAATATCCTTTTTCTATCTTACCCTCATTTTATATTCTTTTCATGTTTAATTCGGTGTATATTTACGGTTACCTCATGAAGGGGAAAGTGCCTATTTTTCACATTGGCCTAGTATATGACGTTTCATTCTTTCTGATTTAATGCTCATACTTTTTAATTGCGTTCAATTTAGTGCCTCCATAAGTCCAATATTTAATAGACATTAAGTATTTTCCTTAGAGAAAAAGGCTATTTAGATGTTTGTACTTTAGCAATTTAGTATCTTATATTTCATTTTTAATGATTTGGTGCTCTTACTTTTCAATTATATTTTATTTAGTACCTTTATTAGTTCACAACTTAAAATACATCAAGTTTTTACATTTTTTCTAATGTGCGAGTCACCAAGTTCTTTTTTTTTTTCCCTTTAATAAATAACTGGATTAATGTTGTAGCTAAGTTAATAATGTTTTAATGTTGTTTGAAAAAAAAAAAAAAAAAAATCTATGTACCGGCATAAAACCACGACAACAAATTGATCTTCACCATTAAATACAATTTATCACTCTTTGTTTCACCATTTAGTTACGAAAGCCATTAGTTCTTGCATTAAAACAGACAAGCACCCTCTCAGATCATACGGACAAACAAATGAACATAGGTAAGTCTTCATTTATCACTGACTCTTGATTCAATATTCCTATTTATCTCCACTTATCATAATCTCTTGATTAGTTTTACAGAACAAACGAACATAAGAGTTGTCACTGCCTCTCGACCCATTTATCACTTTGCTTCCATTTATCATAGCCTCTTGATTTATTTATCATGGTATCTTTCGGTATATGATCCTATATTGATTTTATTAAAGATACATTTTCCTTTTTCCCGTCTTGCAAGCATATCAAATAAATACATATGGTGTGTTGTATAACTTATGTGTAATTAGAAAAAAAAAAAAAAACTGTGATAAATAAATCAAGAGATTACGATAATTGAAGTAGAAGGTCATAAATGAGTCAGGAGATGGTGATAACTCTGATGTTTGTCCGTTCATCTGTAAAGTTAATCAAGAGACGATGATAAATGAAAGATAAATGGCATAATGAATCAAGCGATGTTGATAAATGAAAACTCATCTATATTTGTCCGTTTGAAGGGGTGGTTATCTGATTGAATAGAAGACTTGATGAGAAGCAAACGGTGATAAAGGAGGGCAATTAGTGGGATTTGGTGGTGAAAATCAGAAGTTGGTTGTCGGTAGATAAATTGAGATAAAGAAGGTTAATATTTTCATTGTTAGATGTAAACGAGAGGGAAAAGTTACCAGTAATTACGGAACCTAATTTGTAATTTCAACGACACTGTCAATTTCGACTAAGTAATGTGGTAAGAAGAAGGAAGGAAAAAAAAATAATAATAATAATAATCAAGTGACATTCGCATAAAAAAATCGAACATTTGTTAAGTAGCGAATTGACGAGATACTAAATTGAATATAATTTAAAAGTATAAAATAATAAATCAAAAAGAAAAAGGGTAAATTATATATGGTCTCACTTAGCCCCTTTATTTTTGTGTACTTACACTTCTAAATCTTTGAAAAATATGTATTTTAACTACTTTTAGGATCTAAATTGCACATTTTCTTAAAGATTTGGAGATCTAATTGTAGGAATTCAAAAATAAGAAGGCTAAGTTCACATGTAGGAAAGATAAATGGGTGTATTTGTAGTTACTTTTTTCTTTTTATTTTATGAGGGAAAACTGATGAATAAAATAAAAAACCTTTAGCTGATAAATAAATAAATTAAAAATACATATTCCAAAGTTTATGAAAGATATTGTTAGCAAAAATATTAAAATTGAAAGGTGAGGAAAATCAAAATAGCAAAAATATGAGATTCCACTATATACAAATGGGAGAAAATTGTTTGAAGTTTATTTGTAAGATCAACTCATTTAAATTCTTTCTTCTCTTTCTTGAATTTTAGTCACTTTTTTTGTAAAAGTATTAATGGTGTAATAATAGTGTTAAATTACTTAAAACATTAATTATCTTACAATAAATGTTGGATCTTGCTTCTTTTTTTATTTAATTGATAATATTAAATTATTTATTTATTCATTGACCTTTTTTTTATTTTAGTTGTAATCTTTTATTCTTAAAATTAAAAGAAAATTTAAATTGTAAATACATCCTCTTATGTTACTTAACCCCTTAATGTTTGAAATAGTATGCTTAAACCTTCAAATCTTCTAAGGATGAGTATTTGACTACTTTTAGGGCTCTAGACACACAATTTTTTAAAGATTTAAGAGTTTAAACTCATATTTTTAAAGATAAGGGGTTTAGATACACGTGAAAGAAACATAATAAGGTATTTTTGTAATTTACCCAAAGAAAAAAATGAAACTTAAGACTCTACCATTGCCTAAAGTGGAAAATACAAGTACTTGGATAAATGGATAGTCATTTTGTAAAAAAATTAACATTAGCTAAATAATGAACTAATGAAGATACTAAATTGAACATAATATAGAAGCAGGAGCACTAAGCTGCAAAAAAATTGAACCCAAAATCGCAAGTGGAAGCGCTTGGATAGCTTGTTTTCCATGTAGGTATTTGTTGTTGGAAAACAAACTCTGAAGCGTGACAGATGTCCGACATTGTAGGTATGGCATGGCATGGTACATGCAGGGGGAATGCTTTGTGCTTTATCTTTTTATCTTTTTTTTTTTTTTCCTTTCTAATCCAATGTATACGTCTATTAAAATTGGAAATGAAAATAGAAAATCTTTTTCTTGGTTTAAAAAAAAAGAAAAGAAAAAGAAAAGATGACATTAAAGATGAAGAATTCTCAGTGACCGTATAACAGATGGGTGGCCTCAGTCGACCCAAAATTACAAATAAATATAGTTAATAGAGGTTCTAAAGATAAAGAAAAATCATCGGTCGTAATTCTACCATCCCTTGCAAAATGGTTTGCAAAATTGAGGAGTCTAGCCTTCTGTTTCTTAAACATAATTTGGATTTTTTGTTTTTAGCCATTAAACCAAAAGTTAGATGCATCAATCAAACACCCTTTACCTCCAAATTCGAGATATTTTGTTACGTCCTCAAATTGTTCTATAACCAGGTTCTCACTAATATGGACTCTAGTATTCTAATCAATATTTTTAGAGAGTAAGTGTAACTATTTAAAATTTAAGATTATCTAATTTTCTAATAACATATTAAAACTTTAAAGCACTATTATACTCTCCAAGATCACTTATGTTAAAAATAGTTTTCCAATTATAACAATTAAAAAATGGCTCAAATGCGAGTCATTCCAACCACAAGTATACACCAAGGATTTTGAATTCTACATCAATAAAACCTATTAACAATTCCACTCAACATCGATTTCATAATCCGATAATTTAACAATCTTGTCAACATAATACAAAACTAATTATCACTCTTTCCTAAACCAATGATAATAGCCTTGAACTCTATATAAGCATTTAACTTCATCTTATCAACCTATAACCTATAAAAATACAAGAGTAAACTAAAGTTTAGTACTTAATATGCGATACATAGTACACAGTACATAAGTACACATTGATGCCAAATCAAGCATGGCTCATGCATATAATGCAAAAATAAATAATTAATTGATTATTATCTTAACTTTTAGCTAACACATAATAAAGGGATACTTATGACTCTGTCATGACATGATTTCTTATACATATAGGTAGATATAATAATATAAGTTTTTTAAATTTATTATTGTATACTATAGTGAAGGTCATATGGCTAACAACCAGAAATTAGGAAACACTAAATCTAGTTGCATCATCTCATGTACAAGTTCATTAAGGAAACCTCACATATGATTAGCAGTTGCCCACTTATACCGAAGGATGGGTCATAACGAGTGCAATCAACAAGAAACATTTAAGTTAGATGTGGATTAGTTCGGTTTCTTTCTCACTATCCTAATAAGCATAAGTAACAAGCATGCACTATGTACCTGGAAGTTGACACAAAATCAAGCTATACCCAACAAGAGAGAATAAGAGAACCCAAGTAAACGAAACTTGATACAAGAATTAATACTTCCTTCTTAGATGCCAAACAAGGCTAAGGCTAGAATATAACTATCCTTATAACCATCTCCTTTATTCTTCTTATTAATCCCTAACCCAACTTTGAGTCAACTCCTTATTCATTCTCCATTTGGCTCCCTTCATAATCAATTCGTATCTAAATAGGTCAAAACCTCTCAAACAAGCTCAAAACAACTCCTTAACATGCTTACTTAAAATTAACTACAATATCTTAGGGTTCAAGTCCATCTAAGCTTCTATAGGTTGTTACGCTGAGAAAAGATTGAGTTTTGGTTAGATTAGGGTAGTAAAACCGATAAGAATCAACCCCCTTAGACCGCTTACTAGTAGTCGAGCTAGAGGACTTCAGAGACTCTCTTGGAGGATACTAGCTCAAAGCCATTTCTGAGAAGGAGATTCTTATCCTAATGTGATTTCCTACCGAACTCTCACATGTGTCAAACTTGTTCCTACCTAGCAATTACGCTATATTCCAAAAACAGCCTAAGTTAAGCTGAGCTCTTGAGCTGACTATAGACACTAGATTTCAACTCAAGTTGACTTCTCGACAAAACTGATTGAGCCTTAACCTAATCCAAATTAGGTCTGCCCATGACTGCAAGTCCTTTCTCTTGCTTTGGCCTACTTGTACCATATTTTTGACATTTAGCTACTACGTAACACATGTCTTCTGACACAGCGTTCTAAGATGATTCTTACTTTTTCGTATTGGATATTATTTGTCTCTTTTATCCCTTTTAGTATGTTTTATGTAATTTAATTGTAATAATACCCTTTTGTCTTTTGATACGTGTAAAATAACCCTCTTAGATGAGTATATAAACCCCACTTATTTGTATGCAAACATTCATTGATTAATATAAAACTTATTCACATTTTCTTTGAGTAACCTTAGTGTTCTTATTATTTTTCAACTCTTATCTATTTCTTTTAGTAAGGAATAATGGCGAGTGACCCTTCAGTTCAGATCGGCGAGCCACATCTGGTGGATTGTAAGTTGAGTATGATTGAGTAATGGGTCATATTCATTCGGTAGCTGTTTGGACTTTGCTAGTTTTTCCTTGTTTCTTTTGGTTCATTTCGTTGTGGTGCCTCTTCGTGTGTTTGACTTTGAAGATGCATCAGTTTCATTGGTATTAAAGCATGATTCTGAGAGGAAGTATGTAAAGTTGCTATGAAGTTTTTTTTTTTTTTTGGTTCGCTTTGTTATGTTAGTAGCTATTGTGTTCTTTCTGTAGTTGCTGCAATATGTTCACGTGAAGTAAGTTTGGAATTGTGAGCTATGTAGTGAAGATTTGTGTATTGATAAGTGTGATTCCATTGTTACTTTGGTCTTGCCCCGTTTTTCACTACAAATGTAGAGCAAGTTCGTTTTTATTCTATTTAAGTTATTACTGTGTTAGTTAAGGTTTTGAGAAATACAAAGTGTTGTTTTTTTTTTTTGTATATTGTGTTGTTAATCTGTTTTAAAAACATCGTATCATGTCGAATTCGAGTATTTAAGATGTTGTTGGTGACTAGAGTAGTGGTGCACAACTTAGTTGTGGTCATAATGGTAGTAATACCCCAGGGTTAGTTGATAATAAACTTGATTGACCCACCAACCTTGTTGAGAGTCTAGTCATGACGATGCAAATTAATAGGCAATAACCTCAGGGTGTATCGTCACACAATCTACTAGAAAATATTTGAGAAAGATGTTATGGCTAAGGTAGCCGAGCCTGTCACCCAGTTCAATCCTCTTGAGCTAGAGAAGTTGCAAACTGAGTTGCTAGATGAAAACTAGAGTTAGAGGAGATTAAGGACGATGCTAAGGAGTATGGAGAGGATGAAGAAGAAGTTGGTTATTACCGAGTATAGGAGCAAGGGCCTCAAGCCCCTCGAGGATTAGATAATGTCAAGGTCCAAGTCCTATCTTTCAGTGGAAGCGAAGATGTAGATGAATACTTAGAGTGAGAGGAGAAGGTGGAAAAGGTGTTTGACTATTATGGGTACACATAAGTAGTGAAAGTTTGACTTGCTACATTTGAGTTCTTTAGGTGTGCCACTATGTGGTAGAAAAATCTAAATACAGCTAAAGTAAGGGATAGAAGGGGAAGTCAAAGGACCTAGGATGAGATGAAAAGATTGTTGAGAGGTAGATTTGTGCCTGAGACCTACTTATAGGATACGTTTGCAAAGTTGCATGAACTCAACCAAAGAGGCCGAACAGTTGATGCAAACATTCTCTCGAACCCCTGTTCTGCGCCAACTTGTTTAAGCCAATCTGAGGACAAGAATGATCAACCTGACGATAGACGAGCAAACCAATAGGGTCGGTAGGTTCGCCAGGCAAAACCGAGGCTAGGCTGACCCTAAGAACATATGAGAAGGGATACACCTTCGGGTAGAAGACCAGTGAGGTGAAGTACTTTAAATAACCGATGTGTCCTGGTGCTCCAAGGAGATGTAGTAGATAGCACCAATGATAGTGAGCCCTAAGAGGAAAAGGATGTTGGACAACCTGAAGCTGAAGAGGAAGGGGAGACTTGTGTTTATGCCAATTAGGGAGAAGTAATGATCCTAGTCCTAAGATAAGTAATGAGTTTCCTATCGAACCTTAAGGAGGATTAGGGAGAGAATTTATTCCATACCAATTGTACCATCAAGGGCTAATTATGTACAATTATTGTGGATAGGAGAAGTTGTATAAACGTCGTTGCACAGTCCTTCGTGCAGAGGTTGGGTCTGTCGACCTCAAAACATCCTCAACCTTACAAGCTGCATTAGCTTCATGACAAAGGTGATTTGCATGTGATTAAGCAAGTAACTGTACTGTTTAGTATTGGAAATGTGTATAGAGATGAAGTAGTTTTTCGATGTCGTCCCTATGGGAGCTTTATATCTACTACTTAGACGACCTTGGTTATTTGACCGACATGTCACTTACGATAGGTATAAGAACACATAGGCCTTCGTTTAGGATGGAAAGAAGATTGTGTTGTAGCCCATGACTCTATCTTAAGTAAATGAGACCCTTAATCAACTCACCCGAGCCAGTAAGAAGAAAACCTTAATAATAAGCCAAAGAGAGCTCCGAGTTGCTGAGAATGCTGATGAGCCTATGTTCTTATTGATTTGAAGATTGTTAGAGATGAGGGAATTAGAGGATGTTCCTGAAGAGATCTGAAGCCTATTAAATGAGTTTTCCAATTTGTTTCTCGAAGAATAGCCAAAAGGACTATCGGTGGTCCGAAGCATAGAGCATTGTATTGATCTATACCCAGGTATTGCCCTTCCGAACTGACCTGCATACAGAATGAATCTTGACCAAGCTATTGAGTTAAAGAGACAAGTGGATGAACTCATGGGGCGAAGGTATGTAAGGGAGAGCATAAGCCCTTACGCAGTACCAGTTTTTCTTGTCTTGAAGAATGATGGTTTATGGCTTATGTACATTGATAGTTGAGCAATCAATTGGATTATTGTCAAGTATATCAAGGCTCGATGACATGCTAGATGCACTTCATGGTGCTAAGATGTTCTTGAAGATTGATCTGCGAAGTGGTTACCACCAAATTCGTATGAGACCGGGTGATGAGTGGAAAACTGCCTTCAAGACTAGGTATGGCCTTTATGAATGGCTGTTTATGCTGTTTAGAGTTACTAATGCAATAAGTATATTTATGAGGTTAATGAACCATGTGATGCGCCCTCTGATCAGGAGATGTGTGGTTGTGTACTTTGATGACATACTGGTATACAATATTGACCTGAACAACCATGTTTAACATCTTTGTGAAGTATTTGACATTTTGTAGATTGAGAAATTATATGGGAATGTGAAGAAGTGTATATTCTGCCAGAACGAGGTGATTTTCCTAAGGTTTGTAGTGTTAGGGGAAGGAACTAAAGCAGACGAGGAGAAAGTTTGAGCTGTTTTAGAATGGCCAATACTGAATAGTGTTATTAAAGTCCGAAGTCTTCATGGCTTAGCTTCTTTTTATAGGTAATTTATCAAAAACTTCAGTACCATAGCCGCCCCCTTAACCGAGCTGACAAAGAAGAGTGAAGGATTCAGATAGAATGATCGAGCTAAGTAGAGCTTTAAAGAAATCAAGGAGAAGCTTACCTTGACGCCTGTCCTGTCGCTACTAGATTTTAACAAGCCCTTCGAATTGGAATGTGATGCATTAGGAGTTGGAATTAGTGCTATCCTAATGCAAGAGTAATGCAAGAGTGATGACTCGTCGCTTACCATAGTGAGAAGTTTAGTGGTCTTGCCCTAAACTATCCTGTGTACAGGAAAGAGTTATACTCTCTCTACTAAGCCCTTACTATTTAGTAACACTATTTACTGTCACAAGAGTTTGTTATTTATACAGACCATGCATCTTTGAAGCATCTCGAGAGTCAAAACAAACTCTTGAAAAGACAAGTCAAATCCTTAGATTTTATGGAAGAGTTCTCATACGTCATTCGATACAAAAAAGGAAGTGCAAATGTGGTCTTCGATGCCTTATTGCGATGGCAAACCTTGTTGACGACTTTGCAAACAAAATTATTGGGATTCTCACTCATTACTTAGTAGTATATCTGTGATCTTCATTTCAACCCTATCATAGAGTAGTTTAGGGATGAAATTGCTGTTAAGGGGTATTATCTTAAGGATAGTTACCTGTTCAGGGACCGAAGACTGTGTATACCAAGCTATTCTACATACGAGTTGTTAGTCAGGAAAACTCATAGTGGTGGTTTATTTAGTCATTTTAGAGAGACTGAAACAACCAGTTTGCTAAAAGAGAACTTTTATTGGGCTGGCTTGGCCAAGGATGTCCATAAGGTAGTAGGTAGTTGTGAAGTGTATAAGTGAGATAAAGGGAAGATGGAGCCTCATGGAGAATACATGCTCTTGTCGACGCCAACCTTACCTTAGGCTGACCTCAGCATTGACATTGTCTTAGGGTTGCTTTGGACATCCAAAGGAAAAGATTCTATATTCATTGTAGTGGACCACTTCAACAAAATGGCACATTTCATCTCGTACTGTTAGATTAATGATGCTTTATAAATTGTTGATTTGTTTTTGCAGGAAGTTGTTCAACTACATGGATTACTGAAGACTATTGTCTTAGATCAGGATACAAAATTTTTGAATTATTTTTAGAAAACTCTTTGGAGAAAACTTGGAACTAAACTTGTATTCAGCTTTAGTAGTCAACCTTAAACTGATGGCTAAACTGAAGTGGTAAACAAGATGCCAGGCAATCTATTCAGAGCTGTCGTGGGAAAAAACTTAAGGGATTAGGATTTTCGCCTATCGGTTGTGGAGTCTGCATACAATCGGACTATCTATAACACTACTAGGAAGATCCCATTTGAGGTTGTCTATGGCCTTAATCCTACGATTCCCCTAGACATGATCGACACCCTAGCAGCTATTGAAGAGAGTCAATCTAAAGTTGACTGAGCCCAAGAATTGCAAGTACTACACCACTCTATAACCAAAAAGATTGCTAAGTTCAATAAAAAAAAAAAACACACAAAATTAGTAGCTGAGGCAGCCGAATTGTCACTTTCCAGCTAGGAGACTTAGTATGAATTCACCTTAGTCGAGAATGATTCTCACACTTGAGACAGAGCAAACTATCTCTTTGAGCTGATGGTCTATTTAAGGTCCTGAAGAAGGTCAACCGCAATGCTTACCAAATCGAGTTACCTGATAACTATGGCATCTCTTTCACTTTCAATGTGTCTAATTCGATTCCTCACTACCCAACATAAGAAGACCCTGTGAGCACCCTAGGAGAAGGAGTAGAGACCACTCCTGATTTAAGGGTAAATTTTTCTGACCTTCAAGTAGATGATAGGAGTTAGCCCCTTAGATTGCTCACCCGTAGTCGAGCTAGAGGTCTCCAAGGACTTACTCAAAAGATACTAGCTCAAAGCCATATCCGAGAAGGAGATTCTTATCCCGACCTGATTTCCTACCAACTTGATTGTCAGACTCTCACGTGTGTCAGACCTGTTCCTACCTAGCAACTATGTTATATTCCAGAAATAGCCCAAGCTGGGCTGAGCTCTCGAGCTGACTACAGATACTGGATTCTAACTCGAGCTGATCACAAACACCAAATTCCAACTTAGACCGACTTCTCAACAGAATTGATTGAGCCCCAACTTGATCTAGATTAGGTTGGCCCTTGACTGCAAATCTTTTCTCTCGCTTTAGCCCGCTTATACCATATTTTTAATATCTAACTACTACGTGACATGTGTCTTCTAACACAACATTCTAGAATAATTTTTACTTTTTCGTAATAGATATTCTTTGTCTCTTTTACCTCTCTTAGTATGTTTTATGTAACCCAATTATAAGAATATCCTTTTGTTTTTTTATACATGTAAAATAACCTTGGTAGATGGGTATATAAACCCTACTTATTTGTACGCAAACATTCATTGATCAATATAAAACTTATTTATGTTTCCTTTGAGTAACCTTAGTGTTCTCATTATCTTTTAACTCTTATCTGTTTCCTTTAGCAAAGAGTAGTGGCGAGTGATCATTTAGTTCAGATCGGTAAGTTACATTCGGTGGATTGTAAGCTGAGTAAAATCGAGTGATGTGTCATATCCATTTGGTAGTGACCCGGACTTTACTAGTTTTCCATCGTTTCTTTTGGTTCATTTCGTTGTAGTACATCTTTGTGTGTTTGACCCTGGAAACGCATAAAAAACACTTGTATGAGAAAGATTTGGAAAGAGTCTCATATTGAAAAACACTAAATATTATACTAGATTTGTCAAAAAGGGATAATGGTTCATTAAAATTAGTTAAACTGTCAATTGAGAATAAGAAATGTTTAAAATTAGTCAAAACGCTAAATTAAGCATAAAGAACTTGAAAATTGTAATTAAAGGTAATTTTTATACAAGAAGGCTAAGTGAAATTCAATATTAATGTTAGGAAAATGTTCGATTGAGTTTGGTTAAAAGAAACAATAAGAAAAGGTTTTACATTATAGCTTAACATGATCAGTGACATGATCATGTTACTTGGTTGTGTCAAAATCCGACTATTTTAACAAAAGTTTGAATTTTTACAAAATAAAGTTAGTTGGTATTGAATACTAAGGATAGGAAGAGGTTTGAGTAAGATTGGTTAGGAAAATCAGAACGTACTTAGAGTTCAACACTTGTCATGGTCAACAACATGACCATGTCATTTGGTTGTGTCGCTTTTTGTGCAATTTTTCCCCTTACTGGATATAGTCAGCAACATGATCATGTTGCTGGTCGTGTCCTTCCAATAGCAAACTTGCAATCTTTTCTCCTTTGAAAAGTACTCCAATCCAACTCTTTCCCTTCCAATCTTCAACCCATCCTTATATATACTTTAAACTATCAATTGCCTAACACCTAAACTCTTTTTTAATCTATCAAAATCACAAATTTCAACTCAAACACTTACTTAATCATCAAACCTACCAATAACTTTAAGAAAACCAACTTTAAGCTAGAGAGTAAGAAGTAGAATGAAGAATACTTACTTAGAACGAATGGAACTTCTTGTAATCCAATTAAAGAGCAAAACCTAACAAAGAGATGCAAATAATAACTAACCTAAGTTCGGATTTCTTAAGAAATACTAATAAATTCCATGAAAATGAAGGTTTTTCATTAGAAAAAGAACCTAAAAGGTTGTCTTATCCGTGGAGGAGCTTAAAAATGGTTTTTTTTTTTTCTTAAGTATTTGAAGATTTAAGAGCTTGTTTTAGTTGGGAGAAAGGGAGGTAACAAAAATGGAAAGAAAGTAAGCTAGAAGGTTTTGGTAGGGTTTAAGGCATTAAGGTTCAAAAAGGTAATACGGGTGAGCTTGAGGGTAGGGTTTAAGCCAATAGGAGATATTACAATAATGCCACTAACTTTAAAATCATTTTCTTCAATTTTCTTGGGCATTACAATAAGACTCTAAAGTTATCATAATTTCTTTTTGGTAATCTAGACTTATCATGATTTACTATCCAAAGGAACCTTCTTAAAAAGATCCATTATGTTGATCATAATCTTAAATTTTCAATGCATGCTTTTCCAGTAATAACAAGTCATTTAAAACAAAAAAAAAAAGAAGATACGAAAATAGATTGTGTAATGTATTCTTTGTAGTGTTGTCGAATTAGAATTAACCCTAAGGTCCAATTTGGTTCGATTCGACCCAGCCATAAAACCTGTCTAGTCCAACAATGATCCAATCCTGGTTGAATTCGATTTCACCTCTTTAATCTTTGACACTCTTATATGTTTGAGTCAATTGTTCGGATTGAGCTTAAAAACATTACTTTTGCTTAATGTTTGATTGTCATGACAAACACGAAGGTTATGAGTGGGTTCCCTTTCTTGAATCTTCTATCTGAGGAAAGACCCTTCTAGATTTCATAGGTTTAGCAAGAAGGTCTAATGGATAAAGTCCCACTCAATTCGGTCTAAGGTGTTTTGGAGGTTGAAATTGATTAACATCCATCATCTTGCACCCACCCACCAATGAGTGCATTAATTTCTCCAAAATAATCAAATTATCTAGGAGCTTCTTGCCTAATGTAAATTTTTTCAATATTGAGCATATGGTTTCATGAGAAAATATTTTGCAGAGTCCGTCCATCACGTGGATATTGTGGCTATTAGTTACAATTTAAATCTTGTTTAATTTCTGTTCTCCAAATGGGGTTCAAAAGAGTTATTTTGGCATGCTCTCGAAAGAGTGATTTCCACTTTGGGCCTAGGGCAGGGGTTATTCATGGGTGCATTAGTCTTTGCGAGTAGCAAAGTGATTAGAGTAGTATTCATTAACATGTGATGAAAACTCTTAGCTTATACCCGGTTTTTTTGCTCATCGATAGACTTGAAATCATTGATTTTGATATTTAGGCTAAAAGCATCCGTTTGGTGGAACTTAATAGTACACTCTCCTTCAATAATCCACTGTACCCTAGCCTTTGCAACTCAAAGGCCTGACGGCCTTCTTCCAAGAGGATTTTATCTAACTCTCTCTTTCTTACGGTCAATTGGTAACTGGATCGGTTTAAAGGATCTTTCCATCTTGTTCTCTCTAAACCTGCAAGACATTTGTGCTAAAAGCACCCGATTGATAAAATCATAGATCCTTTTCCAATGAATTTTCCTTGAGAAAGGTCCAATATGATCTTGCAAAGTTTTATAAATTAGGTGGAAAATCACGTGTTGTACCCCCTTATTTATCAATCGGCATATCAGCCTCTTCAACAATTTGCGCAACTTCTTATCCTTTAGTTCTTTCAAGGATTCATCTCGATTTCTTTTTAAAGGATTTATCAATCCTTTTCATCTTGGTATTGTTTCGGTATAAGGGATTATTGGTCTTTCCCTCATGACTCATTGACTTCTCATTGTTCCCATTATCTCCATATCTGCTACTTAGGGCTCTTTGATTCGCTTATATATATCACTTTCAGCCTCATCACGTTATTTCGGTTTTTCTTACATCAATCGTTTACGACATCACTTAACTGGTTGTCTTATTGACCGTGATGTCTTATCAAACACTTCTTCATGTAGTTTTCTTGGTGTTTTGCTTGCTTTGTCTCAAGAGTGTTATCTTCATTGCCTCTCTCTCCACTCTGGCAATATTCATATCTATGACCAACAGATGCACAAAACGTGTGAAGATTTAATATTTCCTTGTGTCGGACCGTGGCAATGTCTTTGGATAACGACCATATGTATTAGTGGAGTAGACATATTAACTTAGATTTTTATTTGCTCTTACTTCCTTCTTTTAGCTCTCATAGTGTAAGTGTCAATATGGAGTACTTGCTTCATTGCTTCCCTGATTTTTCTTAGTGCAAGGGGATAGTAATATTCAATGGGAGTGCTTTTGCACGAACCCTAACTGTGGAATTTAAAATTTCCATGAAACTGCCTTGAAATTTGGCTTTTCCTTCTTAATGGCTAAAAACTAACCCCAAATGAACCGAGTTTGTTCCTTTATCACACATGAATATCCTTCCCATTGAACCATGTAAAAGTTTGAGCACATACAAAGGAGTGTTTCATATCTAAAAAATAAAAGATTTCATATCTTAAACAAAAGATATCTAATAAATTAAATCATAAAATAAAATATATTAATAATATCATATCTACTCTTTCTTAATTGGCATCACTAAGATTCTTCCACTTTTTTTTTTTTGCAACTTATAGTTTATTCCCACAAGTTTTACTATCGATGCATTTAACATCTTTAAAAGGGTTATAGCTTTATACTTCCAAATATGGGTTTCCTCTTCATTTCAACTAGTAAGACCCCAAAGAAGAGTTTCTCCTAAGGTCTTAGAATATAACTAGATTCTCATAAAAGAGCATTCTTTGCACAATTGTTTGAATCAAGAGATCTTTTCTTTTTTCTTTCAACGTCTAAAAGTATCATTGAGTTGGTGCGGAAACCATCCTGTGAGAAGGCTATTTATAAATATGAAATGCCATTAAGATGGTGTTAAAATGACTAAGTCTAACACATATCTGTCTAACACTCTATCCATGTGGTAATATATCTATCTTTTAAATTTTATAAAAGACGTGCGATCTTTTTCCTTTGACTATTTTTTTAATGTTGTCAAGCCTAGTTTAGGTAGTTGATCTGAATAAATGAGAAGATCAAGGTTAAATGGATGAATTGGGTTCGAGTTGGAGTTAAACCAAGGTTAGATTAGACCGGTTTTATGGCCACATTAAGTTAAATCGAGTTGGACTACATGGGTCAACCCAGTTTTGGCAATATGTAATTTCCAACATAAGACTTTTACTAGAGTTGACCAAGAGGGTTAAACGAGCTAACTAGCCTCACTTCATTTTGACTCGCAGATTAAGCAAGTTGGCCTGCTTGCAAATATAGGTTGAAATTTCCAATCCAACCCACTCCACCAAGGATTGGCAGGTTAAGAGTGCCAATCTATGTGTAGTAAGCCAATCATATGAATACTTGCTAATTCCCTGTCACAAGTCATAATACCATCTTGAAAAATAAGCTTATATATATAAATATATATATATAGTTTTATAAGTTTTTTCTAATTTTCACTAAAAACGATTTCCTTTAGGGAAATCTATATTTTATATTTATCATTCACTTGGGATGATTTCCTTTGTGGAACAATTTGTGTTATGATTTTCCACTGAGACTTGGCTTAAGTCCCAAAGGAGAGGGAAGCATATGAGTTATAATCGGAGATCATAACATGAGTTTTAAAAATTTAGTCTTGTGAAATGGATTTATAAGATAAGATAAAATAGTCTTATGAAAATCATGAATTTACTCAAAAGAACTACGTCCTCTTTTAGTTTTGCTTCTATAGAGCAAACGGAAGAACCTATATTAAATAATAGAGATAAAATGCATTTGAAAAATTTTGATAAAGCAATAGATGATTGGAAGATTCCAAAAACTTCCTATGATCAAATTTATTAAATGGATAAATGGAAAATTAAAAAAAAATGATTATGTGATAGCCACAAAAGAAAAAAGATATCCCTATTTCTGATTGTTTAACAATAATAAAAATTTTAAATAATAAATCAATTAAAAAATATGCCAAAGAATAGAATTATATATATATAGATTTAATCCAAGTAGGAGCTAAACCTTTTACTAAGTTAGAGTTAGATACGTCTATTTTAATGGTCCTAAGAGATACTAGAGAATTTGAGTATAAAAAGTCAATTCATGGTACAATTGAAACAACATTAGTAATGGTTTAATACAATTTGAATGTCATTAAAATGTTATCATAGATCTTAGAGATAAGACAATAATAAACTTTTTAATTTTTCAAATTAAAACACATAATTATAGAATACTAGACGGTTCTTTACCAATGGTTATAATTTATAGAATTTATTTTAAATTAATGAAAATTACTTTTGGATTTGAATCTTATAAAATTGATAAAAAAGGTCAAACACCTTTAATCCAAACAGACTTAATTAAAGCTAATGTTTCAATATTTAGAATGATATAATGAGATCTGGTTAATTTGCTTGAACAATGGAAAATAGATAATCTTCTTCCAAAACAATCAATTTATAATACCAAACCTACCAATGTAATATAACATCCTAAGGGTAAGGTAATAATTCAATTTGTTAGGAGATCTCTAGATTGTTGTAGAAGACCCTTAGAAATAAGATCAATGTCATCTTCATCTAGGAGATCGGTAGATTTATCTCCTCCGATGATTCATCAACCAATAAATGTCCAACCCAATGATCAAATTAATGTCCAAAATAATCCACTTAGTGGAACAGGTAGCAATAGGGTAGGTATAACTAGATTAGTTTACTAACCCAACAATGAACCAGAATATGAAGAACCGTCTACCTCTGTTATAAGAGACCTAAACCTCAATGTTATAAAAAAACCTTTCGGCCTAGATAAAGTTTTTATAAATAAAGAATTTAATTCACCAAAAAATGAAAAGACTAGAAAATGGTTTTTTAATACTTTTAACAGTATTACAAAACAAATAAAAGATAAATATTATGATTTTATGTATAAAAACAACTTTTAAATATGTTTCTTTGAATAGTTTAAAGAATATTATTTGAAGCCCAATGAAATTAATGTCATAAATCAATGTTTCAAACGGCAATTAAGTGATGGAAAAATCATAGAATCTAATCATTTACTACTTAATAATATAAAATCTATTCATAAAAATACTAAAACAAAACTTGTATCTTTTAAAAATACAATTGAAAATGAAGGCACAAGAATTAAAAAAGAAAAGACTAAAATAGTTATACAAATCAACATTTATACGCAATAGGAAAACAATTAGACAGAATGGAAAATGAGATAAATAATGAGATAAATAAACTTATAAAAAAAATTCAAACTAATAAAAATGTACCATTATTCAAATCTTTCGAAATGTCTAAAAATTCAAATAATGAATTTTTAAAAGCTTTAGAAGTAGAAAAAGAATGTTAAAATAAAATAATAAAAGAAGATATCCAACCAATTGATATTTTAAAAATGGAAACATCAATTAATATTTCAAAATTAAGGGATATTGTCATAAATGATACACCTTCAGAAAAAATTAATGTTCTTAATGAAATTGATAATGACTCAGAAAATGATTTAATGATAAATGCTTCTTTAAAAGATTTAAAGATAAATGAATCTGATGAAAAAATTAATAAAATCAATTGGAAAGAACCTTAAAAATTATATTATTAGAGAGTTATGCTTCCATATATAATTTTTTAAGAAAAAGATAATAATTTTCAAAATAAATATTCTGTAGGATCCACTTATAAATGAAATATAAATGGAGTCTCAGAACAAAAATTCTTAATATTCTTAATCAAATGATAATATTCTCTAATACTAATAAAACTGTTCCAAGTACTACTAACTATTAAGTAGCACTCTTTTTAATTTTTGATTTTACTAGACAATTAAAAGATTGGTGAGATAATTATCTCACTGAGGAATAAAGAATTAATATTTTAACTTCATATAAAATTAATGAAAATGGAATTAAAATACTCGATGAAAATGATGAACCAATCCAAGATATGGTTGACACTTTATTTTTGTCGATTAGTCAACATTTTATAGGAAGTCCTTCTCACATTAGGAATAAAACCCTAGATCTTCTATCTAATATGAAATGTAAATCTCTAGTAGAATCTATCAATATAAAGACATTTTTTCAAAACAGTTTTTCTTAGGAATAATTATAATCAACCTTTCTGAAAAGAAAAGTTTCTAGTTGGTCTATTTAAACTTATAGGAGAACAAGTTAGAGATAAAATTAAAGAGGAAAACAATGGCGAAATTCATTATGATAATTTATCATATGGGGATTTAGCATCTTATGTTTATAAAATTAGAACAAATTTATGTACTACAATAAGATTATAGAAACAATTGAAAAATGAACAACGCATGAAACACCAAAGTTTTAGTGATTTTTATGCACAATATGATCCATCTTTCGTCAATAAACGAACGAAAAAGGCTAATAAATGTTTACAATGTTTAGAGAAAAAACCAAGACGGAATTTTAAGAAAAAATCACTTAAAATCCTTGAAAAGAAACCAATAGATAAAAAATATAAGAGAAAATCTTATAAACAATTAAGATGTTATAAATATAGAAAAATTCGTCATATAGCAAAATTCTGTAGGATTAATAATAAGATCAATGAATTAAACCTTAATGAATAAACAAGAGAAAGTATCTTGTAAATTTTTGCAGAAAATGAGTCTTTAACATTTGAAGAAGAATATGATAATGGGATTCAAGTTAATAACATTGAATCAACATCAATATCTTTTGAAGATGATAATGAATTAAATGTTTTAATACATGAATAAGAAAAAATTCTTCGAAAAATAGATCAATTATTTAATGATAATGAAAGTTTTGAATGTTTAAATTTTTTTAATAAAAGTACTCTCTCACTTCTGTATAATTTACCATACAATCTCAAAGAAATTTTTGAAAGAAGTAAAAAACCTAAAAAAAAAATCCATCTCAGTAAATGATCTTCATAATGAAATAAATGTTCAAAAATAAGAAATAAAAGAATTAAAACTAATACAATTAAAATTACAAAAATATTTTCTTAAAATAAAACAAAAAATGATTATTGAAGAAGATTCTAATGATGAAGGAGAAACTTTAAATGATAATGTCCAAAGAATTTTTGAAAATGATATTGATTATCTCCCATAACTTGTAGAGATAACAACAAGAAAATGGATTATTAATATTACAATTAGATTTAACAATGAATTTATTTTAAAAACCACTACATTATTTGATATTGGTGTTGATTTAAATTGTATTAGAGAAGGGTTGATACCCGCAAAATATTTTGAATAAATAACTCAATCTCTGAGTTCTGCCTCCGGTAACAAATTACAGATTAATTTTAAATTATCCAATATTGAAATTATAAAAGAAAAACAAACCTGCTTTTATTCTTGTTAAGAATTTAAATAAAAATGTTATTTTCGGAACACTTTTTATTAATTTGATTCAACCTTTTTTTTGTAAATAATAAAGGAATTGAGACATATTATTTGAAAAGAAAAATTGTTTTTAATTTTTTCTCAAAACCTCAAACCAAGTATTTAAATGTGTTAAAAAAATTCAATTTCAGAATTAAATTGTTTAATTGAATGCAAAGAAAAATATTTAATGTTTTTGAAAAATAATCTTGAGTTTAAGAAAATTAAAACTCAACTTTTAAATGAAAATTTGAAGAAAAGGATTTCTGAATTAGAATAAGAAATTAAAACTTTAATATGTTCAATATTACCAAATGCTTTTTCAGAACGTAAATCACACATTGTTAATTTACCATATGAAAATGATTTTAATGAAAAAAATATCCCAACCAAAGTTAGACCTTCTCAAATGAATAATGAAGTTATAAGCCATTGTAAAAAAGAGACTAATGACTTGCTTAATAAAAAATTAATTCACAAGAGCAAATCACCTTGGAGTTGTTATGCTTTTTATGTAAATAAAAATAATGAAATTGAAAGTGGAGTACTAAGATTGGTAATAAATTATAAATCTCTTAACAATACTTTGAAATGGATTATGTATCCACTACTTAATAAAAAAGATATGCTTAATAGACTTCATAATTCTAAAATATTTTCAAAATTCAATATGAAATATGGATTTTGACAAGTTCAAATGAAAGAAACTGATAAGTATAAGATTACCTTTACTATCCTTTTTGGTCGGTATGAATGGAATGTAATGCCTTTTGGATTAAAAAATACTCCCTCTAAATTTCAAAGAATTATGAATGAAATCTTTAATGATTATTCAAATTTTATAATTGTATATATTGATGATGTCTTAATATATTCTCTAAATGTAGATTAACATTTTAAACATATTAAGATTTTCATCAATATTGTATAAAAAAATGGTTTAGCAGTGTCACCTTCTAAGATTTTTCTTTTCCAAACGAAGATTAGATTCTTAGGATATCACATATATGATGATATAATAATCCCAATTCAAAGGTCAATAGAATTTACATCTAAATTTCCTAATGAAATCAATGATAAAAATCAACTTCAAAGATTTCTAGAAAATTTAAATTATGTTACGAATTTCTTTCCAAATCTCAATATTTTATGTAAACCTCTTTATCAGAGAATGAAAAAGAATCCTTTACATTAGTCAGAGCTTCATACTAATGTAGTAAAGGAAGTTAAAAAGAAAATTAAGGAAATTCTATGTCTCTACATTACTGATCTATCTCTTTTCAAAATAGTGGAAACAGATGCATCGGATATTGGTTTTGGTGGAATTCTTAAACAAAAACATAATGATAATGAATATGTTGTTCAATTTATTTTCAAACATTGGAATGAATGTCAAAACAATTAATCTATAATAAAAAAAATTAGCAATTGTATTAATAATTTCCAAATTTTAAAAAGATTTGTTAAACAAAAAATTTCTTTTAAGAATTGATTGTAAAGTTGTAAAAAAGAAAAAAAAAAGAAAGGTTTCACAAAATGATGTTCAAAATATTGCTTCAAAATAGATTTTTGCTAGATGACAAGCTATTTTATTTGTTTTCTATTTCGAAATAGAGCATGTTAATGGATTATCCAATTCTCTCATTAACTTCCTTACTCGTGAATTTTTATAAGGAGATGTCTCCCAAAAAGGATAAAGATAAAGAGAAAGAAACCCTAACTAAAAAAAAGGCCCAACCAATGTTCGTTCATGATTTAATGTCACTAAACCTCAAAATGGACCATTAATGATTAAAGACAAGTCATTGCCTTCAATGACCTTCAAAAATAACCCACTTCCAATGACTTCTCAAATTAAACCAAATGAAAAATCATCTAAAATCTCTAAGATTCAAATAATCCCTGAATTTCTCAAAGTATTGACAACTGCTTTACATCAACCAATGACTCCATCAATAATTCCCAGTACACAAGAAGTGGAAGAAACAATTCCACACAGAAAAATATCAAGCCAGAATGTTCTAATGACCGAGGTGGCATCTTCCTCTAGGAAGCTTTCAGTCTCTTAAAAATTAAAAATTTTCACTAAAGAAATTTTCAAATATATCTTTTTAGTAGAAAAGGGTATCTTTGGAAAGGATCCTTATGATTATGTAAAGAAAATTTTCACAGAAAATTTTTCTTTTATTCTTTATGACTTTTATGAAATAATTGATTTTTATGAAAAAATTTTAAGTGAAATTAGATGAGTTTCATTTAAACATTTTGAATCAAATGGAATAATAAGTTACTTGATAGTTAGAATTCATAAGGTCATTAACCTCATTGAATGGTCTTGCAACCCTGCAATGCCAATTAAATTCCAAATGTCACCAATAGACCCATAACCAAATTACAGAACCACTTATAATTATTATGATTACAAACAAACATGGTGGAATGCTTTTTTTTTTTTCAGAATGAACCTAAAGATATCACACACTTGGTTGATTTTCTTTGGAAAAATGTTCTTCAAAAAGCCTTTCCTATTGATTTATATACTGGTGGGATGAATTTGGAGTTATTAATGAAATTATTCATGAAAAAGCCTGTAATGGATATACTCTCTTCATGAATAATCATGTTCTAACAAACCATGAACAATGTTTTAGAAAAGATATGCTGTATTTTATGCATATTAGTATTTCTTGGGTAATGACATGATTTTATGATTATAAAATTGACAATGAATCCAAAATTACTATTTTAACCAGAAAATAAAAGTTAAATGGTGGGATAAATTTAAAATGTGGAATAAAATTGAAGAAAATGTGGTCCTAAATTTAATTAAGGATGATAAATCTTCATTGGCTTAAAAAAGTCCAATTGATGTTCTTACTCCTTTTTTCTATGATAAAAGATTTTCAATGTCATCAATGGTACATGTTAATTTTCCAGAACAAATGAAAGAATTATTAGCAAAAGCACTGGCATCCTTAAATGAATCAATAATAGGATTAACTTCAGAATCTGATTCTCATTATAGCGGCAATACAAATGAAAATGATTGCTACAGAATAGATCTAAGTGATCCTTAAGCAATGTATTCCGAATGTAATGTATCTTGTACTGTAAAATACTAATAAAAATACCTTTTTCACATATATCACAGTGCATAATGACGTTAGAACCCTTTTTTAACAAAATGATTCCTTTCTTGACTTTTTACTGTTTGTTACAATAAACTGTTTAAGCCACCTTTTCACTATTCTCAACAATGATTTGTACAGTACCTTGTTGGCCTCTGCCCTTATAAATAAGAGCCTTCTTTCCTTCAAAAGGCTATCGGTTTTCCTTCCATCAGTTCTTCTTCTCTTTCTCTTCGCCTTTCTATTGGTTCTCTTCTCTTCTCTTCTCTTTCTTCTACCTCTTCTCTCTCTTCTACTTCTTCCCAATTGATCAATAATTTTTAAATTTTCAAAAATTGAGAAGCATTCATACGCTTCAATTTTAAGGTATAAGAGTATGCCTTCAATGTTGCTTCTTTATTTTTCCTTTTATGATAAAAATGTAATGCCTTCAATGTTGCTTCTTTATTTTTCCTTTTATGATCAAAATGTAATGCTCTTATTTTGTAATGTAATGAACTTTCATTGTTAAATTGCATCTTCCTTCTTGTTTATCTTATGGTGGGAATCTCCATATTAGATGGGTGTATTTCCATAAGATTTTAATACTTTATACATAAACCCCATAATTTACAGCTGGTTATACTGCCTATAGTGGTTTTCTTTTAATGTTTCCTTTATTTATGTTTATACATAAACCCCATTAGCCTTGACTATGCCGCCTATGGTGGTTTCCTTTTAATGTTATACTATTATTGCATTTTGGTTTAATGATAACCCAATAAAGTATATCGATTGAAAACCAGAACGTGCAGACTACTGGCTCAAAGCAAAGTAATCATCCCCTGATCAATTTGGTAATACAACACCATGTACTTCATAGGTTATTATAGTTATAGTTAATGTATTTCTTTTAATTCTATGTCTTCTAATCTCATTATCTTTTCCTAATAAATATTTTTCTTATATATTGTATCTATCTTTATTTAAGAGAGCTTCTCCTAGGTGCACTATATATAATATATATATATATATATATATGGGGATGTCTCAATATAATATCACTTTTGGGAAAAGGGATATGCATTTTTATTTTATCAATTATATACCTAATTTTTTATATGAAAGTGATGTGAAATTCAACAAAAAGATCGAGGAAAAAAAGAAGCAAAAAGGCATATTTGCAAATTGAGGAACCTCAATATTCGTGTTGCATTTAGATTTTTGAAAAAAGAAATCATAATCAAATTGAATTCTAGTATAAGAAAATAAGTGTACTGAATAATAATTGGAAATATGAAGTATAAAAGAAGATTATCCATATAACTGTAATTTGGACTACAGTCACTCACGTATATATTTTATTGATTATAATCCATATAATATCTTTTTTAATTAAGTGAGTACGAATAATAAGATTAGGTGAATCGATTCTAATTTGGAATACAATCACTCACCTTTCCTGTCGACATATATGTTCACATGTTGGTTTCTTATTATTTGTACTCACTCAATTAAACCTTATGTCTATTTAATTGAAACTAAACTATATGCCTATTTAATTGAAACCCTCGACTAAAATTAAATGAAACTCAATTTTTTTATTTTAAAAATTTTGGAATAGCTACCTAGTAAAATCAGGAAAGGTGATTAAATTAGAATCGATTAGGTAGATCAATTCTAATTTAGCCACTAAACTACGCTTTGAAAAAGATTAAAAAAAAATAGATTTCTTGAGTTTGGAGGCTATTTTATTAAATCTTTATGAGTACCACTATTAACTTTTTGAAATTAGATTTAATTTTCAAAATTACCCTTGTAAATATTAAAAAACAATTCACTCACCGGTAAATAAATTAAATTGAATTTATTTTACAAAAAAATGGGGAATTCGAGTTATAATTTATAAAAATGAAAAATAAAGTTTTTACAAATTTTATGTTGCTCTAGGGTGCCCACACACCAATTAGTTAGGATCAGACGTTTGTAGCTCATTCTTTAGAAAAACTTTAGTGAGTTAATTTTTTTTTCCAAAAAACAATAGGGCTAGATTTACATTTTTATTAACAATTTTATTTTTATTAAAAAATCCCTAAAAGCCCAATTTTTATTCTCAAATAAAAAAAAAACTAGAAACCTATTTTTTAAAAAATCCCAAATTAAAATTTTTATTCTTTTTAAAAAAACAATTAAGTGATAAAATTTTTTATTTTCAAGAAAAAACCCTAAAAACCTAAAAATACGATTTTTATGAAATATGTAATTTTCTACGTGATGAAACTTTTATATGGAAAAGATACTTAACTATACGAAAGATGTGTAAACTGTGGAAAAAAAGTTTAAACCATAGAAAATAAGGTTAAATTATGAAAAAGATGTTCAACTATAGAAAAAATGTCAGTTAAAGATTTTTTATTTTATGAAAAGTTAAATAAGTGATAAAATGATTTTTTTTTTCTAGAAAGCCCTAACATGCCTGATACAATTTTTCTAAATTAATACAATAAGCAAAAGATGAGATTTTGTAAAAATGCCATTTTGAAAATATGAAACCTAAAAAAGAAACAAATTTAACTAAAATTTAACCTAACACATGTTCATTAGATACTAACCACTAACAATTAAAGACATAATGAAAATAAAAAAGTTAGTATAAGTCTTAAAAATAATTGTGCATAAAATAGTGAAATAAATAAATAAATTGCACTAAGTGAAATAAAAAATAAAACAAATTATCGACAATAATTAAAAATCACTATTGTGTATTTGCGAGGCAAAGCACGCAAAACTAATAAGAGCAATTGACTAAAATTACCAAAAAATAATACTAATAATAAACAATATAGGCAAAGGTCACTTGATGAAAAAGACTGAGTCAGATATTAAGTCATGTTGCTACAGTGAATTATACTAATAGTGATTGGCGATTAGTGATTGTGATGTGTGGAAGAGAGATTAGAGATTGAGAGATCCATGAAGAGTGGTGATTGTGTTTAGTGTTTTTTTAATCATGATGAACTTTCTTCTCTCACTACTTGATCCTTATTTATATAATCCGAAAATAAATATCTTAAATCCATTTAAATCTAAATTGATAAAATTTAGATCTAAATCTTTACAAATATTTATCTTATTGGATTTATTAATATTAGATTAGATTTGTAATCTCCAATAATTATTTGGCTATCATTCTATTAAATCCAAACAATAACTCCAACAACTCAATCTGATTTGTTTTGGACTAAGATTCTAGAATATTAAATCTTTTCTTTGTTGATCATTTTTTTTTAATTTTTATTATTTTCTAATTTTTTTTGTTATTTTCTAAATTAGGACCCCATTTTTTTGATTAAAAACAATTAGGAAACAAAAATGGAATGCCTACAATATATGTAAAAAAAAAGATTTTATGTGATAATACATCATTTTTTTCCTTTACAAGTCAACTCATCTTATAATTAGTTGATTGATTTTAACTCATGAATTAAGCAAGGTAAGCTAAAATAGCTTGTATTCAAGCGGGTCTTTGAAGCCCAATTCACCTTATTCTTTTGTTTTGTTTTTTTTAGTTAAGTAGACTGACCATATTAGTCACCTTCTTTTCAATTTTTCCAATTTAACCTATCCTCTTATTATTTCTTGAGTAAGTCCTTTACATTTTAAATTTTCTACACAACTCCAGCATACCCCAACTTATAAAATGACCGCAAAAAGTCTCACTGTCATATCAATGGATGATTTTGCTAAAATTTTCTGATTTGATTTTTAATTCAGAAATTGGAACTCAGCAATCTACTATTGATCGTTAATTGCCATGAAACAGCAGCATATCATTAGTGGATATGATGGGGTTGTTTCTAACGGTTTTAAAATGGCGAAGCATTTAAATAAAATAATAAAAAAATGAAGGTTTGCCAAGGGGTAATCTTACATTTTTATAATTTTTATGTTAAAAAAATGCAGTTTGCTAGGTAAGGTGTATAATCGATATGCAGATCAATCTTGTATTATGGGCCGTTTAGGTCGCTTTCTTCTAACTCCAATTATTTATCAAGCTAAGGACATAATCATTTTCCTTGAGATCATCATAGCCATACATTTAATATGTAATTAAAAAAAATTAAAAAAGGGGAAAAACTAGAAAAAGAAAAATATTCCAAGACAAGCGCGAAAAAATAATTAGTAGACATAAGTTATTTTTACTTTTCTGATCAAAGTCATTTCACATAAGACAAAAACTAAAAAGACAAAAAAAAAAAAATCTATTAAGCTTTCCAGTCCCAAAAACACCATCAAATAAAATGAACGAATTTAATAAAAATATCGACAAAATGAATTTTAATAGGATCACTTAAAATCGGCTATGTTATTATCTTTTATGTCAAAAATAAATTTAGAATAGTTTTATACTAAATGTTTCAACATACCTATCATTATTTTTAATTTACCTATCCATGGACGAATATTCAATAAATGAGGTCTACTTACAAAATCTTATAGGTTATTTTAGAAGATTCACAGCCATTGTACACCACCACATAAAAGATTATTCCTAAAATAACTCAACAAATCTCCACCACAAGAAACAAGCCCACTTGATCCCTTGCTTTATTCTCAAGTTATTCTGTCCTTTCATCTCTTTTAATAATGGCTACTAATAACAACTTCATACAAAAATAAGCATCAATTAAATTTAAATATGCCATTGACATTATCACATTGCCATCAGTTTTTCGGTAGCCCGGAATCAAGATTTCAGTGGCCAATTTTCCACCACTATTTCTCCTTGGGATCTTAAACTTTGATCATTTCCTTTATTTGTATAAGTTTACACCACGGAATCGTTTCCATATTTATTAATGGGGCTCTTTCGGCCAGTGTACTGTTGTGTTAATTATACAATATAATTGGTGGTTCCAGTACATCTCTATGTGATATGGTTTCTACCTGCTATAAATAGGGTTTATCATAGAGGTTAACTTAAAAAAGAAAAGAAAAAAAAATCTTTCCTCAATAGTTATATTTTCACACTTTTCATATTGAATTTAAATTCTCTCTATTTATTATTCTCCTAATTTATAAATTAATAGTCTGGATTATTTAAAATTTTAAAATATTATATAATATTATAATATTTTTTATAATTTCAACTGTTAATTATATACAACAACATCTCCAGCTAATAAATAAAAAAAAAAAAATTGAGAAAGTAATCTATGTCTTCCGATTACAATCTAGATTTTTGGAAATTTTAACTCTGTACGTATCATTCCTTTTACTAATTCACTTTAAACACTTGTGCTACTGAAGCTAAGAATATTAGCTTAAATAACATATGAAGGCCATTTTAAACATTAATAATAATTCTTTAACATGAAGCTTCCTCAGGTGATGTGATGTGATGGCCGCCTGTAAAATGCACCATATACATATAATATTAAAAAAAGAAGGAGACACGTTAGTTGATTGTTAATCTATGTTGAACCGAGACGAGGTGTACAAACAGTAGATATTTGCTAAGAAATATTCTATAAAAATGTAAATATCTACTCAGTCCCCACGAAGTTGATCATTTTTGGCCGAGGAAGCGTTGAGAAGTGAGAGAATCCGTGACGCAATGCACTTGTCTTTACGGGTATTGGATTATGCATCTGGTGTGCATTAAGTCTGCCTATGTACATAAGAAAGACTAGAAGTGCTACATATTATGATATTTGCAATTTACATGGTTTTCTTTTTTCTTTTTCAATTTTTTCCTTCAGGAATTGATGCATCTAAAATTATAAATCATACTTTCAGCATATAATTGGTGCTTGCTGGGATTGTGTTAGGATAGAGTTCCTACTTAGATGATTTCAACAATCATCGGCTTCATATTTAGCTAACTGCGGTTGAAGATTGAACCATAACTCCATTAATTCTTTGTTTTTTTTTTCAAACTACTGTCATATTATAAGTTGGAGAAGGAGAAAATAAAAAACCAACATTTTATACTATTAGGCTTTAACTAACTCGATTGATTAAGTTGGGAAAATTTCCCGAAAGAAGTTTTACTGCTACGTTACTTTTAACTTTGTCCAAGATGAAATATTTGATATCATCTTTGCTGTCCACCAATCATTCTTGTTACTTGTGATGGTGAAAATTGCCCCATGCCAACAAGAACAAACCTGTTTTACTAATGGCCTTTCTTCCAAATAAAGCACCAGAAGCATGTCTTGGTTTTATTGGCTAGCCATTATATGGTGCCATTGATAAGTATGCTTATATTTGAATAAAGATAGTTATTCCCCATAGTTAGATGATCCTTTACTATTGTTAAAAGTAAAAAATAATCATATTTTGATTGTTTAACCACCATTACCATCACCATGGCTTACTTAACACCAACCATCAAAAGTTTACTAATATCACAACCGATTAGCATCTATTGGTAGTATAATGGTACAATTATATTGAATATTATACGACCAACCATATCAAATATAATAGAGAGATAGAAAACACCATAATAAGATGGTCCTTTTGGCGAATTTCATACTTCACCATCCTGATATCCTATATATTGGTGCACTTGTACACAAAGCACGCAATTGCAAATTGAGAACACACAGTAAAACTAAAGCACTACACATAGATAGATCCCCAGAATCTTTTTCCTTTTTTTTTTTCTTTTTTGTGTCTTACGGAACAAACTCCAGTCATAATTCATATTCCAAACAAGACAACTCAATTTCTTCAATCGATATCATTAATAAAATGCCTCTGAATAACAATAATCCGATCCAAGACTTTGTTAGACCTCACAAGCTACCCGATGGCGACGAACCTACTCCGCTCCCTCTCGAATAGTCCATCGAATTAGCTGTTGACTGAGTCTCCGTTGCCGTCAATGACGAATTCCGGTTCCGCTGCCAGTATAATCCGTCCATATTCTCCGGTAACTGCAATCACATGCCGTTAATTTCAACTAAATGGTAAAACTAATAAGAATGTTGATAACGAGTACGCAAACGCTTACTAAAATCTGTATAAACATATCGAGCTCGAGATATTCGTTAGCAGAACCATTTATAATAACGATTAATCACACAATTAATTGATATACATTCAATAATCAGTAATACAACAAGAGTTTGATTAACACGATGACCTCAAATTTACATAACTCTCAACAACATTATGAATTTGACACGAAATGAATGCCGATCACGATCGCTCACATAAGAGTTAAAAGCAATTGCCGAAAAGAAAGCTAATTTCAATGAGTTTACGGTAAAATAATCAGAACTGTCAATGTCGAACAAACTTATACAGTTAGACGCAATGAAACCTAACTAATTAAAGCCGTAAAGGAAGGCAAAGCGAGAAATCAGAAGGAATAAAAACATCGACGAACCCGAGAAGACGGATTGCTTGTGTTGTCACGCATTCGCTTCAAAGAACACAATTTGTCGCACTCTTCTTCACTGCTCGAGGAACTCACCGCAGGAGGAGGCGTCACCGCCGCCGCTGCCCCCATCGACGACGACCACGGCACCACCTGGTTATCCCCCTCCTCCTCTTCCACTTCCTCATTGCAGTCTCCATTTTCATCCTCCTCTTGATCTTCATCTTCAATCAAATCATCTTCGTCATCGTCGTCCTCGAAATCTGCTCGCGGATCGAGATCGTCGAAGCTGTCTGCGTCGAGCTTCCTTCTCTCTGCTCGGTTAACGCAGTCGTCGCAGACGGAGATCGTATGGCCCAGCTTGGCTCCAGAGGCTTTCCAAGGAGTCAGAGACTGGCACGTGTGGCAGAGAAGAGTCCTGGAATGTCTTGCGACGAGGAAGTTAGGACCGTGCACTTTGGCGTCGCAGTTCCAGCATAACGCCGCTTGGTCCGATTCACAGAAGGTAATAGCTCGTGACTCGCATAATGCACAGCTCTTCATGATCTCGAGGTTGAAGTGTTTTCGGCGTCTGTCTCCCCCCCTCTCTCTCTATCTGTGTGGAAGTTCTGACGGAATATTGAAAATTTTATCACACACTGTAAGATGGAGAAGAAAGAGAGACAGAGAGGAATGAGAGAAATAAAGTGATCAAGTTGACATCGTTTGACTAAACAACCCCTGCTTTCACTCAAATTACTCCAATGCCCTTTTCCATACGTCTTTGTTTATTTATTTATTTACCTATCTATCTATATTTATTAATTTAATTTCATTGTAGTTTTCTAGTTTCTAAGAATATTTTGATGTTTTACTTCTATTTTATTGAAATCTACTATTGAAAAAAAAAAAAGGTTACAATGTTCATTTTATTTATTATATTTTAACTTATATAATATGTATTGTTTCAATAGAACATTGTATAAATATAAAAAGAAAAGATACTTATAATAGGATAAAATAAATTGATTTATATATTTTTATCCTCTAAGATATAAAAATACTAAGCAATTGAATATATCTATATATATTAAGTTAATAACCTCTTTTCTATAGCTAATAACCTTATATTGAACTTTACATCTATAATCTAATTTTTTTTTTTTACCTCATTTTGATTAACTTCCATATTTGATTTACTATAACTTATTTAGGCAATAACCACTTATTAGAATCCATATCTATAATCTAATTTTTTTTCACCCCTCTTTAATTAACTTCCATAATTTATTATGATTAACTTATCTATTATTATTATTGTTAATCTTCTATATAGATTTATATATATTAAGCCAATAACATCTTATTAGACTCCATATCTATGTATTATTTTTTATTAAAATTTCTTTTATCTTCACCACAATTGAGCATGCAGAAAATTAGTTCAATTTTTTCTTATAATTTTAAGACGTGAACTTCATTAAAATAGGATTAGCAAATTTAAGAACATAGAATTTTAATCTTATAAAGTATTAATTTGTTATCTTTTATGCAAGTAACATTTGTATATAGTTTGGATCATTAATTGTATTATATATATTATTATCTACATCTAATCTATCTATATTATTAAATAAGTACATTTTACATTAAACCCTACATCTCCTTAAAAATTATTAAAATAATTTAATTATAACTAAATCCTTTCAATTTAATTGATATTACTGTTTTAACCACTTCACGTCCACTAATATAAGTTATACAATTACATTATATAGAGACAATAAAAATCATTTGATAAATTTTTCAAATTCGATCCTTACTTTATATGGTCAAGATTTCCTTAGTTTCTAAATTTTCTAAACTTAGCAGTATTTACTTTTATACATGCATTGCAAGTGCGTTATTTGCTAGTTTGATATAAAAAGAAAGGAGAGTAATCTAATAGATGATGATACTTTGTACATTTTTATTAAATAATTATGATTGCTATAAAAAAACTTTTTTTTATCAAATAAAAAATGTGATTAAAAAGATACACATCAAAGAATTGTATGGTAAAAAATTGCGTTAATACTTCATGTTAATATTCATTTATCGTCAACTTATATTTACGAATTTTTGCAAATTAATAGCATATTGTATGTGCAAAATACATCTTTCTTTTAAGCAATTAAATATGAGTATACGGCAGAATTTGCTACTGGTATTGAAGCATGGAAAATATAATAAATAGATATTTAATAAGTTAAATTTATCTTTTGATTACTCTTGACAAAGATAATTCTTTGCTTTAGTATGTTACTTTATATTTATAAGTCTACATAGTAGGGATAACTATTAATTGTTCTAATGATGATTAAATTTTAAGAAACTTTAACTTAGAAAATCATTAAAAAGGTAAGTTCAAGTAAATTATCAATACCTTTAATGAATCCGGATAAACATGATTCAACCAAACATATGATACGGTCATGGTAGTACGGTACTGTATTCGCTCCCCTAAGGCACAAGGGTAAACTGGGGACTATAGTTTTGTAGTTTCAATAGCATAGGGCAATGTGCGCAGAGACGATGCTTTACTGTAATTGGCAGAGGTTGTGGTTTACCAAACGGCCAGGTGTCAAGCCAAGAGGAGGCGGGATTTCAATTGTGTGGTCAATAAATACTCATTTACTGATTGGCTCTGCCCAATCATCACACACTTTATTTTTTGTGTTCCTTTCTGTTAAGATATTTTCTTCGAGGGGTGCAAGATGTCGTTGTCCACGTGGCTTGATGACACTGCTGAAAGATTCCGATTTGCCTACGTGGCGTCGTCTGATTCAGTTAAACAAAACAAGACCATGTGATGGTGAGCCGTTGTTGTGGGCTCATTTACTCTTGGGCCCTAGCCCTAAATACCGGGCTCGAATAATTATGCTTATGAATTATTTAATGAGTTATTTATTCATAGTTAATTGCTTGATTAGACGGCATTACAGTTTGCTATATAGAAAACTTGGCACCCGTGATAAAGTTGATTTATAATTGAAAAAAATCTCCACAAAGTATTATTTAGGGAAATGTAATTTAATTTATTATAGATAATTTTTCTTGCAAATAATATTCATAAGATATTTTCGTGTGTGTTTATTTCATGTAAAAGTAGTGTTACAAGAAAACTATCATTACCATCCATTAACTCATCCACATTCTCCACAGTTTTCTTTAACAAAATATATATTACATATAGAGAGCCCAATAATGGAGTCTTTGGCCAATATACTATTATTGATTGGTTTCTTGAGCTAATAACAAGTTTTAAGGAGTTAACCCAATTTTAAGGATATCTTAAAGAAAGATGTACTTGATAGGTGGGAATAGGGATTATTAGTTTGATTGGCTTGCTCTTTCCTATACCTAGTTTTCTCATGCACAAATGAGGCCATTTGTCTATAAAAGCTCTATTGGGCTTGCATAAGCCTATGTTTATAAAGAACATAGGTTTGGTATGGTTTAAGCTTAACCAAAGCTCATAGATCTTTAAAAAAACAGAGGCTTTATATTGGATTATTGATTGTCGGAAAACATTTAAAATTCTTATCGAGTCTATCCGTCTCAAAACAATCTAACAGTAAAGGTTAAGGGTTAAAATCTATAAATAAGTGGCATCTCCTACTTATTTGCATAATTCAAAGTGACAGTAAATTTTAGAAAAATGTTAAAATTCTATCTCAATCATTCCATAGAAAATCAAAACATACAGTTCAATGAGAATGATTAAGAACTTTAGGTTTGATCTACTATTACATGCATCTCTTGAAAAATCGTATTTGCTTATTCATCTTTGCACAACTCTTTTTAATGTAACTCCTTAACGCATTATCAACTCAAGACTTATTCAAAGCTGAATAGCACATCTTTCAGGTATCATCATCTTTTTGCATATGATCTCTTTAGAAATCGTGTTTGCTTATTCCTCCTTACATATCTCTCTTTAATGTAACTCCTTCACTCATCATCAACTTAAGACATATTCAAAGTTGATTAGCACATCTTTTTGCATGTGATCTATCGCTTATAGCAACCGACTATACAGTATATATATATTTCTATCAAATTACCAGTTTTGACTTAATAATATTGATAAGCTTCTTTTGATCAAAATGTTAAATATCTCTTGAAATTACGTAAATTGACGTGAATTAACTTGATGGTTACTATTTTACTTGCTATTAATTATACAGTTGTGTTATTAATCTTATAAAGTTCTTGTTCGTGGTATTCCATATTTTGGGAATTATCATCCCTATCTTATCTCTATATTGAAATAAAAAGGCAATTTCTTGGTTTTACTTACTCTTTAGTTTCTATTTTATTTAGGGATTGCACTTCTTTGTTTGTTCTTTCTTTCCCCTTAGTTTTATTACTGAATTTAAATACTAATAATTAAATTAGGACTTTAGATGCTAAAAAACAATATTTTCGCTTTCAATTGAAAAATGCTCTTGCCTCCAAAATTCTTATGAAACCTAATCATTTATTTAGTGGTATACTTTGGAATATGGAATATTCCGATGCAAGTGTTGGACCTAAAAGGGGTTAGATCGTGAGTTTGACTTTTGAATGCAATCGCTAAACATTTTTTATTTTTTATTTTTATTTTTTTCCTGCAAATGCTTATACTATTTTCTTTCTTTTCTTTGTTAATTCCTCAAGTTTTAATTATAGTTTAATTTTTGGTTCACCTTTCCTAAATAAGATCCTTAGTTGTTGCACCACTTAATTTGGTTTCTGAATGTCTTGGAAACTTATGAATATATATATATATATATATATTTGATAATTAGTGGAACGGATAAAAGTTAGCTTTAATATATGATTATTAATAAGAAGTGTCATCTCAATGATCTTGCTGGTATTGACTAAAGAGGAATTATACCTTACATAAGTGGTGAAGCTTGTAAAAGAGAATACAGTAAGGAAATGTTGGGGGGTTGTCTAGCGTGGCCATTTCGATACTTAAGTTAGATATGGATATTAGGAGAGTATGAGAGCTTGAGAGCAATTAGTAGGGTTAAGTGTGTAAAGTATTAAGTAATTTACCATTGGGAGTCTTGTATTTATAAGGGAGTAGCACCGGCAGTTAGAGAGTAGTTAGTGAGCAGAGTCGTTTCCACAAGTTTTGGAGAGTGGGATCATGGTCTCCAATGTGCTCCGAATATGTAGGAGGTGATTGCTTAACTTCATTACCAAATCTTATCTATGGTCTTCTAGCCATTAGAAGCCTTCTTTAACTGGTTAGGTCGTGTTCTGGGCTTGGGGGGGGGGGATCGTTGATCATAGGTTGTAAGTCACACTAGGTTTGTGATAGGCTTAGGGAGCCCATGTTCAAAAGGCCCTATTAACACTTGTTTCCCCCCCCCCCCCCTCTCTGGCAGTCTCGTTGCTACAATGAAGGCAATTCGAGGGGAAAGATAGGTTTCTCAAGCATGTGGTTGATTTGGTCAAGCAAAAGTTTGAGGCGAAGAGACATTCGATCTGGCGTGGAGTTAAGGCGAAGAGATCCAGGATAACATAAGGCTAAGGTAGAGACGTCCAAGTTGGCTGACGTAGGGGCCGAGTAGGTGCAACATATCAGATAAGACAACCTTCTAGGTAGAGTTGAGTATTACAGTTTTGAGGTGGAATATGAAAGGTTTAACCTCTTTGGCCTAAGGAACTAGCCCTTCATCCAATTAGAGTAGAGCATATGATGGTGGGGCTTAAGGGGCGAACTGAGGTGAAGACTTCATAACTTGAGGTAGGTGCTTCAAATCGAGGTGAGAACACAGCGGGTTGTGTCTTGCTAGAGCCGTAGGATAGAGGTGTTGAGTGGATTGGACTAAACTGAGCTTACCATCTCTTAAGCAAGGGAAATTTAATTAATCTGAGGTGTAGTACCATTGGGGTGTCGAGCAAGTGGAAGTCGAGGGGACTTTAGGGGAACTCCTTGTGGAAGTAACTTTTCAAATTGTAACTTTATCGTGCTCGTTTTCAGTGCGTTTTATGTGATGTAATAGGTATCCTATTACAGCAGATTGGCATGCAGTTGCATGTGTTTTGTCTTTTGAATGTGGCCGTTCGATCAAAACTGATTCCATGGGTCCATATTCCATCATTCGAAGAGATTTGTGCTTATTTGTATCCCTATAACCACTGATACGGTTTTCAAGACTTTTGGTATATATAAATACCATAATCGCCTTGATAGACTATTCTTTCGCAATTTCTTTATTGCAAACTCTACTTCCTTTTCCTTCATCAATCTTCTTTACGAACTTCTCTTTAGATTTCACTCTCATTTCTTCATTGATTATGTTAACTCATATAGGTGAGATGCCATCAAATGCATCAAAATACAATTTCACCGACTTTAAGACTACGAGGAATGATCTTCTCCCCAAAGGAGAGGACGAAGTCACTTCATTAGCATAACTAGATGACATCACCTAAATGGTGGTGGAGGCACTAGATAGGGTAAGGCTTATCAATGCTATCCTAAGGGATGCTTATGTATATGCTCCTTTGTCGTAGGTTAGAGACTCGTTTGAGACACCTGAGACAGGCAAGGGTCTTAGTAACCGAGTTAGTGGCAGTAAAGCTTTTGCTTCTAATTCGATGTTGAGCAATTTCATAGTCTAGTCGATTCCTGGCTGGAGAAAACGGGTGCCAACGAGGGAAAAAAGGGTGCCCTTGCTAACAAGGGGGCACTTTGTTGTCTTTGAAAAATACTTGGAGTATGGGTAGTACCTCCCTCTAAGTGGCTTTGAGAAAGACCTCTTTAATTTCCACTGGTACAGTTCGGTATTGATCCTTCCTAATAGGTGAAGGGTATTAAAGTCCTTCTAGGGGCTATGTGAATACCTGATGATAAGGTCTACCCTTGAATTTTTCAACCACTTTTATATGTGGAAAAGCATAGGCATTGTAAGTCTCGCAACTAGTTACTTAAGATTCGGTTCGTAGAATTTAGGGTAATCAAGCAAGACTATTCGATTTAGCCCAAATTTTACGATGAAGTTAGAATTATTAATAAAAGTGATCCTGTAAATTTGAATTTAAGGAAATAAGTAATAAAAATTAATTAATATAATATTGAATTTTATGAAAATTTTCTGTTATTTATCGGAAACACTTAGAAAGAATTTTGATAATTAATGAATCGATAGAAATAAATTATATGTATACTAAAAATTATAAAATAACATAAATAATATTTAGGGATATTTATTGTACCATATGTGAATTTACATGTAGATGGAAATACGCATAATTACTTAAAATATGCGAAATATGCTAAAATAAGGTTAAATAATTAAAGAAAATGCATGAATAATTAAGGAAAAATCAAGAAAATTATAGAAAAATAAGGAAATGTCTAGAAGTAGGGTGTGTCAATCTGTAATTGAGGAAATAAAAGTAACTCATTAAATTACAACAAATAGAAAGTGAGAAAAAGAAGAGATAAGGCTTATGTCACCTCAATTTAATATATAAAAAAATCCTCAAGACCTCTATAAATACCTAAAAAAATTATAGAAAGCTCATTTGGTTAGTTTGAAACCTTAGAAAATTAGAGAGCATCGAAATTGAGAGGGGAAATTTGGGTTTTCAAAAAATTACAAAAATTTGTACAATTAGAGCCTTATAAATGATTCCTAACCAAATGAGCACTTGGGAGTGGACGACTACCTCCTCCATACGATGGTAGCAGCACCAAAGCTGGACGACAAGGCCTTAGTGGTTGGTGGTGGCTAAAGCCACCAATTCTGGTGAGTTCGATTTTCCCCTTGGTTTTATATATTTTGTTAAAAATAGTAAATATGCTTAGAAAATTGTGCAATTTGATATTATTGGGTTTTTAAGTATGTAAATTTAGAGAAAAAATTTATTTTGATGATTTTGCATCTAGAAATATATTGTCTTTAAGAAATCGTATAAACACGAGCTTTGTTCGGATTAGAAATAAATGATTTTAGGAGTATAGTTTTGAGCCTAAAATTTTTTTTAGATTACTTAGGTGATATAGAATAGTGTTAGCAAGCCCTTTTTCAGAAAGGAATTTTTGAAATTTTTAGATAATTTTTAGGCCTTAAAATGATGCATAAAATGGGTAATTTTGGGTTAATTAGGTAATTAAATAGATAATTATTAATTTAGTGCATAATTATATGTTTTAGGATATTGAAATCCGATGAAGTATGATTCTTGTAGCATTTAGGGTGTTAGATGTAATTATTAAGGTATTATGTAGTATATATGTAATAGGTAAAAATGATATATTTTAAGTTAATTTTATAAATTAGGGTAATTAGGAGTAAAATATGATTTGGGATGAATTTATATATTTTGAGATGTTAATTGATGTTGGGAGATGATATTTAGAGTGATAGAACTATTAGATGAGTATTATTTACATAATAGGTAATAATATATAATATAAAAAAATTGGAAATATAACAAATAAAAAATATTAGAATAAAAATTGATATTTTACTAATAATAGGAATATGTATAAAATTTGGTATAAGACTTAAATTTAGGTAATTATATGAAAAATATAAAATTTTCTCACATCGAGAGTAAGTTTGGTATATTAATAAGGATTTAAGTGTACTAAGTAAAATAGAATACTAATTTAGGATTAAAAGTAATAATTAAGATACTCGAGCTTAATGTGATGAATTTCACATTTGTGCTTCAAATCGCATTTTTAAGATTTATGTATAATACTTGTGGTTAGTAATGATTTAAAACCTGAATTGGAAATAGATTCGGAAACCGAACCTTAAACTAACCTAAGATGATTAATAATAACTAATATGTATATAGGAAGAATTAGGTTAAATCATAATTTAGAGTATATATATATATATATATATATATAATTAAAATATAAATATTAAAGAATGTATTGATATTATAGGACATACGGAGATGAGTCGACCTGCGGTTAGTTGAGTGAGCAACCAAGGATACTAGGTAAGTTGGGATTAATACATGGCTGTATTTCGAAGCGTTAAATTGTAGTATTCGGAGGTTTAAAATTGTACATGATTGTGCTTGCTAGATAGTTATTTGTGCACATATGCTTATTTTTTAGTTTAAAGATATGATTTTGATTGCGTGATTTGTTGAAATGATTAAATACCTTAAACTGGAACTGATTAAATATATGACTTGAAATTCTAAATCGGACATGCATAGCAACCCATTAGGATTCTCCAGCTGAATACCGACCTCTTCAAAAGGGATAGCGCTAGATGGCATAATTGGTCCCTTCTTCATCCTTAGTTAAACTAAGTGACAAATGAAGATGTTGCAATAAGGATAAAGTCAATGGTTCCAAGGTAGTCGCGGGAGGAGCGGTGTCTCTGTTGCATAAGCTTAGGTTTGGTTATAAGCTATTACATGAACGGAAACTCTTTAATCCAGATTAGAACGGGTGTAATTTTTCTAATCTTACAACGGGCCGAACAATTTCATATGATGACATTTGCTTGAGCACGCATTGTACGTAATAATTTGGTTGATAACCTTGTTTGTGTTTGCTGTATGGTTTTGATTCTCTATCTCAACTTACTGAACTGTAGTTGCTTATATCCTTATAGGCGTTATTGTATGTGCTAATAAGGACGCGGCTTAAAATTACCCTAAAGCTAGCAATTGCTGGATCCTCGAGAAGTGAGGATAATAGCTTGACGGGCAATTATACTTTCAAGTTTGGATTCTATCTTTACAGTTTTTAGTATTAATCTATGTATTATTTAACTAGATTATGTTTAGGTTATTAAATCTTGTGATATACTTAGAATACCTTAGAGTAAACATTTATTCTTTATAATTTCATAAGTAAATAACATGTTTATTTATGAATCGTTTACTTTAAAACAGGTTAGTCGTGGATGCCTTGTATAAATCAGATCTAAGATAGCGGTTGTAAGGTTAGCTTCTATCTTAGAATGGTTTGCATGGTGGGACTGTTATGACTCTACCGCTTCGGGGGCATGACAAGTGTATTGCTGTACCTCCAACCCTGTCTAAGGAGGAAGTTGTTTTGTGGCCTTGTGAACTTTGTCAAGGGTTAGTAAGAAGATTACCTACTGATTGAGTTGCTAAATGATGCGGACTTCTAAATTAAATGGACCGAATTGGTTTGAATAGGGGCTTAAAAGGAGCTAGGGCCCAATGATGCCAAAGTTGTAAGGGAGATCTAAGCCTTTATGGCCCTCAGACACGACAACGAAATTAATGCTGCAGAGATGGTTAAGAGGTACTTTACGTATATAATCTTTGAGCTCTTTCTTAGTATGAAGAAGTGGGCTGGAGGTACAAGTTTATTGTTTTACGAAGGTTCCATCTAATTGTATAAAGTTATGCTTCATCCAATGTTGTTAGGAGGAATAGAAAAAAGTAGGGGGATCTTCTTTATCTGTGCTGGTCACGGTCGGTGAATGGTAATACTTTTTAGTTTGTCTTTTCTTTGTTTTCTTTTTCCTTATTACTTACTTGATTCTTTGCAGGCAAGGGACTGGTTGAGAGGATTTCCTGTCTTTCTGTAGACAAGCTAATGAGCTGTTAGCAGGTTAAGTTAAAGCCAACCACCAAAACATCCGAACCTAAGGGTAATGCCATAAGACCGAGGTCAGGGGTAGAGGGGACTAGCAAGGTCAAGCCAACTACTTTACCTCAAGGACTTCCTTTAGGTTCCCGAGTAGAGTTGTTAGTTGTTGATCTTGCAAATGTGGCCCTTCCTTCCACTATCCTCGTCCCTACTCCTATACTTATTACGGTGGATTACAAACTCGTCGGTACTAATGACCTAGATGTGGTGATGCTTGCTTCTCTCGACAGGGTGAGGAGGAGGAGGTCGAAGCTAGCGCCCCATCTAATGTGGCTGGGGAGAAGAAGAAGGCACTCGAGATCGCAGAGGATGTAATGCCCATGGCAAAGAAACAAAAGCCCATAGGGAAGGCGCCCCTTAGTAGAGTGTACTTATACAATTGGCCGATAGCTTACCCCTACATGTGCATTGATGAACTTGGGCAAGAATTTTTTGATGTCCTAAATAAGTTAAAAAATCCTAAGGATCAAGTCGAACTTGTTCAAGGATGTGTCATACATCCCCCGAAATGAAGAGCTTTACCTTCATGCTTTCGAAGTTGAGAACAAAAGGGTTAACGGAAAGCTTTTGAGGTTAAAGTGGGAGATCTAAGGAAATGACATTACATTACAGCACCGGACTCTAGGCTATCAGGCTTTATTGAGGTCTTACACCTCGAGTGATTGGACCATCCTTGAGGAGTTGTTGAGGGTAGGAAGAGGAGATCCTATGGAGATGGTGGGTCACTTGAGTACGCTCATCCGGTAAGTAAGCCTTTATCTTTTATAATTGATATCCTCCTTCGTTGTCACTGGTTTGACCTTACTTTGTGGGTTTTTTTTTTAGTACCACAGCTAAGTATTTCTTTAGTTGAACAACTACGATGTTGTATGAAAAGAGGTAAAAAGCTTTCAGGAGGCATTGTGTAGAGTCGAGAACGACCTACAGGAGGCAGAGTCTTCTATTAATAAATATTTGGATAAGTTTGTTAAGGCTAATCGGCACCTATGTCGCTCTTATTTGCAGGTAGCTGAGCTCAAGGGGAGGTTAAAGGATGTGGAGTAGGAGAAGTCTGTTGCTGAAGATATCGCTAAGGAGGCTAATGACCTGAAGGATTGGCTTGAAGATTAGCAGAAGACCAATGCATAAATCACCTAGAAATTGGATGAGGAGAGGGAAGCTAAGGCCAACCCTAAGAGAGAGAATGCTAAGTTGAGGACATTGGTCTCTCGATTGCAGAGCAAGCTAGTAATGAAGGCGTCGGAATGTGATAGCGCTAAAACCATATTGCTAGAGCTAGCTGGTTAGAAGGTAGAGTTGGAACAACAAATCAAGGAACTCTAAGGGATGGCTTCAAAGATGGACGAGCTTACCTCTAAATTAGAGAGTAGGGAGGTTTTTAGCGATGCTACTGCTAAGAAAGCAGTTGCCAATTTTCAATCGATGGAAGAATAGTTAGATGAGTTGGAGGACCTCTCTACCGAAGCCACTCGCTTCATAAGGAGAGAGGTGCTAGCCTATTATCTTGATCTTGACCTGAGTTTACTTAATTTTCTGGATAGACCAACTTTTTGGGAGAAGAAGGAGGCTTAAGTATAGGAGAGAGAAGTTGCTCAAGTAGCAGTAGAAGTCTAAGTTGCCCCTTCTACTGCCAGGTCTAGATAAGGCACTTCTACATTCACTTTTGTCTCAACAGCTTAGCAGGAGGTTACCCTTGAGACTACTTCTCAGGGTGATTAAGTTGGGTGATCCTCTTGTTGACTCCAGTTAATAGCTTTTAGCCTCTACTTCAACTAAAAACTAGTTTTCCCAAGGGCACCAGTACTCTGACCAGATAGAAGCATTAGATTTTTCAATATTGTCGGAGTTAGCTAATCCTAGGTAGTAATTATCCCTTCCCCTTCTTTTAGTACCTTAGATCGGGGTGTTGGCCTTCGATTTGTGAATCCTGTGTTATGAATGATACTTGAAATTGTTTATGTACTTGGTTATACACTTCATGGTGCAGATTGTAGCCAAGAAGTGATGGGGAAGCATGCAAGAGAACATAAATGAGAGAAAGCAAGCAAACCCATGGACATGTCCAAATGATATGACGCACCAGTAGAACTTATAAGGACTCATGGTATAGCTTGATATGATGCAGAGTTGATTTGACGATGTTGCACACCACTTAGCTTTGCTTAAGAGTTAATGATAGGGGATCGAAGGTCAACCGAGTAAGATGATACGGCGGTAGGTTGAATGAATAGAATAGGTATTCATGGATTTGAGTGGATATGAAGAATAGGAAGTCAAACTGGGGTTTTTAGTATGAATGTGTGTGGATATTACACACCAAAACACAAACACAGTTAAGGTTTTAAGCTCGAAATAGGATTCAATATGACTCATAAACATTAAATGTTGCTCGAGATTCAAATGAGAGTTAGATGCGACTTATTGATCAGTTCAAATGAAAGGTTTACCACAATCTTAGGGTTAAGATTGATAAGAACATGTGGAAAGATTAAAGAGTCTAGTCAATACTCAATAATCCAGCAAATGTTAGCTCAAGTATATCCTTGCTCGAAAGAGGAAAGTTTTACTCTGTATGGGAAATTACTTCTCTGTATTTTCGTATCTTCTATCTATTTGATGTTTACAACAGTTGCTATCTATAGTAAGTCCTAAACTTTAGTGGCAAAACTTTAAATAATATATAAGGCCTTAAATTCTAAAGAATTGGGCCTATAAATAAAATAAAGGGAAAAAAATATAATAATATAAAACTGTACGTTTTACAGAACTTGGCATGTAGTCACTTGGCATGTCTTGGGATGAGTAGTATCCAAACTAGACAGGGTCGGTAGTTGGATGTATAGGTTCGAGAAAGGATCCTTAATGTCTCGCGTGGCTTAGCCAAAACACCAGAGAGGTCGGCTCATAATTGTCAAGTGCTAGAATTAGTCGTTACTAGTCTCTCGGGGCCTTTTTTGGTCCCGAGTCCTCGGCTGTGTGATCTTTCGGCTTCTCAACAAACGATAGAATTGATGCCGAGTGGCTTCTTTTCTTTCCTTCGGTCTTCTATCATTTGTTCGGCTTCAACCTTGAACTGTTCGACCTCGGGTTAAAACAGGTCGACATCTTTTTCTAGAGGGTCGGTGTCGACTTCAGACAAGTCTACCTTAGCTTAAATGTAGTTGGAGGTTGATACCTATCATTATCGTGGGTCTGAAAGGAAGTCGTCCTCAACGTTAAGTGTTGAGCACGAGCCGGGATGCCGAATAAGCTCCTCCTCCCTTTTTGCTTTACTATTGGTGCTGAGTGTCTCTGGATTTCCTCAATACTCATTAGGGTTAAGAGATAGCTCTTTCTATCCTTTCGAATAGTGTAAGTATTGAGGAATCTATCATGGATCACTTTCCGATCAAACTCCCATGGTCAGTCAAGAAGTAGATTTGTGGCATTCATAAGTACTACGTCGAAGTCGATCTTATCTTCATATTATCCAACCTTGAATGCTATCCGTGTTCTTTTATGCACATGGACCATGCCTTTGTCATTAAACCATTTCAATCCATAAGGTTGGGGGGGGGGGAGGGGGGCAGTAGGTCGGCAATTTCATCTTTTCTACTAACTTGGCAGAAACGATGTTGGTTCAGCCATCTCCATCAACAACCGGGGAACAATTCTTCCCATTTATTAGGCACCACATGTAAAATAAATTTTCCCTTTGCTCAGGATCTACCTTCAAGTTAGCTCTTGTCACCATAACTAGGAGTTTATCGAGGTCCTCGACATAGACATCTTCTTCTATCAACTGATCTTTCGTGTTCATGTTACTTTGACTCTCGATTTAAGCCTTGGGCCCTTCAACCTTCAAGACCATAACCCTTTTATTCAGGCATTGGGATGTAATATGTTTGTAGCTTAGGCATTTGAAACACTTCACTTCTCGAGCTTTATTGCCGGGTGCCTTCTCTTTCTTAGCAATCTTTTTCTTAGCATGGATTGGTTGGCTAGGCTCTCCTTTCTCTATCTTCTTTTCTTGCCTTCTTTCGGCATACCTCTCAGGCTCAGGGCTGCCTTATTAAGGTCAGTTAGTCGGCCTTTGATGCCTTCTTCTCCTTTGTCTCTTTACTCTTAATTCCAAATTAATTAGCTCATTTAGAGAGTTGAATGGTTGCAATTTAACTTTTTTGGCAATATCATCTTGGAGTTCACTTAAGAACCTAGCAATAGTGTGGTCTTGTGGTTCGGCTATCTCATATCTTGTCATTAAGGTATCGAACTCTTGCAAATACTCTTCAACAGTATTTCGACCTTATCTCAGGTGTTGGAAGGCATGGAGCATCTCTTGCTTGAAGTAGGTCGGCACAAAGCTCTGATTAATTAATTACTTCATAAGCCTCCAGGTTCTGATCGACTCTTCTCCTTCAGCATCTCGCTTGGTAACTAACTTATCCTACCAAAGACTTACATATTTAATAAGGGATAATGAAGCCATCTTAACCTTTGTTCGATTATCACACCCGTAGTACTCGAATAATATCTCGACTCGGGGAACCCAGTCAAGGAACTCTTTAAGTTAGTTACTTCTACAGAAGGTCGGCAGTTTCAACTTGATGTTGTCAAGTCCTCAACCAGGTGCTCAAGATTCATCCCTTGCATTCCAAACTGGTCGAGTCACTCCGGTTTGGTCACTTTTATTAGAGCTGTACTCGGATACATCTTTTCTCTGCATTGGTTCTCTTCTCTGGGTGCCTTGGTTTAACTCGAAGTTGATACTCTTGTCATTACCTCTTCTTGAATTGGGTCGGGTCGGTTTTCTCTTCTTTTCGACTCAGTAGTTCTTCTCGACTAATGCTCATCATTGTCAAGTTCATTGGAACCACTCCTATTGGTGGGTATCCATTCCCTTATTTCTTCTCGACCATCATGTCTACAGCCTTTTGACTAAGATAGTGAGTTCTTGGATAGAGTCAGTGAGATTCCGAATCACTCCAAGTTGTCAACATGTTACCCCAAGCTTCCATGAAGACTGTCACCGATGTTGTTGAAACTATCTTGTGACGTTTTTGTTCATACAGTAAGTTACCAGAAGATTGAACAAACAACAAAACATAATTACAGTAACCTAGAAACAACCACTATTCGGCTTCTACAGCTACCCACAACCAACAAATAGTAAAATCAACTATTGAAATTACTGTTGCTTGACTTTATAACTTAGTACAAGCAGTACAATACCACTACTACTAAGAACACAAACAACACAATACACTACAAAATGATGACGAATTGATGTTAAAATGGTTAAACAAACTTTGAAGAACACCAATACGCGTATCTTCCTAAAGCTCTAATACCAATATGATAGGGGATCAAAGGTTAACAGAGTAAGATGATACGGCAGCGGGTCAGACAAACAGAATGGGTATTCATGGATTCGAGTGGGTACGAAGAACAGGAAGTAAAACTGGGGTTTTGAGTGTAAATGTGTGTAGATATTATGTACTAAAACATAAACACAATTAGGGGTTTGAGCTCGAAATAGGATTCGATATAACTCACAAACATTAAATGTTGCTCGAGATTCAAATGAGGGTTAGATGCGATTCACTGACCGGTTCAAATGAAAAGTTCACCATAATCTTAGGGTTAAGATCGATAAGAACATAGGGAAAAATTAAAGAGTCTAATCAACACTCAATAATTTGGCAAATGCTAGCTCAAGTATAGGCTTGCTCGAAAGAGGAAAGTCTCACTCTGTATGGGAATATGCTTTTCTATATTTTTGTAACTTCTATCTATTCAATGTTTACAATGGTTGCTATTTATAATAAGTCCTAAACTCTAGTGGCAAAATTGTAAATAATATATAAGGCCTTAAACCCTAAAGAATTGGGCCCCTAAATAAAATAAAGGGAAAATATGTATAAGAATACAAAACTGTACGTTTTACAAAACTCGGCATGCAGTTACTTGGCATATCTTGGGAGGAGTAGTATTCAAATTGGACGAGGTTGACAGTTGGATGTACGAGTTTGGGAAGGGGTCCCTGACGTCTCACGTGGCTTGGCCGAGATACTAGAGAGGTTGGCCCATAATTGTCGAGTGCTAGAATTAGTTGGCATTAGTCTTTTGGGGTCATGCCGAGTGATTCTTTGGTCCTAAGTCCTTGGTTGTGTGATCTTTCAACTTCTCGGTGGACGATAGACTTGATGCTAGGTGGCTTCTTTTCTTCCCTTCGGTCTTCTGTCATTTGCTTGGCTTTGGTAAAATTTGTTCAGCCTCGGCGTTGAACTGTTCAACCTCAGGTTAGAACAGGTAGGCATCTTTTTCTAGAGGGTCAGCATCGGCTTTAGATAGGTTGGCTTCGGCTTGGATATAGTTAGAGGCTAATTCCCATTAGTTAAGATAAGAGTGAAATAAGAGTAAACGAGCTAATGGGAGAAATGTTCACAAAAGGAATATTCAATATATTAATGATGATAATAATTTCTCCTACGACTACATGTATAGGGTGTATTTATGTCCGAGACATTAAGGCAACCTACTTAAAAATGGAAAAGACAAAAAGGGGTACTGTCTCAAAGAAGTAATGTACAAGGAATACAAATGGTAAAAATGACTATTTAAGGAAAGATAATGATTAGGGTAAGATTCTCCATATGGTCCTGGATACGTGGCAGTAATATATTGGGGACGTCGTTGGAAGATGTGGATAAAATAATATGACTTAGTCGGGTGGCCAAGCAGGGGTAATTAAGGGTTTGTACAGGGTTGATACCTTGGCCTCTCAGCACCAATGTTGCTGAGTAAGTGGTCGGTTTGGTTAGTTTAAGCAGGTGCACAGAGTTTGGTTATTATCAAGGCATTCTTCCGGTCAGAATATGATTTTCGAGAGATGTGTAGTCACACAATTCAGCATTAGGAGTAGTTGGTAACCGTGATCAGTTTAGCCTCGATAGGAGTCGGTTGGAGTAAGAGGATTCACCGCGTCAGACCTTTAAAGCCTCTAGCTTGGTTGTGAGTTAGGGGTCCGGTAACTTAATTCCCATCATTCCTTCTTAGTTGATTTAGATTTTGGATCAAATCCAACTGGTCTTCTAATGCTCCATCAGGGTAATAGGGATTGATATTAGTAATATTGAATGTCTTGGAAACCCCAAAACCTTCTAGTAGCTCCAATTTGTAAGCATTGTCATTAACTTTTTGTAGGATTCTAAAGGGGCCTTCATCTCGGGTGGATAGTTTGTTCTTTCTCCTATTCGGAAACCTCTCCTTGCTTAAGTGTAATCATACCAGACCTTTGGGTTGAAACTGTACCGACTTCCTTTCTTTGGCTTTTTCTCACATTTTTCTGTTTGCTTGGTCAATTTACTGAGTGACCTTGTTGTAAATGTGTTGTAGAACTAGGCTTGAGCTTTTACGTCAGGATCTTCTTGTTTGGATAGGGGTACAAGGGTGTGGTCAAGAGGTAATTTGGGGTTAAAACCATAGACAACCTCGAAGGGAGTCAGTTTAATGGTGTCATGCTTCGTTTGATTATAGGCGAATTCTACCATAGGCAGACAGACCTCCTAATTAGTTAAGTTCTTTCCTATTGCAGCTTGAAGCAGTGATCCTAAAGTTGATTGACTACCTCTATTTGGCCATCAGTTTGGGGGTGACAAGAAGTGTTGAATAGTAGTTTAGTCCCCATCTGGTGCCATAGCATTTTCCAGCAATGGCTCAAGAACTTTGGGTCTCTATCTAAGATTACATTTCTCGGTATATCATGTAATCGAACAACCTTTTACAAGAAAAGAGAAGCAATAGTCAACGCATCGTTAGTCTTAGAGTAAGATACGAAGTGTGCCATCTTCTTGAATATATCAACAACTACTATTACAGAATCTTTACCTCAGGCTGCTTTTGGTAATCCAAGGATAAAGTCCATAATCAACTCAATCCAAGGTTTAGTTGGGACAGGAAGAGGTACTGCCTTCCCTTACTTGGCTCGGCATTTGGCTCTCTTGTACACGACATCACATTCAACCATTTGGTGCATGTCTTGTCTCATTCTTGGCTAAAAGAAGTGCTTACTTAGTAGCTCATACGTCTTTCTCTCCCTAAAACGTCTAGAGAGCCCTCTATTGTAGGTTTCCCTAATCATTAACTCTTTCAGTGAATAGGTCAGCATGCATAATTTTCTACTTCAAAATAAGTACCCATCTCCCTCATGATATTCGTCTATTGTTCTCCCATCAGCACATTGCCTAACTATAGGTCCAGAGTGTGGGTTTTTAGAATATTGCTCTTTGATACTTGCAAACCCAAACAATTTAGGTTGCAGTTCATTAACAGTGCATGCCTTTTTAAAAGAGCATCTGCAACTACGTTGCTCTTCCCTTGCTTGTATTTTATTACAAAATTGAAACCTTTAAGGAATTTGACCTACTTCGCCTACCACTTTGACAACTTGGTTTGGATTTGGTGGTACCTCAGGGACTTATGGTCAGTATAGATGACAAACTCTCTTGAAAGTAGATAATGTTGCTATACTTAGAGTGCTTGGATAAGTGTTAAGAGCACTTTGTTGTATACGGAGTAGTTTAGCTGCGGTCTTCTGAGCTTCTCATTATGGTAGGCAATTGGCTAGCCTTCCTACATTAGGACAGCACCTATATCAATGTCTGACATGTCACATTCTAGCTTGAATATCTTTTCAAAGCCAGGTAATGCTAGTAAATGTACGGAAGTCAATTTTTTCTTCACCTTGACAAAGCTTCTTTCCTCCTTTTCTTGTCACCAGAATTTGATGTTCTTCCTTGTCAACTTGGTAAGAGCTGTGGCTATGGTGTTAAAATTCCTTACGAATTTTCTATAAAAGGATGCCCGTCCATCGAAACTTCCTACTTTAGCATAAGTGGTTAGAGTTAGCCATTCAACAATTGCCTAGATCTTCTCATCATCCACTTGCAAACCTTCCCTGCTTATTATGTAACCTAAGAATACTACTTCCTCTTGGTAGAAATAGCACTTCTTTAAATTGCCAAACAATCTCTCAGCTTGGAGTACATTTAACGCGGTACAGAGATGTTCAAGGTGATTAACATGTCGACATTGTATACTAGGATGTTGTCAAAATACACCACGATACACTTCCTAATCAGATCTCTTACACGTAGTTCATTAATCACATGAAAGTGCTCGGGGTGTGGACAAGCCAAAAGGCATTACCATCCACTCGCATAGTCCATGTTGACTTTTGAAAGCAATCTTCTACTCATCTCCTGGCCTCATCTGAATTTGATGATAGCTAGACTTTAGATTGATCTTATTGAAGATCCTAGCTTGACTTAGTTCATCCAGCATGTCATCTAACCTAGGGATTAGGTATCAGTACTTAATTGTGATCTTGTTCATGGCTTAGCTATCAACACACATTTTTTAGATACCGTTTCTTTTAGGCATTAAGAATGCCGGTATAGCATAGGGACTTTGGAACTCCATTATTTAACCCTTCTTCAGGAGTTCATTCACAATTGTTTGACAAAGTGGCATCGGGTATCAAGTCAAGGAAATATTTTATGCTTTAGATAAGGGTTCAGGCAATTGTTAAGGAAACTGGTCGGCATATTCATTTAGCAACTCCTTTACTTCTAGGGATAGTTTGCCTTACTCCCTCAACTCTAATAATTGCCTAACCAATATAAAGGTCGGTGAGTCGGCTTTGATAGCCTCTCAAAGCTTAACTCTACTCATCATCAGAGTCTTATTTAATCCTGTAGCAAGTTTAGCGTACAATTTGCTAACTTGACTAAGCGGCATAGGGTTTAGCATAATCTTCCTTCCATCGTTCTCGAATACATAGGTATTCCTATATCTGTCATGTATAACTCTTCGATCATAAAACTTAGGTCGACTTAGCAGTACATGTGATGTGTACATGGGTAGTATGTCACAAAGAATCTCATCGAAATAGTTTCCAATCGTAATTGGAAGCATAATTTGTTGAGTGGCATGTAGCATTCCTTTCTCATTCAACTAATGCAACTTATACGGCTTCGGATACGCCATAGTTAGTAACTTCGACTTCATAATCAGATCGACCGATGCTACATTGGTGTAGCTACCACTATCTACAATGAGTGCATACAACTGGTCATTCACCTTGTAAGTAATATGAGGCAGGTTTTCTCTCTACTTCTCCTCGAGTAAGGATTCCAGGCTCCTAATATGTCAGATAACCAGGATCAATTGATCTAAGTCCTTGGCAAACACATCTTCCTCAATTATTTCATTCTCTTGAGTGGTCTCCTTCTCAAGAACACCCTCTTCCTCAGGTTCTTTGTTAGTGCTATCTACTTCAAGCTTCTGGGTTACTTCTTTAATGACCATAGTCCTATGGTTCAGATACCGAATAGCCATATGTCTAAACCTTTGGCATTTGAAATATTTGATCTGACTCATCTTCCTTCCAGATCCTTGCCCCTTTTCATATGTTTGGGTTGGTACGTCATCTTCAGGTCGGCCCTTCTATTCAGTCCTATCATCTGTAAGTCTGGTTGCCTTAGTATTCGGTTGACCTCGGTAGCTTCCCTGAACTAGTTAGCTTGACTAAGAAGGTCGGCTAATCAGTATTCTTGTTGGCATTCGGTTTCTTTTCTGTCTTTCTATTCTGTGGGTTATCCATAGAGCTTCATCCATTATAGTAAATTGCTGGAGTTTCATAATGTCTTAGATATCATTCCTCAAACTAGTAAGGAACCTAGAGATTGTTTACATTAATGGCTCTTCTACTTCACAGTGAATCATTAGCATTTAGAATTCTTGAACATACTTACCAATAGTTTGGCCTCCTTGTCTCAGCTCATAAAGCCGAGCAAAAGTGTCTTACAAATAAGTATCCAATACAAACCCGTTTTTGAGTATTCTCTTCATCTTAGGCCAAGTACTAATTTCTTTGTATCCTTTTCGTCTCCTCATGACCTAGACTTTTTTCCACCACATGATAGCATATCTTGAGAACTCAATAGTAACAGTCTTTACTTTCTCATAATTTTCATATTGGTAATAATAAAAAATACGCTCCACCTTTTCCTCCCAATCTAAATAGTCATCTGCACTTTCAAACCCATTGAAGCTCGAAATCTGAAGCTTCACATGGTTAGCAGCTCGAGGTACTTTGACTCACTCTTCTTCTTCAAACTCTTCTTCTTCAACATTATCCATATCTCTCATGTCAATTCTTCTTCTCACTTATCTGCCTACTCCTCTACTTTAATCATGCAGTGTACGATTCTAGCCTCTAGCAGGTCGGGTAGCATGAGGTGTGTTATATACGACCTTAGTAGGTCGATATGCCAATGCATAGACAGCTCGGATCAAGTCCATTAGGAGGTTGGCTACTTCATTGAGCCTCTTGTTCGTACTCTTGGGGCTGCCTTAGGATTATCGACCATAGTGGACAATACCAATATTGTTTTCCCCAATACTAACATTAACACTTGGGTCTATTATTTTCCTTAATAAATTCGATTTGAATCTTTAAGTCTGAGCTATAACTGATGAATAAACTGTTAATACTGAACCAGCTTTATTTTCGGATGTTCGAAACAAAGTAGTAAGTAGCGTTACTATACAGTTCACAAACACAAACTTACTTGGAGAAACCTCCACTCTAATATACTTCGTGGTACGGATTGTAGCCAAGAACTGACAAGGTCGGTCCTAGGGATCGGTCTAAGCTTGCTGAAAACATGGAATGAGTAATGAGAAAGCGTACGAGAGAATAGAAATGAGAGAAAGTAAGTAAACCCACGGACAGCCCCAAATGATATGATGCACCAGTAGACCTTTCAATGACTTACGACATAGCTAAATATGATATATGAGTTGGTTCGGTGAGGTTATTTGCCACCTAACCTTGCTTAAAGGTTAGGATAAGAGTAAAATGAGAGTAAACAAGCTAACGAAAGTAATGTTCACAAAAGGAATATTCAATATATTAATGATGATAATAATGTCTCTTACGGCTACATGAATAGTGTGTATTTACACCCAAGAAATTCGGGAACCCTGCCTAAAAATGGTTACCATAACAGCAGCGAAGTCTCTAATTTCTTCGATGGTGTTAACACTGACTTGCAGTAGGGACCCATTAAGGATGGCGTTGAAACTTTAAGTCTGGATGTTGGGGAACTTGAGTTCGATGGAGAGAACTACCTCCAACTGAAACACTAGGCGAAAGGGGGTTTCACCTATGAAGAATGTTGGGTAGCTCGTCAGCCCAGGCGTTATGGGCTCGGTCCAATCGCTTCTTCAAACTGTCAAGGATGACCCAATCTACTATTTCTACCTGGCTATTCTCAGTAATCTTGTCGATATTGACTGAAGAAGAATTAGACTTCGCATAAGTGGTGAAGCCTGCAAAAGAGAACACAATAAGGGAATGTCGGAGGGTTATCCAGTGTAGCTACTCTGATATGTAAGTCAATTATGAATATTTAGAGAGTATGAAAGCTTGAGAGCAATTAGCAGGCTTAAGTTTGTAAAGTATTAAGTGGTTTATTCTTGGGCGATGGTCTTGTATTTATAGGGGAGTGACATTAGCAGTTGGAGAGCAATTAATGGGCAAAGCCATTTTCACAAGTTTTGGAGAATGGGATCATAGTCTCTAATGTACCTCGGATATATAGGAGGTGGTTGCTTGACTTGGTGATAGGAATGAACCCCCTAGATTGATCACAAGAAGTTAAGCTAAAGGACCTTAAGGGTTTGCATGGAAAATACTAGTTTTAAGCCATAACCAAGACAGGGACTCCTATCTCGAGTCGACCTCTAGCTGATGTATCTATCAGATCCTCACGTGTGTCTAACATGCTCCTGCCTAACAGCAAAGTCCTAACCTAGAAGACAGCCTATAACTAATCGAGCTGAGCTTTCGACTTAATGCACTGCATTTGATTTCAAGATAGCTGACCTTTTTGCTAGAATGATTGTCTCCTGACCTGATCCAGATTAGGTCAACCCTTGACTACCAGTACTTCCTGTTTTTGCCTATGTTATATCATACTCCTAACATACAGCCATTAAACGATATGTGCTTTTTGATACAATGTTCTAGAATGATTCTTTCTTTCCGTACTGGATATTCTTTGTCCTTTTTACTCATTTTTGGTATGATTTATGTAACATAATTGTAAAATACCCTTTTGTCTTTTCATACATGTAAAATAACCCTAGTAAGAAAGCATATAAATCCCTATTTTCCTTATACACAGACATTCAACTTTTAATACAGAATTATTCACCTTGAGCAACTTTAGTGTTCTTGTTATCATTTAACTTTTATCTATTCCTTTCAGTAAGGAGTAATGGTGAGTGACCCTTCAATTCAAACTGGTGTGTTACATTCGGTGAATTGTTGGTTGAGTAAGATTGAGTGGTGTATTATATCCATTCGGTAGCTACCCAAACTTTGCTAGCTTTTTCTTTGTTTCTTTTCGATTCACTTCTTGTAGTGCTTCTTCGTATGTTCGACCTCGGAGATGCATCGGTTTCATTGGTATCAGAGTACGGTTTCGTAATGGAGTATGTGAAGTTGCAGTGAAGTATTTGTTTGATTTACTGTTGGTAGCTACTGTGCTCCTTCCATAGTTACTGCAATGTGTTGGTGTGACTGCAAGAGTGATTTTATTGTTACTTAGTTTTACTTTATTTTTCATTATGGAAATAGAGCAAATTTGTTTCTATTTTATTTGAGTGACTATCAGGTGTTGTAGTTGTTAATCAGTTTGAGAAGTGCTATACTATGTTAGATTCAAGTGTTTAGGGAGTTATTGGTGACCAAGGTAGTGGTGTTCAGTTAAGTCTTAGTCATAATAGTAGTAACACATCGGGTTCGTTGACGACAAACTTGATAGACTCATAAATCTTATTGAGAGTCTAGTCACTGCAATGCAAGTTAATAGGCAACAACCCCAAGGTGTATAGCAACAAAATCCCCAAGATGGCACCCCTGAGAGATACTATGGTCAAGTCAATCAAGCTAATCACCCAGTTTGACTTCCTCGAGTTGTAGGAGTTGCTAGATGAAGACTGGAGTTAGAGGAGATTATAGAGGATGATAAGGAGCTAGATGTTGAAGGTTTAGTGAAGAAGGAGAAGTTGATTATTACAGAACATAGGGATGACGATGCCAAGTCCCTCGAGGGCTATGTCAAGGTGCAAATCCTGCCCTTCAGTGGAAGTGGAGATGTAGATGAATACTTGAAGTGGGAAGAAAAGGTCGAGAAAGTATTTGAATGTTATGGGTATGAGGATGCAGTCAAGGTCTAACTTGTTGCATTGGAGTTTACTAGGTATGCCACCATGTGGTGGAAGAATCTGAATGTAGCCAGGGTAAGAGATGGAAGACGAGATGTTAGGACTTGGGATGAGATGAAAAGGTTGCTAAGAGGTAGATTTGTGCCTGAGACTTATTTACAAGATACATTTGCAAAGTTACAGGAGCTTCGTTAAGGAAGTTGAACTATTAATGATTGCATAAGAGAGTTTCAGATGTTAATGATCTAAGACGACATGGAAGAACCAGAGGCTCTATACAGTATCGAGGTTCATTTCTAGGCTCAAGTCTGAGATTTGCAATGTCGTACAAGTACTGAGGTTTTATAATTTAGAAGAGGTCATCAAGATAGTGTTGAGGGTCGAAAAGTAGAGGAGAAATGTTCTAAGCCGACCTGTTCAAGCTGAGCCGAGGAGATCATACCAAGCTGAGGAAAAGAATGACCAACCTGACGATAGTTGAACAGGTCAGCATAGCTGAGCAGGACAGTCAAGCCAAGCCGAGGTTGAGTGTTCGAACTGATGTGTCATGGTGCTCTGATGAGATGTAGTGGATAGCTCCAACGAGAGTGAGCCTGAGGAGGAGAAGGATGTTTGAAAGGCAGAAGCTGAGGAGGAAGAGGAGACCTGTGTCTATGCCGACCAGGGAAAAGCGATGACCTTAGTCTTAAGACGAGTCCTAAGTTCCTTGTCAAACCCTGAGAAGGACTAGGGGGAGAATGTGTTCCATACCAAGTATACTGTTAAAGGCCAATTATGCATGATCACAGTGGATGGAGGAAGTTGCACTAACGTGGTTACGCAATCCTTTGTGCAGAGGTTGGGTCTACTAACCTCAAAGCATCCTCAACCTTATAAGTTGCATTGGCTTCATGATAAGGGTGCTTTGAATGTGACTGAACAAGTGACCGTACCGTTTAGTGTAAACAATATATACAAGGACGAAGTAGTGTGTGATGTTGTCCTTATAGGAGCTTCACATCTGTTGCTTGGATGACCTTGATTGTTCGATCGACGTATTATGCACGACGGGTATAAGAACACCTATACCTTTGTTAAGGATGAAAGGAGGATAGTGTTGCAACCCTTAACTCTGTCCTAGGTAAATGAAACCCATAATCAGCTTACCCAAGCTAGTAAGAAGAAAGCCTTAGTGATGAGCTGTAGAGAGCTCCGATCTACTGAGAAAGCTGATGAATCGATGTTCCTATTAGTTAAGAGACTGATGGAGATGAGGGAGTTATAGAATGTTCTAGAAGAGACTTGAATCTTGCTAAATGGGTTTTTCGACCTGTTTCTGGAAGAATTGCCTAAAAGATTACCCCCAATTCGAGGCATAGAGCACTGTATTGATCTACAGCTGGGTGTCACCTTATCGAACTGACCTGTGTATAGGATAAACACTGAGCAGGCTATCGAGTTGAAAAGACAGGTGGATGAAGTCATTAAGTGAGGATATGTGAAGGAGAGCATAAGCCATTATGTTGTACCAGTTCTGCTTGTTCCGAAAAAGGATGGTTCATAGCGCATGTGCATTGACAGTCGAGCAATCAATTGAATTACTGTCAAGTACAGATACTTGATATCAAGGCTCGATTACATGTTAGATGGGCTTCATAGCGCAAAGATATTTTTGAAGATTAACTTATAGAATAGCTACCACCAAATTCGCATGAGGCTGGATGATGAATGGAAGACTACCTTTAATACTAAGCACATGCTCTATGAATGATAAGTTATGCCATTTAGGCTTACTAATATGCCGAGCACATTCATAAGGTTAATGAACCACGTGATATGCTCTCTTCTTGGAAGATCTATGGTTGTATACTTTGATGACATATTAGTGTATAGTGTCAACCTGAACAACCATGTTCAATGTCTTTGTGAAGTATTTGATATTTTGTGAACTGAGAAGTTGTATGGGAATGTGAAGAAATGCATATTCTACTAGAAAGAGGTAATGTTCCTAGGGCTTGTAATATCAGGGGAAGGACTCTGAGCAGATGAGGAGAAGATCCGAGCTATTTTAGATTGGTTGATGCCAAAGAATGTCATTAAAGTCCGAAGTTTTATGGCCTAACTTCTTTTTATAGGTGATTTATTAAGAACTTCAGCATAATAGCCGCCCCATTGACCGAGCTGACAAAGAAGAATGAAGGGTTCAGGTAGAATGATCGAATTGAGCGAAGCTTCAGGGAATTCTAAGGGAGATCAAGGAGAAGCTCACCTCAGCACCTGTCCTTTTGCTATCAAATTTTGACAAGCCATTTGAATTAAAGTACGATGCATCGGGAGTTGGAATTGGTGTTGTCTTGATGCAGGAGTGACAGCTCATCGCCTACCATAGTGAGAAACTTAATGGTCTTGCCTTGAGCTATTCTATGTATGAGAAAGAGTTGTACTTTCTTTACTGAGCCCTTATTATTTGGCAACATTATTTGTTACTGCAAGAGTTTGTTATTTACATAGACCATAAGTCTCTAAAGTATATAGGGAGTCAAAACAAGCTTTCGAAGAGGCAAGCCAAGTGGTTGGAGTTCATGGAGAGTTTCTTGCACGTCATCTAGCACAAGAAAGGAAGTACAAATATAGTTACCGATGCTCTGTCATGACGGTAAACCTTATTGACCATTTTGCAAACAAAACTATTGGGATTCTCACTCATCACTGAACAGTATACTAATGACCCTCACTTCAGTTCCGTTGTTGAACAGTGTCGTAAAGGATTAGTTGTTGGAGAATATTGTCTTAAGGATGGCTATTTGTTTAAGAACCATAGGTTACGTATTCTAAATTGCTTCATACGTAAACTGTTGGTTTAGGAAGCTCAAAGTGGTGGACTTTCACGTCACTTTGTAGAGGTTAAGATAGCCAATCTATTCAAGGAGAATTTTTACTGGCTAGATGGTATGAACCACGACCAAGAATAGACAAAGCCGGTCGTTAGATGGGTCCAAGCTTGCAAAAAGCTCGAAAATGGGTGAATGGGGAAGAGTACAAAAAGAGTGACAAGATGAATGGAACAGTAAGTAAAAACCCATGAATAGTTCCAGACGATATGATACACGAATTGGTTTAGTAAGGTACCTAACCTTGCTTAAGGGAAAGGATAAGAGTGATGCTGAGAATAAACAAGCAGTGTTTACACAAGGAAGAAAGTACTCCAGTGTATTGAAGGTAAAACCGATGATGTTACAACAATAAGTATATGGTATTTATACTTACAAACTAGGATAACTTACCTAAAAGGGAAAAGATAAAGAGGACATTTCCTAAAAGGGCAATGTATATGTTACAAAAGGGCAAAAATGAATATATAAGAAAAATAATCATTGGTGCTATTGATTTTACATGTGATATTGTACATATAACGATGCAGCATTGGCGGGATCATTAGGAGATGTGGATAAAAAGTATGGACAAATGGGCTTGGTCGAGTAGGGATGGCTTAATCAGTCCGGATTCTCTCTCTTGACTTTTCGACAATGATGATACCGAATGATTGGGTGGTTCGGCAATAGAGAGTAATCGTTAACTCGGCAATAGAGAGTAATTGTTAACTCGGCATGCCATAGAATAAAAGGCGGTCATACAACATGGCATTAGAGGTGACTCGGCAAATAAGTATTTGGCTTCAGCAGGGGTTGGTTGGAACACGAGGATTTGTTGTGCCGGCGCCTTTAGTCCTCGAGCTTGGCTGAGGGTCAAGGGTCCTGTAACTTAATTCCCATAATTCCTTTTAGATTGTTTTGGATTTAGGATCAAATTTGAATGGTGTTTGTTCAGTCCTCTATTAGGGTGATATGGACTAAGGTCGACAATGTTGAAGGTATCAGAAACCCCATAGTCCTCATGTAGCTCTAACTTGTAGGTGTTGTCACTGATTTTCTGAAGGATTCTAAAAGGTCCTTCCGCTCTTGTAGATAACTTGTTCTTCCATTTGTTGGGAAACCGTTCCTTACTGAGGTGTAGCCATACCAAGTTTCCTAACTAAAATTGTTTAGCTGACTGACCTTTGGTTTTTTCATGCATTCTTCTAGCAATTTAGTTGATGTGCTGAGTGACCTTATCATAGATGTGTTGAAGGAATTGTACCCTAGCCGAGGCGTTAGGGCCTTCTTGTGCAGGCGCGGGTATAGCAGCATGGTTGAGGGGAAACTCGGGATTGAATCCATAAACCACTTCAAAGGAGGTCTGCTTGGTGGTGTCATGTATGGTTCGGTTATAAGCAAACTTCACCAATGGTGAGCAGATGTCCCGGCCAGCTAAGTTCTTACCTATTATAGCTCGGAATAATGAATCTAAAGTACGATTAACCACCTCTATTTAGCCGTTGGTTTAGGGTGACATGAAGTGCTGAAGAGTAATTTGGTTCCTAGCCGATGCCATAGGGTTCTCTAGAAATGGCTCAAGAACTTTGGGTCTCTATCGGAAACTACACTTTTCAGCACACCGTGTATCTGTACAATCTCCTGTAAGAAAAGAGAAGCAATAGCCGAAGCATCGTTAGTTTTGGTGCAAGGCATGAAGTGTGCCATCTTACCGAACTGATCTATGATGACCATTATAGAATCTTTTCCCTGGGCAGTTAGTCTATGCTTAGTTTAGTCTACAGCCTCGTTGGAACAAGTAAGGGCATTGCCTTCCCTTGTTCGGCTTGGTATTTGGCCTTTTTGCATATAGCACAGCTTTTGACCACTCGGTGTACATCTCTTTGCATTCCTGGCTAAAAGAATCGACTATTCAATAGTCCATAGGTCCTCCTTTCTCTAAAGTGTTTGGAGAGTTCGCCGTTGTAGGCTTCTTTGATTAATAATTCTCGCAGGGAATAAGTCGGCATGCACCATTTCTCCCCTCGGAACAGATAGCCATCGTCCACATAATACTCATCTACTATCTTCCCATCCATGCATCGCAAAATTATTGGTTCAAAGTATGGATCCTCAAAGTTTTATTCTTTGATACTCATAATACCAAATAGTCTATTCTGAAGTTCCGACAAGAGCGTATGCCTCCTTGAAAGAGCATCTACAACTACGTTACTCTTTCCTTGCTTATATTTGATCACAAAATTGAATCCTTCAAGGAATTCCACCCATCTCGCCTATCGCTTGGATAGTTTGGTCTGACTTCGGAGGTACTACAATGACTCGTGGTCAGTATATATGATAAATTCTCTCAGTAGTAGCTAGTACTGTTACACTTACAATGCTCATATTAGTGTTAAGAGCTTTTTGTCATACATGGAGTAAATTAACTGGAGTCTTCGGAGCTTCTCACTGTGGAAGGCAATTAGTTAACCTTCTTATATCAGGACAGCGCCTATCCCAATACCTGACGCGTCGTACTCTAGCCCAAAAATTTTGTTGAAGTCAGGGAGCACTAACACTAGGGTAGAGGTCAACTTCTTCTTTATCTCGGCAAAACTCCTCTCCTCCTTTTCTCCCCATCGGAAGTTGATATTTTTCTTCGTTAATTTAGTAAGTGATATAACGAGGGTACTGAAGTTCCTGATGAACCTTCAGTAAAACGAAGCTAGTCTATAAAAACTTCTCACATTGGCATAAGTAGAAGGGATCAACCATTCAACAATTACTCAGATCTTTTCATCATCAACTCACAAGCCTCCTTCACTGACTACATAGCTTAAGAATACCACTTCCTCTTGGAAAAAGCAACATTTCTTTAGGTTATCGAATAATCTCTCGGTACGAAAAATATTTGAGACTATTCTGATGTATTCACAGTGACTTGGCATGTCGGTATTGTAGATCAGGATGTCGTCGAAGTACACCATAACACACTTCCCGATGAGATATCTTAGCATATGGTTCATAAGCCTCATGAAGGTGCTCAGGGTATTCGATAAGCCAAAGGGCATGACCATCTACTCGTAAAGTTTATGTCGAGTCTTAAACGCAGTCTTCCACTCATCTCTTAACCTCATGTGGATTTGATGGTAGCTAAACTTGAGATTAATCTTGTTGAAAATTTTGGCTCCACTTTGTTAATCCAACATGTCTTCTAGCCTCAAGATTAGATACCTATATTTGATTGTGATTTTGTTTACGGCTCGACTATTAATACATATCTGCCAGGTTCCATCCTTCTTCAGTACTAGAAGTGTAGGCACAGCACAAGGGCTAAGACTCTCTCTCACGAATCCTCTTTCCAGCAACTCATTGACTTGATGTTGAAGCTCAGAAGCCTGCTCAGGATTCATGTGATAAGCTAACTTGTTCGGAAATGTGACACTGGGTACTAAGTCAATGTAGTGCTCTACGCCTCAGGTCGGGGGCAACCCTTCAGGTAACCGTTCTAGGAATAGGTCGGCATATTTGTCCAATAGTTCCCTTACCTCCCGAGGTAAATCGTCCTGTTCCTTCATTTTCAATAGTTGCCTGAACAACAGGAGGGTCGGCTCATTAGCATTAATGGCCTCTCGGAGCTCGACTCTACTCATCACTAGAGCCTTCTTCGATCTGCGAGCAAGTTTCATCTATAACTTGTGAACTTCTCCTAGCAGTATCGAATTTAGCACGATCCTCCGATTATCTTTCTTGAGCATGTAGGTATTCCTATAACCGTTATGGATAACTCTCCTATCAAATAGCCATGGTCTTCCTAACAACGCGTGGGAAGCGCACATGGGCAGTATGTCGTAGAGAATCTAGTTGGAGTAATTGTCGATAATGATTGACACCGGTATTTGCCGAGTGACGTATAATGCTCTCTTCTCACTCAACCAGTGCAACTTATACGACTTTGGATATGTAACAGTCGGCAACCTCAGTTTTGAGACTAGGTCACTGATATCACATTGGTATAGCTCCCATTGTCCACGATGAGGGCACGCATCTGTTCATTCACCTTGCAGGTGATATGAAATAAGTTCTCTCTTTGCTCCTCCTCTTATAAGGGTTCTACGCTCATAGTACGTTGGACAACCATGAGTAGTTGGTCCAAGTCCTTAGCATATACATCTTCCTTAATCAACTCTTTCTCAGCATTCTCCTTCTTGGCAGGAACCTTCTCCTCCTCGGGTTCCTTATTCGTACTCTTTACGTTTAACTTCGGGATGTCTCTCTTAATAACCATCGTCCTTCGGTTTGGGCACTGAGTAGCACTTTAAGCATTTGATCTAGCTAGTCTTCCTGTTAGACCCTTTCTTGCCAGACCCTTGCCCCTTCTCATACATTCGGGTAGGTACTACATCTTTAGGTTGGCTTTTCTGCTCGGCTCGATACTCAGCAAAGTCAGGTTACTTGCTTTTCCTAGTCGGCTAGTCGGCATTTGAGACATTGCTCGGCTTCCTCTTCGCCTCTTTATATACTGGGCAATCCTAATAGCCTCATCCATCATGTCAAATCGTTGGAGTTCCACAATGTCTTGGATGTCTCCTCTTAACTCACTAACAAATCTTGAGATTGTTCGAGTTGGTGGTTCTTCTACTTCACATTGTATCATAAGCATTTGGAATTCCTAAACATACTCATCAACAGTTTAGTTTACTTGTTTCAGCTTCTGAAGTTGAGTAAAAGTATCTTGGAGATATGTTTCCAGTACAAATTTGTTTCTAAGTACTCTCTTCATCTCAAGCTAAGTATTAATCTCTTGGTACCAGTCTCTTCTTCTCATGGCTTGAAAATTCTTCTACTACATAGCGGCATATCTGGAAAATTCAATAGCAGTAGTCCTCACTTTCTTATAATCCTCATATTGGTAATAATCAAACATATGCTTTACCTTCTCTTCCTAATTCAAATACTCATCAATATTACCAGATTTATTGAAACTCGAAATTCGAAGCTTTACATGGTCGGATGCTCTAGGGATTCGTACATGCTCCTCTTCAAAATACTCTTCTTTTTCCTCATCAAGCTCTCTCAAGTCTATCCATTGCCTTACTCATCCACCAACTCCTCCACCTCGAACTAGCCTAGCTAGGTTCTAACCTCTAACAGGTTGAGCAACTTGTTGAGTGTTTTACGTAGCTTTAGTGGGTCGGCAAGACAGTGCATAAATAGCTCAGGTCAGATTTACTAGGAGGTTAGCTACCTCATCAAACCTCTCGTCAATGCTTTTGAAAGTTCCCTAAGACTGATGCCTATGGTGGACAACTCGACTATCATCACTAGTACTAATATTCATATTTGGGTCTATCATTTTTTTTTCATAGATTCAGAATTTAAACAAACACTTCAAAAAGTGAACAGCTAATAACACAATAGTCAAATGAATTCAATAACTGACTCTGTTTCATACAGGAAAAATGGAGCATAACAGAAATTTAAGAAGAACTAACTTTAATTTACACAAAACCTTCGCTTTGCTACCAAGATGGTGCAAACCATGACTAAGAACAGATAAGGCCAGTCGCTGGATTGGTCCAAGCTTGCAGAAAGCTCAAAAATGGGTGAATAGGGAAAGGTATGAAAAGAGTGATAAGATGAATGGAATAGTAAGCAAAAACCCACAAACAGTTTTAGAGGATATGATGCATCAAAGGAACTCCCAAGGACTTACAGTATAATTTGATATGACGTACAAATTGGTCTAATGAGGTTATTCGCTACCTGAAGTTGCTTAAAGGAAAGGATAAGAGTGATACTGAGAGTAATAAACAGTGTTTACGTAAGGAAGAAAGTACTCTAGTGTATTGAAGGTAAAACCAATGATCTTATAACTACAAGTACAGGGTATTTATACCCACAAAGTAGGGCAACTTGTACAAAAGGGAAAAGATAAAAAAGACATTTCCTAAAGGGGCAATGTAAATATTACAAAGGGGTAAAAATGAATATACAAAAAAAAATAATCATTAGTATTACAGATTTTATATGTGATACTATACACGTGATGATGCGGTGTTAGTGGGGTCATTAGGATATGCAGACAAAAAGTACAGACAGATGGGCTTGTTCGAGTAGGGATGGCTTAATTAGTCCGAATTCTCTCTCTCAGTTTCTCGACAAGGATGATGCTGAATGATTGGGCAGTTTGGCAATAAAGAGTAGTCGTTAACTCGGCATGCCACAGAATAAAAGGCGTTCATATGACATGGCCTTAAAGGTGACTTGGCAAATAAGTATTCGGTCTCAACAGGGGTTGGTTGGAACATGAAGATTCATCGTGCCAGCTCCTCTAGTCCTTAAGCTTGACTATAGGTCGAGGGTTCCGTAGCTTGATTCCCATCACTAGGTCTGGCCAAGGATGTCTATAAGGTAGTGGGTTGTTGTGAAGTGTGTAAGCGTACTAAGGGGAAAAGAGAACCCTATAGAGAGTATGTACCTCTACTAATGCCTACCTTACCATAGGCCGATCTCAACATGGACTTTGTCCTAGGGTTGCCCTAGACATCTAGGGGGAAAGATTCTATCTTCGTTGTAGTGGACCGTTTTAGCAAAATGGCGCACTTTATTCCATGCCATGGGACTAACGATGCTTTATATATTGCTGACTTGTTTTTGCAGGAGGTTATCCGACTATATGGAATATCGAATACTATTGTCTCAAATTGAAACACAAAATTTTTGAGTTATTTCTAAAACACTCTTTAGGAATAAACTAGTGTTTAGCTCTAATAGTTACCCTCAGACTGAAGTGGTGAATAGGATACTAGGCAATCTGCTTAGAGCTATTATAGGGAAGAACTTAAGGGATTGGGATCTGTACCTACTAGTTGTGAAGTTTGCATACAACTAAACTGTTCATAGTACTATAAGGAAGAATCCATTTGAGATCGTCTATGGACTTAACCTAACCTTTCCCTTGGACATGATTGGTAACCTAACAGTTACTAAAGAGAGTCAATCCGAAGTTGATCGCGCTCGAAAATTACATGAACTGCACCAGTTTGTAATAAAGAAGATTGCCAAATTCAATTAGAGCTAACAAGAGATTGGTAGTCGAAGCCGCCAAAATGTTTCTTTCTAACCAAAAGACCTAATATGGATTCACTTCAGTTGAGAGTGGTTCTCACACTTAAGACAAAGCAAACAACCCCCCTCAAGCTGATGGCTTCTCACACCGTAAAATAGTAGAGTTTTAACAATCCCCCCGTATAAACCATTTTAAGATAGAAGCTAGCTATACAGCCGCTATCTTAGACCTGATTTACACAAGGCATCTACGACTAACCCTCTTTGAAATAGACAGTTCATAATTTAAATAAGTTATTTACTTATGAACTTAAGAAAAGTATATACTTGCATTAAAATAATCTGAGTATCTTACAAGATTTAGCAATCTAGCCATAATTTAATTGAGTAATTTGTAAACTAATGTTAAAAGCTTTAAAATAAATCTAACTAGAAAGTGTATTTAGTCTTCAGTTTATATCTTGACTTCCCAAGATCCTATAGTTGCTAGCTTCAAGGTTGATATAACCCGCTTCCTAGTTAGCACTTACAATAACGTTTATAGGGATATGAGTAACCATAGCTCAATAAGTTAGGACGAAGAATTAAAACTATACCACAAACACAGACTAGGTTACTAACCAAATTATAATTATTAGGTACAATGCATGTTTAAGTAAATACCATCGCATGACGTTGTTCGGCCTGTTGTGAGATTAGAGAAATTATGCCCACTCTAATCCGGGTTGAGGAGTTGTTGTTAATGCAACATCTTACAACCAAACCCAATCTTGTGTAATGGAGACACTGCTTCTCCCGCGACTACTTTTGAACCATTGACTTCATCCTTGCCGCAACCTCCTCACTTATCACTTAGTTCGGTTAAGGATGAAGAAGGGACCAATTATGCTATTCAGCGCTATCCCTTTTGAAGGAGTCGGTATTTGGCCAGAGAATTGTAAGGTTCTCTTAATGGGTAGCTATGCAAGTTCGATTTATGTTTACAGGTCGTATATTTGATTAGGTCCAGTTTAGTGTGATTAATCATTTCATATAAATCATACAATACAAACTAAGCAGTAAATCAAAATCATATCATTAGCTTAGAACAAGCACAATTAAGTGTAATTTCAAGCCTCCAAAATATAACACTGTATTAATCCCAACTTACCTCGACTCCTTGTATGCTCACTCGAGGTGGGACTCATTCAGTCCATCACCAATGATCCTTATAGTACCAACAGTGTCTCAATTTTCCTATATTTATTATAGGTTTTTTTTTTATCCCATAGCACTTATTTTTATTTTTGGTTTAGTGTTTAATATGTCTAATTATTTGGGTTCTCAAATCGTTTACAATTATTCTTGGTTTGGGGCTAGGTTCTGGTTCAGTTTTTGTATTGATTTCTAAATTAGGTTGTAGTTTAATTTCTAGTTTAGTATCTAAGTATAATTTATACACGAATCCTAGAAACTCATTTCAACCCATAATGTGAAATTAATCACATTGCTTCCAAGTATCTTAGATATTATAATTACCCATAATCAATATTTTATTTTACCCGACATACTTAAACTTTTATTAATGTAACGAATTTATTCCTGATGTGAGAAATTTTTATATTTTTCATATAATTACCTAAATTTAAGTTTTCTATCAAATTTATTATATATTCTTGTTATTAGTATAATATCAATTTTTATTTTAATATCTTCTATTTATTATATTTCCAATTTTTGCATATTTTGTATTATTATCTATTATGTATATAATACACGTCTAATATTTCTATCACTCCAATTATCATCTCCCAACATTAATTAACATCTTAAAATATATAATTTTATCCTAAATCAGATTTTACTCATAATTACCCTAATTTACAAAATTATCTTAAAAAACACCATTTTTACCTATTACGTAAATACTAAATAATACCCTAATAATTATATCTAACACCCTAAATGCTACAAATATCATATTTCATCAAATTTGAATATTCTAAAACATATAATTATGTATTAAATCAGTAATTAACAATTTAACAAAAAATAACCCATTCTATACATCATTTTAAGGCTTAAAAATTTCGAAAATTCATTTTTGAAAAATGGTTTTGTAGCATTATTTTATATCACCTAAGTAGTCTATACAAAAATTTTAAGTTTAAAACTACATTCCTAAGCCTATTTATTTCTAAACTGAACAAAGTTCGAGTTTGTATGGTTTCTTAAGGACAATATAATTCTAAACAAAAAATCATTAAACTAAAATTTTTCCCTAAATCCACATACCATAAAACACCATAATAATAAATTTCATAATTTTCTGAATAAAATTAATAATTTTAATAAATTTCATAAAATCTAACTAGAATTGGACTTACCTAACCGTTGGGATTCCAGCCACCAACGGTGGCCTTAAGGGTGTCAGCCAAGTTAAGCGGTGGTGTTGGAGTGGTGTGGTGGTGGCCGTTTGTTTTCAGGTGGCCGTCGGGTATGAGTTTCTTTCTAAAGCCCTAATTGCACATATTTTTCCTAATTTTTGTAAGAAAACCTTAACTTTTTCTTTTTGGTGCTCTCTCAATTTTTCTGGATTCCCAACTACCTAAATGAACTTCTACAAAATTTTGAGTATTTATAGGGCTTTAGGAGATTTTTTATACGTTATCCTCTTCCAAATTTGTTTTTTGGTTGGCTTAATTTAATTGGTTGATTTTTCTCTTTCTTCCCCCAACTGCCATGACCCACTTTTGGACTTTTTCTTAATTTTCTATAATTTTATTGATATTTTATTAATTAATTATGAATTTTATTTAATTAATTAACCTTATTTTAACATATTTAACATATTTTAAGTAATTATGCGTATTTCTACCTACATGTAAATTAATATATAGTACAAATAAATACTCCTAAATAAAATTTAAGTTATTTTATGATTTTTAATGTTCATATAATTTATCTTTAGTGATTCGTAAGTTATCGGAATGCATTTTACGCATTGTCGATAAATAATCAGTAATATACTTAAAATTTAGAAATTTTATATTTTTTTATTTTATTACTTATTTTCTTAAATTCGAACTTACGGGATTACTATTACTAATATTTCTAACTTTATTTGATAATTTAGTCTTGATCAGATCTTTTGACCAATCACCTTAAATTTTACAAGTCATACTCCGAATAGCTAATTGTGGGTCTTATACGGCCTATTCAAGGTCTTGAAGAAAATCAATCGCAAAGCTTACCAGATCAAGTTACTTGATGACTATGATATCTCCTTTACCTTTAATGTGTCTAATCTGATTTAACATCAATTTACAGAAGACCCTCTAAGCGCCCTAAAAGAATAAGCAAAAATTGCTTTAGATTTGAGGACAAATTTTTTAGACCCTTGGGCAGATGATAGGAATCAATCCTCTAGATCGATCACAAGAAGCCAAGTTAGAGGACTTCAAGGGCTCATATGAAAAATACTAGTTTTAAGCCATAGTTGAGATAAGGACTCCTATCCCGATTCGACCTCCAGTCAACCTGTCTACCAGATCCTTACATGTGTTCAACATGTTCTTACCCAACAGCGAAGTCCTAACTCAAAAGATAGCTTAGAATTAGTCGAGCCGAGCTCTTGACTTGATGTACTGGCATCTGATTTCAAGACAGCTGACCTTTTCGCTAGGATGATTGGCTTCCGACCTGATCCAAATCAGGTCAGCCTTTGATTACTAGCACTTCCTATTTTTGCCTATGTTATATCATATTTCTAACATACAGCCATCAAGCGATACGTTCTTTCTAATACAATGTTCCAGAATGATTCTTTTTTTCCATACTGGATATTATTTATCCTTTTTATCCTTTTTTGGTATGATTCATGTAACATAATTGTAAACTACCCTTTTATTTTTTCATAAGTGTAAAATAACCTTAGTGTGCATGTATATAAACCCCCGCTTTCCTTATACACAAATATTCAACTTTTAATACAGAATTATATACCTTGAGCAACCTTAGTATTTTCGTTATCATTCAACTCTTATTTATTCCTTTTAGTAAGGAGTAGTGGTGAGTATCCTTTCAATTTGGAACGGTGTGTCACATTTGGAGGATTGTTGGCTGAGTATGATCGAGTAGTGTGTCATATCCATTCGGTAACTTCCCAGACCTTGATAACTTTTTCTTTATTTCTTTCCGGTTCGTTTCGTTGTGGTGCTTCTCCATGTGCTCGACCTTGGAGACGCATCACTTAGTCTCCTAATCTTATTTGGAGTCTTTTAGCCATTAGAGGCCTCCTTTAGTTGGTTACATTGTGTTCTATGCTTAGGCCAAGGACAACCGGTCACTCCAATATTTAAGTTAGTTATGAATATTTGGAGAATATGAGAGCTTAAGAGCAATTAGGAGGTTTAAGTATGCAAAGGATTAAGTGGTTTATCGTTGGGCAATGGTTTTGTATTTATAAGGGAGTAACGTTGGCAGTTGGAGAGCGAATAATTGGTAGAGCCATTTTTATAAGTTTTGGAGAATGAGATCATGGTCTCTAATGTGCCCCAGATATATAGGAGGTGGTTGCTTGACTTGTTCTCCTAGTCTAATCCAGAGTCTTTTAGCCGTTAGAGGCCTCCTTTAGTTGGTTACATTGTGTTTTAGGCTTAGGCCAAGGATGGCCGCTGTGAGTCATACCAAGGTCGGGACAAGCTTGGAGAGCCTATGTCCAAAAGACGCTATCAACAGGAAGATAAGAGTAATATTAAGTTTTAGCATTCTACAATATATGGATGCCTTTTTAGGGGTGATTATTTTTCTTTATAATCCTGCTTAGATGGTCAAAACACATTATCTAATGCTTTTAGAATAAATAAACCACTTTAGTTAAGTTTATTGTACATATCTATGCAAAAAAAAAGAAAAGATAAACGACATCAATGTTTTTAACATGTATTAGAAGATAAAATAGATTTTAGTAATTTTTCTTAATGTTATTGAGGTAAAAGACGTGGTTTTATTATAATTGTAAGCCATAAAGATAAGCTAAGTAACTATAGGATCGAATTTAATACATAAAATTTAAGGCGATCGGTTAAAGGATTCGATTAAACCTAAATTATAAACTAAAGTTAAAAATATTAGTAAAAGTAACCTTATAAGTTTGAATTTAAGAAAATAAGTAATAAAATCTAAAAATTTCAAATTCTAAGTTTATTACTTGTTATTGATCGAAAGTGTCTAAAATACATTTTGATAACTAATAAATTATTAAAGATAAATTATTTATATATTAAAAATCATATAATAACCTAAATAATATTTAGGAGTGTTTACTTATACTTCATATGTATTTACGTGTAGATAGAAATACGCAAAATTACTTAAATTGCCTAAAATTTACTAAATAATTAAAGAAAATTATAAAAAAAACTAAGGAAAAATTAGAAAAAAATCAAGGACATAGGGAATGACCTAGACCAAGTCGTGGCAGGAAAGGGAAAAGAAAGAAAATATTAACCAATTAAAAACAAACACTTAAAAAGCAAAAATAGTAGAGATATGAGCCTTGTCTTATCCAAATTAATGTACTATAATTGCTTTAAGATCCTATAAATAGCAAGAAAATTTATAGAGCTCATTTGGTTAGTTGGGAATTGAAAAAAATTGAGAGTACCGAAATTGAGAGGGAAATTAGGGGTTTAGAATTTTTTTGCCCAAATTTGTACAGTTAAAGCAAGTAGGGCGAACCCAGACATCACGACCACTTAGAACCGAACCACCACCACCACCCCACTCCACATCGATCGTCTAGATTGGCCAACACACCTGAATCGGTGTTAGAGGCCAAAAAGCTCTTGAACCAGGTGAGTCTCAAGTCTCCTCCAATTTTGCAAAATTCCTTAAAATTATTAATTATGTATAAAAAATTATGAAATTTATTATTTTAATATTTTATTGTATTTAGATTTAGGAAAAAGTAGTGATTAAGTTTAATCATGTCTGTAAATATAGGGTTTTTAAGAAATTGGACAAAATCAAGCATCTTTATAATTAGAAATAAACAGGTTTAGGGGTATAGTTTAGAGCTCAATTTTTTTTTTTCTGTAGAATACTTAAGTAATGTAGAATAATGCCATGAAGCCATTTTTTAAAAATTAATTTTCAAAAATTTTAAGTAATTTTTTAGCCTTAAAATGATAAGAAAAATATGTAATTTTGGCTTAATTAAGTGATTAAATGACTAATTATTGACTTAGAGGGTAATTAGATGTTTAAGGATGTTAATCTATGATGTGGAAACCTAATTCTAACATTTGGAATGTTAATTGTAATTAATATGGGAATTATGTGGTAATTGTAGGAAATTTAGTAATATGTGAAGTTGGGATTTTAATAAATATGAAATAATGGGTTAAATTATATAATATAATAATAATATCAGTACAAAATAAATCTGGTATAAAAATTAATTTTAGGTAATTAGATAAAAATATAAGATTTTCTCACATTGGGAGTAAATCTTAACTAGGATTAGAGTGTACCGGATAGATTATAATACTAAATTAAGACCTACTATAATGTTAGAATACTCGATCTTAATGTGATTAATTTCACATTAAGATTTGAGCATATTTAGGATTTCTTGTAGTTGAAAACAATTTAGAACCAAAACTGTAATCTAATTTAAAAACCAAATCTCGAGCTAATGTAGAATAAATTGTTAGTAAATAATAGGTATATATAGAGAAGTGAGTTAAATCATAACTTAAAATATATATTATCAAAGTATAAGTACTAAAAAGACGTATTTATATTATAAGATACATGAAGGCAAACCAACCAGCAATTAAGTGATTGAATGACTGAGAATTCCAGGTAAGTTGGGTTTATTACTTCACAGTATTTAGAGTACTAGTTTAAAGTACTCGGAGACTTAGGATTATGTATGATTGTGATTGTAAGTAGTTTTATGCATGTACTTGCATATCTGACTTTGTATTGGAATTTGTGTTGTGATTGATAATTGTTATGACTGGATTGGTGTGAAATTGTCTGAACACCTTCAATTGAACCTAATCTTAATCGACCTTAATGCTTTAAATTGTCATGTATTGCAATCCTTTAGGAGACCATTAGGATTCTCCAATCAAACACCGACACCTTCAAAAAAGATAGCGCTGGATAGCAATTTGGTCTTTTCCTCATCCTTAGCTGAACTAAGTGATAGAAGAGGAGATCACGGTAAGAATAAGGGCATTGGTTCGAAGGATAATCTTAAGAGGAGTGGTGTCTCCATTGCACAAACCTGGATTTAGTTGTAAGTTGTTACATAATATGAGAACTCCTAAGCTGGATTAGAGCGAGTGAAATTACTCTGATTTTGCAACGAACTAGACTATGTTATGTGATGACACTTGCTGTTGCATTGCATGAAAATAATTACTTGATAATCTTGTTTGTATTTGTATATAGGTGTGAGTCTCTAATTCAACTTACTAAGCTGTAGTTACTTATATCCATATAGATCCTTTTGTAGGTCTTGACTTCTGATTACTCTTACTAATATATTGCCTTACAACTATCCGGAAGTTACTTCTCTTTTGAAGTTTGAGGGTGTGAGGATCAATTTGCCTAATAAGTTAATTTATATGTAAAGTCTCACTAGCATTTTTAAGACTGAAAAATTGATATTTGATATACAAACCAGCCGACTGTTATAATATGATGTAGAATCACTTGAGAATTCTACAATAATGTACATGTAATCATATATATATTGACTTAAAGTTTTAATACTTACTGTAACTTTAGATAAATTCTTAATTGAACAATATATTTCAAAGCGAGGAGTCGTTGACGTCTTGTGTAGATTATATATATGATAAGCATTGTGAGGCCAGTTACTATCATAGAATAGTTTACACAGTGAGACTGTTGCGATTCTACGACTTCGGGGCGTAACAATAATTAGATTTATTTTTTCATTTTTAGGATTTTATTAGATTGGTATCTTATTTATGGAATATCAAATCTATTAGTTTACTTTTTGTTATTTAATTTTTTGAGTAATTATTTGATAGTTGTTAGAATAAGCTTATACCGGAGTTCATATTTGACCTTTTTTTTTTCCTATGAGTAATTATAAAATAAAGAAATATTTCTCATGTGAGTGTGGTAATTAAGGGTGGGCAAGGTTCGGTTAGGTACGGTTCTCCCCCTTTCTGAACCGAACCTAATATAATGGTTCAGTTTTTTTTTTTTTTTTTTAAGTTGAACATAACTATATGGCTCGGATTATAAACTTTTCGAATCTAATTAAAACCGATTCAGTCTGATTCCATTCACGGTTTGAATTATTTGTGTCAAATTTTCATTAAGTATTTTTATCTCCAATAAATTTGAAATTTCAGATGGAATTCACTTTACTTAATCTTAATAATTAATATAAAATTAAGATAAAAAATAACAAGATCTGAAAATTTTGATAAAAGTTATGAAAATTGATGGAAAAAAAATGAAAAAAGTACAAAATAATTTTATGAATTTTTTTTTGTTTAACTAAATGGTTTGGTTCGATTCACTTCAGAACAGTACGGTTCGGTTTGGTTTGATTCTTCAAATGGAATCGTAAACCAAACGATTTGTGAAAAAATCAAAATTTCGATTTATGCTTTGATCCGTTGTTTGCGATTTTTTTGCTCAGCCCTAATGGTAAATCCTTCCTCATTATGTGCACAACCGTCACAATTTATTATGTATTGTGAGAATATATAAATCATTAATAGCGTGAGGTCATCATTTAAAATTCAAAGAACCTCTTACGATGTGATGCCTTAGTAATAAATCCGATTTGATATTGAAGGCTACAAGATATATCTTGTTTAGATTGATTGTTCATTATCAAAAATTGAAAAAAAGCACATATTATTTATTTTTAATGGTTTCTTAGTGTTCAGAGCATATTTAATGTTTACATTACATTTTTTAATTGATTTTCATATTTTCCCACAAGTTTCATATCTCTATAATTTATTTTGCTTTCATTATCCTACATTGGAGTGGTGCTAAAGCCTATCTTTAGGTTTTTCTTAAAGCTTAGATCAACTTTCTTTCTTGGACCAACAGGGGAGAAAAAAAAAAAACTATTCGTTTCCCTTTCACCTTGAAAAAAAAAAAAAGAAGATTCTTCTTTGTTTCTTACCAAAAAGATAAAATGTTTGGGATTGGAATACTTGTAATGGCATAACTAACAATAGAGTAAACTCAACTAGGGGAATTCATATTACTAAGATGTTTGAGTGAATAATGTCCGCGGTTGAAGAAATTAAAGCCAAGTTAGATTACCATAATTTCCAACTTGTATATATTGACTGTTGACTTGATGTCCAAAGAATTCCTAAATCGCCCATCGGTGAAGAAGTTATAAAAACTGAAAACTCAGTCTCGCATACTGTCCTGAAAGACGACATAATATTTCCCTTGAATCGAGTTAGAGACTAAAAGCACATGAAATTATACATAGGAAGGAATAGAGGAGAAAGTTTGTAAGTCTTACGATTTTGCTTTAATGGAGAGATGCTGAAATCAAGCCATTTCCACTATGATTCAATCTTTAAACCCTATTGAGTCAATTTTTTATCCAAACTCATGAAAAGTCTATGGAAATCGAGAAGGAAATTAATTCAAGTAATAAACAATCTGAGTTTGTTGAAAAATTTTGAACACATGGATTTGAAATATATATATATATATATATATGAAACACGATGATTGTGAATAGAAAAATAGAAGACATCGTTTGCATTATTAAGGATTGGACGACTACATTTTAATAAACAGATGCTGTATTTGCATCTATTTACTAGACATGAAAAATTTCAAGTCATGGAATATTGATGGACAACAAGAAGAAATGTTATGCCATGATTTTAAAGATTAGTTTTTATAGATAGTAAGGATTCAAATGAAATATTAGAGAGGCGAGGAGGAATCATTTTAAAAGAGGAGGAATCACGTAAGTTAGAAGAAACAAGTAGGTTTTAGTAATTTTATTTTATTTCATGTTATTTAAGCTTGATATGATTTTATTATAATTAGATTTAGGATCTTATTTTTGGGATTTTATTACATTGGTATTTTATATATGGGATGTCAATTTTTTTTTTTTTTCTTTTTGGCCACGAAACAACTTTTATTGATAAAACTAAAAATCAATTCGGGAGTCTAGAAGAAACACCAAACAACGAAAGAAACCTTAAGGAAAATGGGGGCTGAGAGAAACTCATCCTCCTTTTAACTTGAGTAAAGGAAAACAGCTTAAAAGACTCACACAGTTGCAACCTATAACTAGCCAAAGGACATACAACTTCCACAAACAGTTATTTACCCCTTTGAAAACAAGAAATAACAGCAAAAGAGTCAAAGCTCAAAAACCGACATGTCTTTGCTGTTTATCCTTTGCCATCTTAATAGCTTCAACAATTACAGCAGCTTTGCCTCTTCAACAAAATCGAATTTTTTTCTTCTGCTTTCAACAGCAAACCATGCACATCTCTTACCACCAGCCCTATTCCAACGTGTTTATTGACGAAATCCAGCGTTGTAACTGAGTTTATTTTGACCTGCCCTTCAATTGGAGGAATCCAACTCACCCTGTCATTGCCAGATATCGACCCAATAAAGAAACCTGATGATTGTTGCTTCGACGAATCTCCCCGCAATTTGACACATTAGAGATCATAGAACTGTCTTCATCAACCCCCACGGCTAGAGCAGACCTACTCACCGACACATAGACTGATTCCGGAGCTAAATTTGAACATGCATTCAAATTAAAACCAGACCGCAACACGTGTTTCTATTTCGACAATTTTAACTCCTCTATATCCACTAAGGCTCGCTTCACTGCTGCAAATGGATTTGGTTATGAATGAACGAAAACTGCATTGCTTCTGTCCTAAATATGCCAACAAGTGAAAGCTAAGGATGAAGCAAACTCTTTTCCGCACCCAATAATAGGGCTGCACCTTTTCACCCAGGATAAAACCCAATCTTGCACATTTTGAATATAAACAACTGAAACATCTTATTAGTTTACTATGTTATTTAAATCGTAATTTCTTAGATTAGTATCGTTAGAAATTGAATTTAAGGTTTCTATTTAATTATTTTTTTTCTTAAGATTCTTAATTTTACATATGTTTTGAGCATAATAAATTTATATTTTATGTATGGATATAATAATTTCTAATAGTATTTTACATTATGATATTATATAAAAATCTATTTTTCTTACACAGTATTTATTATTTTTTTTATAATTAATTTTTTTTTATATTTTTTTCTATATTTAATTACTGTCCTATACTCTAAAAGATTCTATTAATTCTCAACTGCATTTATTTTCTTTCTTTGTCTCCCTCACCTCTTCTCTCCCCGCAATCAATCCCCGACCCCCACCCTGTGCGGCCCCCCTGCTCTCTACTTTTCCTCTCGCTCTGTCCCTCATCTTCCAAGATACACACATTTCAGCCGCCAATTTTACTTTTCCCCTCATCGATTTCCCTGGCGCCCTCTCTGTCGTCAGTCCCCTCCTCTCTCGTCCCTCTGCAATTCTCAGCCTCACCCCAATTCCCTATTTCAAGCTCAATTCTCATTTTCGCCCCAACTTCGGAAGTCGTTGGCAAGTTCGAATTTGTTTGGTATAATATTAACACGTCAGAATTCATTTTGTTTCCTCTTACCGTTGGTTGATTTGTCTCCTATTTCTCGCGTTCTAAAATTAACTTGGTAAATATCATCGATTAAATTTTTACACATATTATTTTACAAATTATTTATTTTATATTATTGTTTATTTTTGTTCCTATTCATGCCATTCGATAGTTCTCTTTTTAACTTAGATTCACGAACCATTTCTGATTTCATATTCAATATCGTACCATTAGCGTATATCTTACTATTAAATTATTTATTATCTTCATTGTTGTTATTGGTTTTGATTAAATATTATTATTATTTTAATTATTACTTTTATATCACTTACTTATTATGCTATATAATCTTACTTATGTAAGAGTTATTGTTAAAGTTATCTTATCATATTTTAGATAGTTAGTTATAATTATATATCTTGGGGCTGATTTTTATTTCTATCGTATTTAAGTTAAGTCATTATCTTCTATTTAATTATAAATTTTGTTAATAATCATATTTTATATGATAATCTTAAGTGTCGATTTGGTGTATTATAATACTATATTAATGTTAGTATGTCTTATTTTTTATATTAAGAGTATTTCGATTTAAGTATTTTCTTCACCTTAGTATTATGAATGTATAGTATATGTTATCATATATTGAATTATTGATTATAGATATATATATATGTGTGTTGGGGCTGAGTTTCTGTTTATTTATATAGTAAGTTAACGATCGTACTCTACGTATATTTCTATTACCAATTAGTATGCTATGAATCTTTATATTATTAGTACGATTTATTATTATTATTATTATTATTATTATTATTATTATTATTATTATTATTATTATTATTATTATCGATGTTTTCGTAATTTAATTATTTTATCACATTAATACTGTGTATATATGTGGCATATCATATATTATGTAGTATGTCCATTTTATTTGTTGATAATTACTTTGTCATTCCTTATGAGTTTTTACAAATTATATATTTTTTTCCAATAAGTACATATTGTTTATTTTACTATATTAGTTCGATAACTTATATGATTCGATACTCTATTTATGTGTTTATTTCATACCTTCTTTTATATATATAGATATATTATATACTTTAAGAGTTACTATAAAAGTGATCTCATATATATAGTTATGTCACTTTTTTAGTTTACTCATATTATGTTATTACTATTATTTGACTTAACGATTTCTTTCGAGACCTTAATTAAGTAGATCATAAGCTCTTAGATAATTTCTAGGTAGGACTTAGTTTTAGAATATTTAAGGGTTAACATGTTACTTGTTTTCTTTTAGATTCGTGGTGTTTGGTTTTTTTATCGAGGTTTGACTTTTGTTCGGGTCAAGATCAGAATATTGTATTCAATTTTGGAGTGATTTTAGATACATGGTGTTTGTTGTTGCTTATGCTTGCTAGGTTAGAAATGATCTAGTCGGACTAATTATATTCGGCCTAATTGATCTTCGTTATTGAGTTTGCTTGACCCACTTGCTCTAAGAGCTCGCAGTGGCAGATCCCTAGAGAGGCAACTGCTAATTATGTGTAAGGATTCCCTAGGGCACTAGTACATGTGACGAATTGGTTAGAATATTAGGTTTTGAACTCTGGTTTTTTGACGTAAAGAACTTAAAGGAAAATATATAATTAAATCCATCTATGTATGTGGGTAAAAACTAAATATGGCAGGGCTTAAATACCCCTTTATTATTTTGTAGGCCTAAATTGAGATAATTGTATCTTTGTATGTAAATTATTCATCTTGGCATGCATATGTGTTTGTATACCTGTATTGGGTTTTGACTCATTTTTTTCTTTTCTAGGTATCGGATCTGAGAACTTCCTTATTTATGAGGAGACGTTTGTCGACGACCTTCAGGAGGAGGATGTAGTCAAGTATCTATATTTCTATAATGACTAGATAAAGTGATATCTATGTTACTGATGGTTTATATTTTGTTGAGGATTTTGTATTTTGAAGAGGTGGACTCCTTTTGAAATCTGAGGACTTTAATTATTTAACTTATCTTGTGTTTTGGTTGTGAGTTGTAATGCTTCTAAACTCTTAGATTTTTTAGGTTATTATGAGGTTATGAGTGGGCACATTTTCCTACTCTCTTGCGGATTTTTATATATTTTATGGTATGATTCTTGATTTTTCGATTGTAGATTTAAAAAGCCTTATATAATTCGGATTAGCTGGATTAGCCGGATTATATTGTAACGCCATTTAGGGTCTTGGGACGTTACAATAACATTAGATAATAACCCAGAGGGCCAAAACAACAAACCAAACCATATGAGTTCATGAACATGATAAAAGTAAATGTTCAATAGATTCAACTTGATGATGAAAGTAACATAGAGGATTATTTCTAATGTTTCTTTCGAATAGATTTTCATTTGTAGCAACAGAATTAGTAAATATTCTCCAAAGAAAGTGTTTTATCTTTGCCATCACATTCAAGTTCCAAATTTTCTTTAACCAGGCCGTAGACGAAGACGATTTAGAAGCATGCAAATCCACTTTTAGCTTACGGAGCCTCAAATATCCGGAACGTACAGAATGGTTCCCATTGTTATTATATGGCTAAACAACTCTTATCATTAAGGTATTGATTTACAAAAGGGATATCCAAATGGCCCTTCTTTCCTCATTGGTAATGTTGTCCTCTATCATCCTCAAATCCCAAAAAGAGTTATCAAAAGACCTAATATCCCCAATTTTCAGACAGATTTGCTTGCTCCTCATCAGCACCAAATCTCAGCAATCTGTTTGTTGGCAAAATGGGAACCCAAGGCTCGTTCCAAATCTTAACTTGATCCCCTCTTCCAATTTGTCAAATGAAATTGTCCTTGATCAAGTCCCTTCCTACTAGCACGCCTTGCCAACACCATGAAGCTCTACTGCCCAATTTAGCATTCAAGAAGTTAGAATTCAAAAAGTAGACACTTTTCAAAACTTCGACCCATAAATCATTTGGCCTATGTAAAATTCTCCATGCCAGTATACCTTAAAGTGACTTGTGAAAGTCCACCAAATCAAGGAATCCCAAACCACCAAAAGATTTTGGTTTGGTTGATAAAGACCATTTTCTCCACTGAATTTTTCTCCTTTTAGCATCACCTCCCACCATCATGCTAGTGACCTCTTTACACCAACCCAAAGAAAAACAAAATACACTTATTGCATAGATCGAAATAGCAAAAGCGACAGACTTAATTGAAGAATCTTTACCACCATGCGACAGAAATAAATTCTTCCAGCCATGTAATTTCGAGGCAATTCCACTTTTATTAAGAAAGCACTTCCTTTTTTAACCCCAAATATCTCCTTGGCCTATTGTTCATATCAATGTTCGGCAGATTTGCATAAGCAAGTTTCTCTTCATTAAGTGTGCCCTTACTAAAATAAATTGAAGATTTATGAAAATTAACCAATTGTTCCGACGCCTGACAATACGTATTTATGCACCTTTTCTAAGCTATCAGATTATGTGGATTAGCCTCAACAAAAAACAAATAATCATCCGTGAAGAACAAATGTGTTAATTCCAGACTATCATTTTTCAGTTTGATTCCCTTGAGATATTCTAGCGAAATAATAATGGATAAGGCCTTATCAACCGGAATAAACAAATAGGGTGAAATAAGATCACCTTGTCTTAGTGTTGTTAAACTCGAGTTGACTTTTTCGGATCGACTCGGTTTGACTTAACCTATTCATAAAATTAGTTCAGATCATCCATTTCATTAGTAACTTTAATTCGATCAATTGACTCAACCAATCTAATTTGATTTTTAAAAGAACTCATTAGGTTTTTTTAGAGTTAAAATATATTATTTTCTCTTATATTTTTAAGAAAATATACTAATTTGCTAAAAAAATAAATATTGATAACAGAAAAATAAAAAATAAACTTTAAAAAGTTCTTAACTTTTAATTCTTAGGGATGTAAGAGATTTTAATTATTTTATACATAAATATAAATTATATTATAGTATTTTTATTGATCCCAAATCCATCCCGATTTGATCCTAGTTGGCTCTTTTGATCCTTAATCCCTTCTTATTTTCAACTCAATCTTTCAATCTCGGTTTGATAACATTATCCTATCTAATACTTCTAGTTGGGCTAAATGATCCTACTCTTTTGTGATTAATCAAGAGACGAGCTAAGGCAAGTCATAACCTACAAGGGATATCAAATTTATTATTTGCTTTTTTTGTTATTTTGTTTATTGGGGTGGTTATATAATAACTGTTAAATGAACTTATATCATAGGGATAATATTTGACCCTACTATTCTTCTATGAGTAGTCTATAAATTAAGTCATTATTGAAGAAACAATTATTTCTTAAGTGTAATACCTTTCTTCTCATCATGGTGTGAGCCATCATATTTATCATATTGTGTGAGGTTATCACAATTTATATTATGGTGCAAGGCCAGACGAATAACTGGTAGTATGAAACCATTATATAAAGTTTGAGAGCCTGTTATGATTTAATGTCGTAACAACAATTTCTTTTCTGCAGCACGAGACGAACAGATATGTCTTTTGTAGCTTATTGTTCATTATCAAATTTTTTTGTTAAAAAAAATTGTTATTTTATTTTTAGTGCTCTCTCAACATTTCCATCATATTCACTATTTAGATTACTTTTTCTAAATGGTGTTCATGTTTTCTCACAAGTTCCATATCTCATAATTTTTTCGCCTCAGAATCGGTGAAATGACTAATGTTAAAATGTTGTCTGCCAATAACAAGCAAATAAGAATCGTATTGATATGCCACACATATACTAGGATGTTTTTTCATCATTTAAATTCGATATGTATGTCAACGCTCTTGTGTGATGATAACGGCAATTGACTTAGAATATTTTAAGGTCTTCTCATGTTTTCATTTGGAGACTTTTTTTCCTCTTCTTTTCCAGGCTTTCTTCTATTTAATAAAGCAAAACTAGAAAAATAAATAACATTATTTGTGTTTTTGTCTTTATGCAAGCTCAAATCCTATGTTTTCTTCTTCTTCTTCTTTTTTTTTTAAAACAAATATATAATCTATATTTCATCATAAAGTTTTAATGTTAATGAACCATCATGTATCAACTTATATTAATTCCAACGGTTAATTCAATAAAATAATATTTATCAAATAAATTTAATTAAATAATATAATAAAAAATATCAACCGATCCTCATGACTGATGTCACCATGGTTAGGAAAGGATTAGAAACCGTTATAATGAAGGATGACATGACCCACCTTTCACCCTCCACCTATCCTAAAGTGACCACTAATTATCGTAGTTAGAGAGGGAGTTGTAGAGTCATGGGTCATGACCTATCACACTTAAACGACCACCATGGCCGACTATCTCTATGGTTATGGGATGGCTAGCCATTAATCATGAGGGGTTGCATAACTTCCCTGGTGGTGGATGATGATGGTTTGGTTATAATCAATTTTATTTTTTCAAAAAAAATTATTTTCTATAATTCTATTATTTTTCCTTAAATTATTTAACTAAATAAATATTATAATAGCAAAAATGAAAAAGAAAAATTATCTATGTTTTTGCCTTTTTTCAAGCAAGTGATTTGTGTTACTTTTTTAACAGAGTTGACTTGAATTTTATTGATAATAGTTAATGTTATTAGAAGAGAACTGATTGTCTCTAAATAGAGCTTCCGAGTTTTACAAATTAAATTCCTATATTTTATTCTTAACTCGGTTCAATAGGAAAGTGCACCTATCGTTTTATAGTATGGATAAGTATAGGGTCGTCTCCATTAGGAACGTCTATAAACACTAGTACTAATTAATCTTCTTATTATCTAGCAATCTAATTTATCAAGTAATTAATTATTAAAACTCTAAATTGCTGACTAAATTACACTAATTCACAAACTAATGCTACTAACACATTAGCTACAAAACAATTACTAACAACACATTTAACAATGCAAACTTGCTTCACCACTCAGTATGATCTTACCAAAATACTTTTCATCTTATCTATAGAAAATTACAGTAAGTATTTTTCTTAAAACTACTTACTTCTAATCTTAATTGTCGCTATTGGAATCACCTCCTAATTAATAGTCAACTCATATCGCATTAATGTCATGTTAATGTATTGATTCTTTTAAAAATGCAGTAACTTTCTTAATAATGTCTCTATTATCTTGTTCCAATGAACTAGGTCTATTCAATAGAATTGTCTCTCGATATATTTTATCGAAATCCATCCTAAGTCAATATCGCAATTCATCGAAATTAACATTTATTAAGAAAACACTATTTCATGTACTTATCATGCTAAATATGTAGCAAGTCCTGATATATAACTCACACATAATGAAGAAATAAAACATATCAATAAAATGCAAAAATAACAAAGAAATTAACATAGAACAAGTTAAGTAAAATAATACAACCCTGTTTTGAATTCTATTATAGAAATTTGACAAATACACTAATAACAAATTCCTGTCGTCTCTCTCGAGTAATTATGGAAAAGGTACAATGTACAACGCTTAGAAATTGTACTAAAAGAAAATAATCGAAAATACAATAGGTATGAAGATGTATAAATGGATGTATGACCCAATCTCTCTTTTTGTTGAAAATTGTGGCGTATTTATATTCTTTTCGTCAAAAGACTCGAAATATACTACTTCAAGACAACTTATAGCATTTAGACTCGTTACACGCACCAATTTGTGCGAAACGATTTAAAAAGAATCATCGTGTCCACCCTCATCAAACCTGTGATTTGGGGAGTGATCTTCTAGTCGCAAATATTTTACCTAATTACGCTCATGATTAAGAGCGTGATCATCCTTCTGAGGTGGAGTTACGATCGTGATGTATAGGTAGAAAAATAGCTTCCGCCTTGGTTACTCCTTGGATCACAGCCGTAATTGAGGGAGCGACGAGCATTGACCATTCAAATTCTTTTTTATCACGCTGGTGATGAGTCTTAATTGATCTTCTTTTAACATTATCCCTTTATCATTATTCCTTCATTATGGCCGTGACAGTTTTAAATCTCATTGTTCTTATTGAATTTTGTCTTTTTTACTTTTGAATCATTTGAAATTGATATATTACACAATAAATTACTAAGAACTTGAGAAATAAACATAATTATAATCAATTTATACTTAAATGTGTCTAAAAAGTATAGAGTGATTTATATTTATCAAGAACATATCAATATCCTATTGGTCTAAGATTACTGATTTATTAAAATAATATTATTGAATAAGTTTAAATAAGTAATATATTAAAAACAATTAAATTTTTTTGCAAAAAGTCAAAATAAAATAGAAAAAGCATCATGAGAGAGAGAGTGAGAGTGATCATGAAATCCCGGACGTGGAAGTAATCAAAAGCGGCGAATCTAAACCATGTCTCGTCCAGAAAAGCTTGTCTCAAGTAATAGATGGCCCCTCCAACCAACGACCAAGGCAAAGCTGTCATCCTCCGCAGCATTCAAAGCTCAGATAACATGTCTGGATGACAAACCATTGTCTATTACTTGAGTAATATCAGACTGAGCTTCCACTTTATTAGAATAAACTGATTTAAACTGTTCATTCTTATGCTTATAAATTATATTGAGCTCACCCATCCCAAAATTCCAATTCTAGAACCAGTTTGTTTATGAAGGGGCTTGCTCACGTGAGTTACCTGTACCTGTATGTAGATTGTATGATAAGATTTACTTATCATGATAGATCACAACCTATAAATTATTGTGATCATTTTCGAGCTATCTTAATGGTAGGAATAGTTAGAAAGGGGTCATAGGTCCTCCACATTTTCTAAAAATTTTTTGTTACTTTTTTCTTTTCTTTTTTTAGTTTTTTACAATTTTTTTTATTATTTTTTGATATGGTACTCATTTAAATTGTTTTAATATTATTATCTTATTAAATCAATCATCTTAGATGAATAGGATGTTGACTTGTGTTCTCTAATAATATTAATACTTATTAGTCAAATTCAGTTTTTATTTATGAGAAGGATTAACATGGGTCAACGGAAATGGATCCTATAAAATATTTTGGTAAAATTACAAATTCAATAGTTAAAATTATTTCAATTTTTGAATTATCAAATGATATCATCATGATATTATTATTATTATTATTATTTTTGCAATATCAATCATTAATTACACGTGTTTACATTTTAAGAGGATAATTTTAGAAAAATAACTTTAAAAAATCCAGATCCTAGGTCAACTATCTACAAATTGAAAAAAACCATAGGTAAATATTTTTGGGTAATTTTTCCTTAATAATATCATTTTTGTTACATGGAACAATTGAAAGCTGGTAAGTATTTTTCAATTAACATTTACAAATAGTGTTAAACATAAATCGTGTATTTATTAAGAAGAAAAAGTGATGCTTCTGGGCTCTTGGGTCAAATTCTGGTTTTCCCAGCCCACCGTCATGTTTTTCTTGAGAAGTGTCATGCCCACTTGGCTCACTTACTCTCCGATGCTAGGCCCTTATTAGATCCGAGCTTCCCTGGATTCTCTAAAATGGTTTATCCCTTATCGTGTGAGCGTTTTTTCTGTTCTTTTAAGAGATAAAAAAAAATATTTTCTCAAAATTTTTTGTTCAAAGATCAATGTCCGTAATGAAATAAATTTTTCTGTTCAACACTAAAATATGTATAACTTTTGAAGAGAAAAAAAAAAAAAGAAAAGGAAACACAGCTGAATTGATGGAGTGTAGTGGTAGTTTTTTTATAACTGCACTTTAAAGTTTCATGCGAAACAAATATAAGAAAACATCTTATTCAAGAATTAGTTTATTATATGCTTGCCATGCGTGTCCTTAGATAAGTATTGTCATTTTAATATCATATTATAGATAAAACAAGTTAAAGTTCCACTTTTTGTGATTATATTTTGTATATATGATCTTACTTTTTAGTACATACATAATGGATGCACCGTGCACGTTTTTCCGAAACCAAACAAATGCCAGAGGCCTCTTAGTAGGGTTTTCCTCTTCTGGATCTACTCCGTCCCACATATATCGACTCTTCCTCACCTATATTACCTCCTTTTTCTACGACTTGCACGGTTGGACTCTTTAAAATCAGTAGCGCAAGATGAATAACTCTCTAATTGATATATTAGATAAGAGAAAGAAAGTTGATAACATCTGAGTCTCAGTCCAGTTGACTTTAATTCATTCTCATTGACAATATAGAATTATAGATATTGCTTTTATATATATTACTGAACAATATACCAGAGATAGAGATATGTGTACGGATTAAATAAAATAAATTTATATTTTTAAAATTTACCATTATCTATTTTGCAAAAAATCATAATTTTTGTTAAATAATATTAATATAGATTCATTCTTTTTTCCCTATTTACATTCATTTTAAACCCCTTAGTTTTTTATTTATAAGCAAATCAGGATTACATATAGAAAATCAATTCATGATTCATGATAGTAAACATCAATCATCATTATGATTATATTTTATTATAATCTAAATTTTAGCCATGTAATATGTACACGTAAAATGAGGTGAGAGAGTAAACAGAAAGAGAAAGAAACCGTTAAGGAGAGAGATTATGGAATAGGTACCATGTTATGTATAAAGATAATGGAGAAAGTGAGTTTTGAGATTATGAGAGATTAATGGGAGAGAATTGGTTGATATGCTAATTTTATCTTTAGTATAAGATAATTATAGTTTTAATAAGTTATTTTTAATATTGGTTTTTTTTTTTTGCAATAAAATTTTAATTGGAGAGTTAAATAGTAATGTTTAAAGGGTAGTTACTTAAGAGCTAATTCGTTTTAATAATATATATATATATATATACATACATACATACTAGCTATTGGTACACCTGCGTTAAGTGTACAAAAATTATTATTATTATTTTTGCCTCTAATAAAAAAAATGCATTTATTTCAAACTTATCGTAAAATATTTTATATTTACCATTATAAATTTCACTTTAATATATCTATATAATTTATAATGACTTTTTTACAAAAATTACAAGAATAAAAGAAATTATGGAAATGGTAAGAAAAGTGGCTTTATTGGAAATTATGAAAGGAAAGTAATAAGAAAGTGGGAGAGAGAAGAAATGGGGAGGGAAGAAGGTGGAGTACAATTTTAAAGAGTGTAAGAAAAAAATTAGATATAGAGATTGTAAGGAAAGATAATTTTATCCATGATATAGGTTATATATAATTTTATGATGTTATTTTAGTATTGATTTTTTTGTTAAATAATATTTGATGTTGATGCACTCATGTTGTGTGTGAAAAAAATAAATAAATAACTTTGACGTCATATATAGAAAACCACTAATAATAAATGTTTATAAAATCAAAATTAAAATAATCTTCTAAAAAAAAAAGAAAATTTAGCCAAATAAAAAGTACAATGAATTTTTAAAATAATAGTAATATTGAATATTTTAAATAATGGATAAATAAAACAATAACAATTTTAAAAATAAGTACGATATAAAATAATAACAATATAGTTGAAAATATTTGTAAGTAAAAGATGGTATTTAAGTTGATTTCATTTTATTTTTTCATAACTACCATGGTTAAATCTATAAAATATAATAGTTAATTATGGATAGTAAAAAAGGGGATTTCTCTTTAATAGATAAATATTGTAATAATACCAATTAATAAAAATAAGCTATCATTCTTTTTTAGGAATTTAAATAGTTTCTTAATGTGTTTTAGATTATGATGGAATATAATTAAGAATGAAATTTCAATCATTTATTTGATAATAACCACATAATTCCGATTCTATTTTAGTAATTTATTTAGCATTGAACATGTTCAGATAAATTGTATTGTATATTAGTTGCATTTATAAAAAGATGTCCTTAACCTTTGATGAAAGCCATGTCCTTAACCTTTTAAAATTTATAGATCAAATATAATGTGCATGATATTGTAACATATATTATAATATTATTGTAAAAAAATGTCATAATATATCATTAACGTATGTAATAATTAATACAATATATTGTAATAAAAAAATTATTGAATCAAATAATGTATACAACCAATGATTAAGAAAGAATAGGAAATACATATAAAAAACAGGAAATGAACAATTGTAAACATACATTATAAATGTATTAAGATAAACTAAAAAACATGCTAATTGTATTATATTTGGCTCATTAAAGAAGTCATCATATGTCTATAAAACCAAAATGACAAAGAAAATATTATTTGGTAGATTTTATACCTAATAATACAAAACTTTTCAATGAAAATTTATTGAATGATGATCCGAAAAAAAATTCTTTATATGAAATTTTATCAAAGCGACACATTAAGAACAAAATGCCCATTTTGTAAGAAGAAACCAAGGATAATAATTACATATAAAATGAAAATTTGTTATAATATATGTAGATTATGAGTACTTACTAACTATAATGAAAAAAAAAAGATTAAGTTTTAAGATTATGATGACTAAAAGTCCAAAACTCATGTTTTGGCTTAATAATATAGATATAACTTATACTTTATGTCATAGAATGAACTCTCATATATAAAGTAGGATCATATTGGGAATTTATTTATTTAAAGAAAATCATATACATACCCCATATGCTTTTTTCTATGTTTCAATTACATTGTGATGAAAAATAATAAGAAGAAAGTAGAAGATATATTGCGTAGGGGTGTAATTGTTGTAGTTACTACATAGAAATTTAGATAATGTATCAATAGAAACCCCAATCATCAATTTAATTATTGGATTTCAACATTGCCATTTGATAAAAATTCAAAATATTAATTTAAAAAAGGATGGAAAAGATGTTACACAATGAAAAAAAAAAAGACCCAAAGCAAATAAGTGAGTTATAACTTGTCAAACATGTTTTTCGTTTCTTCTTGCAAAACTAGTTGAAGGGCTTTAATATATTTTATTTTCCTTGTACCTTATCTCCATCCTACATCATTGAAAATGTGTTGGTATGAAATAATATAGGAAGAAATTTGCAAATGATATATATATATATATATAATTCAATATTGAAAAAAGAGATCAGATTTCAAATAATAAAAATCTACTAAGGGTGAAAGCATAATCCTAAAGGACAAAAAAAAAAAAGATAGTTTATTTGGACTTAATATATTTATTGAGGAAGATATAGAGATTTAAACATAACAAAAAAATAAAATAACTATAATCACGACATCCATAAAAAGAAAAAAAAAAGGTAAAGAATTATAGAAAAAAAGGAAAAAGAATAAATTTACGTGATTGGATTCATATAAACATCATGCAAAAAATAAATAAATAAATAAAAAGAAAGGGGAGAGAGGAGAAAATACAACTTACTTGGATAATCAATCTAAAACGTAGAGTAAAATAAATCGATAAAAGTGCAAACCTTTGTTTTTGATGTGATCTTTCTTGATAAGTAATCAAATCCTATTATTCTATCGATAGTGGAAGTTTGGCAAACATTATGCAATCAAACCACTATTTTTAAGCAAACTCTTTCAAAAAATATATATTTTATCAATAACTACGTCATATGATTTCCTAAGATATCATACTTCAAGAATCCTGAAATAATTTGACTATTTGATGAGTTTACAAATTGGAGAAAAGAAAAGGATAAGTGAAAATGAATAAATAATATATACTCAAAAAGGGAACAATCGTAAGTTAAACTATATGCTTATAATGTTTGTTATCGAGTATATTTAGACAAATATGTAGGCTCGATAAATTGACAACTACAATTAGAATGGATGTAAAGCAAATAATGAAAGGATAAAAGAATAATTATATATGAATTTGCATTTTATTACCATTGGACTTTAAGAGAAAAAAGAAGAATCGAAAAAAACTGGAGAAGATGGTTTAAGTCTGAACATCTCAAAAACAATGTCTTTGATGCCATCAACAATAGTACCAAAGTCATCAAGTCTTTGAATCTCTCAAAATTGAAATCGAAACCTTGAAAAATTTATAATTACCACCGCTAACATACTAACCCTCCAAATCGACAACTTTGGAGCACGACAAAGGCTTGAAATGCAACATGTTTATAAACATGCTAAGTGAATAACTTGAATTGGGAACTGCAACAGAAATTAAATCCAGAAATGAAATGCAATTATTTTTGCATCATAATTTGAATTTAAAATCTAATAAACACACAAACCTATGATGAAATAATATGCCTTTATTGGAATTGAAATAAAGAAAAAATAAACACAATAACAAATTGAAACATATAGTATAGTAGGAGAAGAAATCTATATTCTAATATGGCGAGTAAATAACTCAAACTAAAAACTACAACAGAAATCAAATCCACAAATGAAATGCAATTATTTTTACATCATAATTTGAATTCAAAATCAAATAAAGACACTAACATATGAAGAAAAAATATGCTTTCATTGGAAGTGAAACAGAGAAAAAATAAATATAATAACAAATTGAAACATACAATATGATGGGATAAGAAATCAAGATTTTGGTTACGAAGAGAAAATTCATAAGAGATGTTGAAGTACTGAGGTAACCATGAGTACGGAGAATGGATGATTTTTTGTGGTTAATTGGAGAGAGGAAACAAATGGCAGTAAAGGGAAGAAAGGGAGTGGGTAAGAAAAATATGGATTATAGAATGAGATGTGAAAACTATTGAAGAAAATTATGGGTAATAATTTAGTGAAATGATAATAATAACCTTAAGTATTTTTTTCAAAATATAGACATTACAATAACTAAATGTTGATTGATTAAAAAGGAAGAGTTAATTGGTAATTAATTATAAAGTGATTACTTAAGCCTTTAAATTTGTTAATAATATAGATATATAAGAAAATTTTATGGTTTTGTTTTTTATTTTGATGGAATCAGTCTCATATTTTATATTATTATGCATTTTTAATTCTTTAAATTTAGACCATTAAATTTGTTCAACGGTCTATATTCAAAAGAGTATAAATTAAGGATAGAGTAGATGAAGGTACCAATCTCAAAAAAAATAAGGATGGAATCATAAAAAAATCTATATATATATATATACATATTTCATCATTCAAATTGGAACCTTATCATGAGTATTTATCATTTACATTGAAAACAAAAAGGAAAAAAAAAAATTTCAACGTTGTAAGGAATAATCACATATAGTGCCTGTGGGATCGAAACTTTTGGACCGGTCCCTGAACTTTTGTGAAACCTGTAGCCTAAAAACACAATAAAAGAAGAATGAGTTAATAGAAAAGAAAATCTAAGAACACAGAATTCGTCGACAGCAGGGTTCGAACCTGCGCGGGCGAAACCCAACAGATTTCAAGTCTGTCTCCTTAACCACTCGGACATATCGACGTTATACATGTAATGTGGATAGAATTTAAACTATTTGATCCTTTTTAAGACCTATTAGGAACTTTAAACCCTTATAAAAATGAAACACATCTGGTTAATTTAATAAAGCTAGAATAGAATTTCATCTTTTATAAAATTATTATTACATTTGATTTACAAGATAGTTACTTTTTAAAATTTTTATTACTATCAAATATGGAATGAATTATAATTCTTTTACAACATTAAATAGATAGCTAGTTTTTAAAATATATATACTTTTTATTATTATTATTATCTACCCATGAGTCTCTAGTATAACCATTTAGCTATAAAACAAAATAAGGATATATTTGTTCTTTTGAATATGTTGTAGAAATTTTGGGCTCAAGTCGATCTACCTAAATTTATGGCCTAACATACCTCTTTTTGGATTTGGCCACTTTGTTCACTTAGTCGACCTTGTCTTAGGCCATTTACATGGCCTTCCCAATTACTATAGCCCACAGCGGCTAGAAAAAAAGTGGATAAAACTTAAAAACCAAGATAACAACCACTTTTTACAAATTAGGATCACATTGAACTATATGACTCCATTACCTACGACTCATGGATATACCCGTTGCTCACTAATAGTCACTCAACTTCCAGCAGCTTTTCTCTATAAATTTTTACCTCCTCATAGTAAACTATTTAATAACTTTATTTATTTAGCTTACTCTCTACATTTTTAGCATTTATATTCCTTCGATTATTAAATGCTAATTTAAGTATTAAAATGGTCATATTAAACAACAATTCGATATTTCTTACTTTGTTCTTTTTTTAGACTAAATATCAAGTACAAAGCCTAATCCTTTTTATTATTCTACCGACCTATCTTATAACGGTAAAATATATTTTTAGTTATTACTAATATTATTTAAGTGTAACTAAATAGAGTAATAATGATCGCTTTTCGATTTTATTCCATTTATACTCTAAATGTCTATTTGATCCCTTATCACGATTTTTACATACTCAAAAGATCTGGTGTTTGTTGTTCTGATATATGGCCAAAATATCGTTCTAAAATTACCAGCAAAAGAGCTGTAAATTGGGACGTCTTTTCACCTTTTCTTTGGAAATTTACTTGATCAAATTCAAGACCAAACACGTGAGACGAAGATTCTAATATTGTTACTCTTAAAGTCCAAAAAAGAATGGAAAAATTCAACCATCGAGAACATCCTGAATCTCCATGTCGAATTGGTCAAATCTCGAGAGCTTGACCTTGATCACCTTTTTGGCCTCTTTGCCTTGCTAGTAATCATTATCCTGCTACATTTGGCATACAGAACTTTTACATATATCGTTTAACTCATCCCACCTCAATGGCAAATGGTAACGTGTAGACATTGTATAGCTTCTGACGATTCATACAAGTAACAACAAAGTGTGCCTATACATTTTATGGAGCAGGCAATTTCGGTAAGTCAGTGAACATCGTAAATAGAGTCTAAAGATTACTTGAGTATGTTTAAAAAAATAAAAAATTTGATAGACAATTTCAACAATTATCAACTTATTTTGTAGAGTAACAGGGATGATGTCAAAAGTATACAGCTGGTAATATCCAAAATTTTTCGGATCGACCCGATTTTAATGGACCCTGCTAGCAAAACTACATTTCTCTAACGGGACCGTATTAGAAATATTTTCGTATATACCATGTGGAATTTGGTTTTCTGGTCAATGTTCAGCTATCATTGTTCTTCTCAAGAAAGAAGCAATGATTTGTCTGAATTTCTCTAATCAGTGTGAGGAATTTCGTCAACCATTTTCGAGCACCGAGTCGCTTACCAGGGCCGGATCTACCTCTGGCCTTCACGATCGCATTTTAGAGACAAACGCATCCCCACTGGTCCACACCCGTTGAACTCCAGCCATTGGTTAAAAGTTGGACCTCTTGAGTCATAATTACAATTTACCAAAATAGCCAGGTCTTTTATCGGAAGAATCGACCCAATCTTAGCCTTATTTTATGCAAGGCTCTAGTGGTAATACAAGACAAAAAGGTAAAAACGACTTTTAACATTCTAGAAGAAATATGAAGTTGCGTATGAGCAGAGTTTGTAGGTAAGACAAGCACGATTTATTCCAAGTTATTATATTATGTTATATCATATATATATTAAGCAAATACTTCTTATTGGTTTTCACAACCCCTAAATAGCATATCGAAGTATATTTTAAAAACTTAAATAGTATATAAAGTATATTCTATTTTCTTATCTATGTACTATATAAATTATATATATATATTATTAAGTTAATGCTTTCTATTCACCTCCACATTTCTTAGATAGCAAAAACAACTTTTATTTTCTGATATTTTCTTATTTATTTATATTTAGATTCTTTTCAGTATCTATATTTATATTTATTCTACATCTGTTATATCTATTATACATACATATTATTAAGTTAATACTCTATATTTGTCTTTATACCCCTTAAAAAGTATATTAAAACATACTTTAAGAGCTTAAATAGTATATGTATATATATATATATATATTAAAGCATATTTTATTTTCTTACCTATCATCCCAAATATATATTTTATATAATAATAAAGATTCTTTTTATTTTGTATATGTGCTAAAAGGATAAAAATTATTTATTTCGTACTGATAATAACAATATATAAAAATTATTTATCTTGTACTCAAGTATTATGAGTACATCATTCCTAAATCATAAGGGGATTTCTTTTTTGCACTTTTAGCAAGTGTCTCATTATCTTATACATAGAGGTGTTATATTTACATGCTAGGAATCATATTTGTACTATTTACATATGTTTTCATTATTGTTGGACGTGTAAAATTGTAAATGGACGTGCATATATTCATTTTGCCATGTACAAATTTATGTTTGAGCAATAATTTATTTTTTTGAAAGTTTTCTAAGTATGCAGATTTTCAAAACCAAAACCAAAACTAATTACGTTCTTTTTTTTTTTCTCCTCAAACTTTTTATACCAAAATAGCGCCAAAAGTTAAAAAAAAAAAAAAAAAAGAAGAAGAAGAAGAAAGAAAGCAAAAGTTAGATTAGGTTTATCAATCTCGGTTGAAAGTGCTTCCCTTAATGCGACCTTAAGACCATAAGTAAAACATCCACTCATATTATTAAGGAAAATGTTTGTTGTGTGCATCATGCACATTTGCCAAAGGCTAAAAAAGAAAAAAAAAGAAAAAGAAAATATATATATATATATATATATTTTCTAGCACACTATCAACTTTAAAGTTCGATTTTTTTTCCCCTCTTTTTCATAACTTGGCAACTAGTATTTTACTTGTGACAAAAGACTGATTAATACTAATATCTCATGTATTTTGATAAACATTAGACAAGTACTGAATATATTTAGATATGTATTAATGATAATGAATTCATATTTTTATATGTTAGGATTTTATTGATTTTTTCTTACCACTTATTAAAACATGTAACTGGACTAATAATACTAAAGCTTGCTTATGGAGGTCTAGCGCTAATAATTGTAAAAGCCAAAAAGGAGAAAATGAAATTAAAAATCAGTATCATAAAAAACAAACTCATTTCAGCGAAGAATCATCCACGAAAGAGCTTAGGAAACTTTATCTACAGAGTAACGCACTTTAATCTTGTCTTCTTTGGCTCCCGTGAACTCAAACTTCTTATCCATCATCATCCTTTGCTTTTCCTTTTATCGATCCACTACATCACTCCAGATTTCATTATTCAAGTACTGTACAATCAAATATCAATAATATGATGGAAATGCCCATATTTTATATCACATATATATGTCTATATATATACATACATATATATATATATATATATATATATATGGTTACTCCATTTAGAAACAATTGCTTTTGGATCCGATATGAGGTGAATGCTCCTAATTCTTGCCTAACAGCTAACCCTGGTGGTGTTGAGTATACAGCTATTGTTACATTTGATGTGTTTGAGTTTGAAATTGCCTGGATTTTGAATCATCTTATTGTGGTGTTATTCTTTTTCTCTATACTTTCAACCATGAATGAAGGAATCCATTAAAAGAGAGAGAATGCAAATGGAGAAAGTTTATAATATTCATGCACTCCTTCGATACAATTAATCTATAGACAATTTGAAACACATATTAAGCAGTGATGTGTCATTTAGAGTGAAATTTAATCTAAAATTGCTATTTTACTAGAAATTTCTTACATAGAACATTTATTTATACTCTTAAATCTATAGATCTACTATTTATTTATCTTTGTAAGACAGATTACACATTTCATAAAATATATATATATATATATAAATAGTTTTTTTTTTTTTAAGTTTTACAAATATCTCCGCAAGACCTATTACCATTTTCCTTCTATAAATTTGAGAGCTTAAAATGTACAGGAAAAGTCTTTCGTTCACTCAATATAATCACGAAGACGGAACTTACATTAATATGATTGGGAGAAAGAAAGCCTATTTCGCCCGTACATGACCAAATGTATATTATTATATAGACAGGAAAGAGACAACCATTAATAATGGGGGAATTTAGTAATTTCCTTTCCACCATTCACAGTCGAGACCATGTGGTAAAGTAATGGCACCATAAAATGCCAAAGAATGAAATAGAGGCGTGTTTTGATCCGTCAAGAGACTTTAGGATTTTAATAATAGTAATTATCTGTAAGGTCTCTATCACCAAACAGCGAAAATTTCGAAAGGAAATAGTTGTCTGCCTGTTATTTGGATTTGGAAACCGCGCAACGTTGTGTTCCATACTCTACCACACAAAAAGAGAGAAGTGAGGGCTGAGAGTGACCGGATACGTATAATTCATGATGGGAAAGTTACAAATAACAGCATAAATATTTGGAACTAATTTTAAGAACAGAATCCAACTTTTGAGCAATCAAAATAGAGTTTATTGGGTTGATAGAGTTGTCACTTTTGGTGTTTAGCATCACAAGGATGGTGGTCAAGTGAGCTAGGTTTGGCCTAAAGTGTGTAAACTCAAAATCAACTTAATTTGAGTTGAATTCTTAAGGCTTTTATAGTTTTAGGTATTAGCAATCACTGTAAAGTCAATTTTGCTTGGTGTTACTCAAACAAAATGAGTTCCTTAAGAGAAATAATAAAGATTTTAGTTAATTGGGTCTCTAATGAAATGTTGAAATTAGATTCATTTAGGTGCTTATTGGTCTAAATTAATGTGTGTCTTTTGTCTCTCATGGTTTCTTATTTAGAGGATACAATTATATTAGAAGATAACACTCAAAGTCACCTCAAGAAAAAAAAAATAAAAGAAAAGAAAAGAAGGAAAGAAGAAACCTGCCCAAACCTTATCTACCTAAAACTATACAATGAATTTGATTAAATTTCATTAGTTTAATATTAAACCATTTGTTATTTGATTCAAATTAGATAAAAATGAATTAAGGTAAAAAAATAAAGGAATAAAACTAGTTTAAATGAGAGAGGAAAATGATGAAATGAGAAAAGATGATATAAGTGGTGCAATAAGTTAGTTGCCTATTGATATTTAGCCATGACAGTATCCTAATGTTCATTTAATGTGCTATGCTAGGTATAAACAACAATTTCATAACAAATATGTTACTAGATCCTTTATTTGAATCATTTATCATGATATTTATCATATGTCTTGATCACTTAAAAGTTTTATTACATTTATTTTTTTATGTGTAATTTTTCCATTTATGATAAAATGAGTAAATAATTTATAGCTAGCTAACCTCTAGTTTTAACCTTTTGGGTTTCTAATTATTGATTTTAGTTAATAAATAAATTGTAACACAATATTATATTATATAATATAAATGTGAAAGAATAAAAACGCTCTACTAACACAACTATCTTATTCTAACACCCCCTTTATGCTAGAGCATATATAACATATGCTTGTAGCTTGCTACATTTATAACTCGATTTGAGCTCCTTGAAAGCGACTTCATAAATAGATCAATAAGTTAGTCTTCTAATCTTACATATAATATATCTATTCACTTATCTAGCAAGCTTTTATGAATAAATTGACTATTAATGTTATGCGTTCTATGCATTCATGGGAACATAGGATTTTATACCATGTGCAAATAGCCTGGTTACCACATATTAGCTTTACCAGTAGTGATTATGGAAATCTAAGTTATCCTATCAAATACTTAAACTAAAAGGTTCAAAGGTTATGGATGCCATTGTTATTATAGTTTGCTCCTTACTCTTTTGTGAGATGAGATTATCATTAACAAACATATCATATCTTGTTGTCCATGTCTTGTCTAATGGTGAATCTATCTAATCATAATTTATGTATCTAATAATATGCACATGTTTATGATCTTTATGTAAAATACTCTGGTTTGAAGATCTTCGCTACTTGCTATCCGTTACTAAGCATTCATGGTAGTGGTTGGAGATGGGTATTTTGTGCATTAGAGCTAGATTATTTTGTGGTGGGGTTTTTGATGGTGTTTTGTGTGGTGGTGGTGGAGGATTGTGTATAATGTTAATTATGGATAATTATGGTGGGTGATTTACCAATAATTCTGTTCTAATACCATATTGATTTATCAAGGTTTACAAGCTTTAGCATAGTATTATATTATATAATACAAACGTGAAAGTACAAATATACCCTCGACTTATCAAGGTTTACAAGCTTTAGCATAGTATTATATTATATAATACAAACGTGAAAGTACAAATATACCCTCGACTAGGACAACTAGTTTATTGTAGCATAACAATTTACAGCTCAAGAAATGTCACGAATTGAATATGGAACGTACAGTAACTTGTCATGTGTTATTATCGATTGACAAGAACATGTTTGACAAGTACCATTCTTGATGGAAAACGATATTTTGGGTATTATAAGTTATATATATATATATATAATATATAAGTACTAATAAAACTTTTACACACATATAGTATGAATAAATAATTCTTAAAACAACTACTATTATATTTATTGATACTATTTACAGACAACGTATATGTAACACTTGATTTGTAATAACTAGCTTAAGCTTTTCCCTTTTGTAAACCGCTAATCATGAGCCAATAAAAGCTCCACTCTTTTTTCCTGTTTATTTGGCTATTATATCCGGGAAGAGCCATTTGAACGCAAAAGAAATTGCTTGGACACAAGCAAACCACAAGCAGCATGGGCGAAATCACCTAGCTGTAGTAGCGACGGTCTCACAATTTCTGTACTATACAACATATGAACACAGTAGTCACTCGGCAGACACCGAATGTTGCTAATTTTAACATTTAGTGGCTTATTGTGCTTTAATTTGTCTATTGTGGACTAAACTGACTACTTGTACTTTTTTCTAAAATGAAAAATTTACTATAAACAAATATTTTTGTAAGCAACAAGATAGAAACTAGGGGACAGCACTCCAATTTATCAGATGCTCTGCTTTTTGCTCCAAAGATTGCATTATGCACTTTCTTTCCACTTACCTAGTCTAGATTGATCAGCATAACATAGAGCATTTACTCAAGAGAAACATAGTAACATCAATCTTGTAGAATCATATGACTCCAAACTACAAATTATTATTATTTTTTCCCTCTCTTTTTATTGTTTGGTGGATTGCACCAAGCAACTTTTTTCAACTAGGTGGGGCATTTTGTTAATGAAATCACTATCGGGTAGTTTCACCAAAAGGACAAAAATTTTCAATTCTTACCTTGAAAAAAGATAAAGAAAGAACAATAGCAGAGTTCGAAGACTCTTCATTATTCACCCCTTTCACATCAAGTTCTTCAGGATGATGTGCAAAAGAAGAAAGGTCAAGAAAACAGGCACTATTCCATGGTTTAGGAATCAAATGCAAATCCACATGCAATTGTCCGTTTTCTTCTTGTATGTATTCCTTGGATGTCTTTTTGTTTCATACGCTTTTGCTAGAGACAGCATGACATTAGACGGTTCCATAAGGGATGAACATGGAGAGACTCTAATTTCATCTGGAGAAATGTTTGAACTAGGATTTTTCAGCCCTGGTGGAAACTCAGGTAACAGAAGATATCTCGGGATATGGTACTACCAATCGAATCCAAAAACTGTTGTATGGGTTGCTAATAGAGATGATCCGGTTCTAGACTCCAGGGGTGTCTTTTCCTTCACAGAAGATCGAAATCTTAATGTCATAGATGGGAATGGCAAGTCACATTGGAGGACAAATCTTGAAGCAGTGTCGTCGTCTATGTTGTTGTCCCTTAGGCTCATGGACAACGGGAACCTTGTGATTACCAAAGGCGAAAAAGATTGGGTGGGAACACTTCTATGGCAGAGCTTCGATTTTCCAACCGATACATTTCTTCCAGGGATGAAAATGGATGACAATATGACACTGACTTCATGGAGTGATAACGATGATCCTTCACCAGGAAACTACACATTCCAGCTAGATGAAGAAGGTATCAATCAGTACGTCGTATGGAAGAGATCAATCAGGTACTGGAAGAGTGGAGTTTCAGGAAAATTCATTACATCAGATGATATGCCTTACGTACTCTCCTACTTACTTTCCAACTTCACATCAAGCATCATCAACAACAATTCCGTGCCATACATCACATCGTCGCTATTTAGCGATACAAGACTAATTGTGACATTTACAGGCCAAGTTCAGTACCTAAAGTGGGATTCCCTAAGAGTTTGGTCAATGGTCTGGGCAGAACCTAGAGACATGTGCAGTGTCTATAACAGGTGTGGAAATTTCGGAAGCTGTAATACCAACAACGATGTTGTGTGCAAATGTTTGCCGGGATTTGAGCCTAGCTCACAGGAATTGTGGGATTCTGGGGATTTCTCTGGAGGGTGTATTAGAAAGTCAGTATTGTGCAGCAAAGATGCAATGAGTGACACATTCCTGGGCTTGAACTCGATGAAAGTGGGGAAACCGGATTCACAATTTACGGCCAAGAATGTGGAGGAATGTAAAACAGAATGCCTTGGTAATTGTCAATGCCAGGCTTATTCTTATGAAGAAGCTGAGCGTACGTTGCAGGATGGATCTGGTCCGGGTACATGCTGGATTTGGTCAGAAGATCTCAATAATCTCCAGGACGGATACGATGATGGCCGTAAAATCTATATTCGTTTGGCTGCTTCAGATATAGGTAATTAAATTCATATTCTGGGACAGAAACTAATTAAATTCTGTATCATCCCATATAAAAAATGTGGCCAAAACTAAACAGCTCTACATTCATTTGATCTAAAAGGTTAAGCTTTTAGATACAGTATGCGCTTTTGTACTTGCTATTTTACGCTCCAAATCCCAAAACTGCCTACTGAATATTCCATGGTGTCTTAGAGAGATTATTCACTCCAAAGTTTTTGTGAAAACTGCAGCATCAACAACGAGAAGCTGTTTGGCTTGTGGAACCAACCTGATCCCTTATCCACTCAGCACTGGGTCAAATTGTGGCGACCCTATGTACTTTAGCTTCCGTTGCAATATCTCCAGTGGAGTAATTAGTTTCATGGCACCCGGTGATACCTACCAAGTCACAAGGATCATTCCTGAATCTCGGATGTTCTTCATCAAACTAAAACCCGGAGATGATTGTGAAGCTGTGAGTACAAGCATAACACCAGAGCTCAGGAATGATTTTCCTTTTCAGGTATCAAGCTGGTGTGATGCAGGAAGCAAAAATTCTACTTCTATTGTCTCAACAGGAGGAAATCATGAAATAGAGATCACCTGGAAATTACCACCGGAGCCAGTCTGCAGTGCATCTGCAGACTGCAAGGATTGGCCAGCTTCATCTTGCAATGAAACATCAGACGGTAAAAAGAGGTGCATTTGCAACTCAAGCTTCCAATGGGATCCTGAGCACATGAATTGCACACCAGGTGAGGATTAGTCTTACTAAAGTCATTTCCACAACCGGTTGATTTAAAAGTATTGGCTTATAGAAGCGTGGGCTGGACTCCACTTCACTTATGCGCTAGGACTCCTCTCTAAAATCAGTCAAGTGGACAACATATATAAGTAAAGATGAGTTATCACACGAAGATTCAAACTCAATATCTGTGGCTCTTTTTAGAATCGGCTTTACAACCAAATGATCAAAAAGCTTGAATTTGTAGACATGGTGTGAGCTTTTATATTGATTAATTAGCAGGTCTATCTCTTACATCAACAATTTATATAGCCGAGTAGCACTTCTAGGTTGACATAACACATCAAGGAACATAAAGACATATTCCACTTCTAGGAGATGATTACTTTTGCCACAAATATACTAGATGAACTAACTAGAGATTTGGATTGCATAAATCTCCAGTAAAGAAGCATGGAGGATCCTCATATGGAAAGATGTCATCATCTCTGATCATTGCTGTTACATTTGCTGGTACTATGGGTCTAATAGTTCTCTTGAGCACCTTAGGTTTTGTTTATATGCAGAAGAGAAATTCAGTCAAGAGAAAAGGTAGTCTCTCAAATCATTTAGCAATACTCAGTTCAACTTTGGTCACCAAAGCCCCTTTGGCTAATAAATATTTATTTTGAACAGAAAGATGGTGGAATATTCAGAGGGATTCTGCACGTCAGCTATATGACAATGATCGGCATGTGAAAAGCTTGATCAACTCCAGTCGGTTCAAAGAGGACAACAAAGAGGGAATTGATGTTCCATTTTTCGATTTGGAAACTATACTATCTGCAACTGATAGTTTCTCAAATGCCAATAAGCTCGGACAAGGTGGATTTGGGCCAGTTTACAAGGTAAGTAATGCCTCTGTGAGACTAGGAATGTGCTTTAGATGACTCGTTGCCATGAGACGAAATATAATGTCCGTTATCAGGGGAAGTTTCCAGGAGGACATGCAATTGCTGTTAAAAGGCTGTCAAGTTTTTCTGGTCAGGGCTTTGAGGAGTTCAAAAATGAAGTTGTGCTGATCGCGAAACTTCAACACCGGAATCTTGTAAGACTTGTGGGGTACTGTGTTGAAGGAGAAGAAAAGATGTTGCTATATGAATACATGCCCAACAAAAGCCTAGACTCCTTCATATTTGGTGAGCTTAAAGTTCATATATTTTGCTTGTCATCCTACTAGGTTGATTTTGATTGCTAACATGTTTATAAGATTAAGGGATAACTGAACATTAACCTCAAAATTTATTGACTACGTGTGTGTAAGTCTCCTGAACTTCTAAAATGTGCCTTCTCAAATTTGCACTTATCATCTTGACGATTTGCTAAAACTCCCAGGACTATCACTAGAAGAGCATAAATAGCAAAAATTTTGCGGCTTTACCGACGAGTTTGGAAGCTACAGCATATTTTTAAAATATAGGAAGTTGGGAGTTTTAAGGGGTGCTGAGGTGCATTTGCGATTGCTTAAGATTGTCCCTCAAGTTATATTCACTAGGTAAAAAAAAAAATTGCAGATCGAAATCTATGCATGTCTCTAGAATGGAATACACGCTTTAAGATCATTCTGGGAATTGCTCGCGGACTTCTATATCTTCACCAAGATTCTAGATTGAGGATCATCCACAGAGATCTTAAAACAAGCAACATTCTACTAGATGAGGAGATGAACCCCAAAATTTCCGACTTTGGTTTAGCAAGGATATTTGGAGGCAAAGAGACTGCTGCAAACACAAACCACGTAGTCGGAACTTAGTAAGTAGACATAGTAATCAAATCCTGGAAAGCTAAAAAAATGCTCCAAACATTCTTACGCTAAACATATTGCCAACTTCCTTGATGCAGTGGCTACATGTCTCCAGAGTATGCATTGGATGGTTTTTTTTCGGTGAAATCAGATGTTTTCAGCTTTGGTGTTGTGGTTCTTGAAGTCATCACAGGGAAAAGAAACGCAGGGTTTTATCAGCTGGAGCATTCTCTAAGTCTTCTTGGCTATGTAAGTCAAATTGATCACTGTATTAGGAAATGTAGGAGATAAATTTAATATCCCAATCGGTCTATCTAAAAGTTTAAGCCGGTAGGTATAAATATGGTATTAGTCCTTATATTTCAATGCTCGCATCAGAGATGGGCTACAACCTCAATCAGGTTAAGTGACAATCTAGTATTTGAATCAACACTTATTTCGAATATCCTTTTGGATGAATCACAACGACATGCCCTGAAAAATCACTAAAATTATGGTGATTCCTTGATTATCCAAAAGTATACACTTCAAAAGAGAAGTTAGCACTTCGAATTTCTTCATTTGATGCAATATCAAGTCGGTCTATATTAATTTATATTTAGATAAATGTAACAATTTGAAAATTCCAGGAATGCACCTGCTATGTGTTCTGAATTTTTACTACAACCAACTGAACTAAAAAACTTAATCCGATATACATATAAATGATTGTGGTTTTATGTTTTGATAATTGCCAGTCCTCACATGGCTACCATTGTGAAAATATCTCAGACATGGAAGCTGTGGAAAGAAGAGAAGGCAGTAGATCTTATGGAACCGACCCTGTGCAAATGCTGCAACATACAGGAGTATCATAGGTGTGTTACTGTTGGGCTTTTGTGTGTACAAGAAGACCCGAACGATCGCCCGGTCATGTCGGATGTAGTTTTCATGCTAGGGAGCGAAAATGCGACGCTTCCAACTCCGAAACCGCCGGCGTTTGTTGTTAGAAGATGCCCTTCTAGCGGAGGTTCCATGTCCAGTAAACAAGAGACATGGTCTCACAACGAGTTAACTGTCACTCTAGAGAATGGCCGGTAATTAACTGGCTTTTGCATCATTTTTGGGGCTTCGCTATTCAAGATGAAGTCCATTTCTCCAATCATCAGGAGGTGAACATGTGTGATCTTTTTTGAATCCTGTTTTTGTTTCTCTTTTCGATTTATTCATAGGAAACCACATATGTAACCAGGAAACCTAGCACAGATTAGACTGTTGCAGATTCTAGTACGATATGCTTCGAGGTTTTATCTCAGTTCATATATACAGCGTTTGGCTTTGGAATTGCTTCGAAGATGTCTTTATCAATTTTTTTTTTAATGATGTAATTATTTAGCCGTTAATTTACTTTTATCGTGTTAATACAGTATTTAATTCACTTGATAAAGGTAAAATAAAGTAGTTATATATTTATTATTATGTTTAGCTTGATGAAAAGATATTTTGTAAAATCACTATTACTGTAAATTAAAGAATTGTAATGTTTTTTTTTTTTTAATAGAAACAAAGAATTAGCTATTGTAAATACCATGGCATATTTTATCTTCGCTCTCAATCTCACTGTTTTTGACCCATTCGCTATTCCTCGATCCTTCCCATATATTTCATGTCCACGTGATCCTATTCCAATTAAATATAATTAAGGTTTCATATTATGCTAATCTTTAGTGCTACTATCATTTTAAATATATCCAGGCACAATAATATTAATTCTTTTTATTTTATATTCTAAAAATTACAATTCTATTTCTACCACTTTACTTTAATCCCTAAATTAAATGCCATGATTAGCGAAATGGCAATTTATAGAGTCCCTGCTCAATTTTATTTGGCTGGTCTATCTAATAAATAACTTACTGTAGGTTAGACATGCACACGGGTCGGTCCAACTCGACCCGGACTCAGACCCAGGGTCCACACCGCCGGGTCACCTTGTTGCCTGCCAAGCTAAACAGATGAGTACATACAAATTCTGTGTGTACGCGCGCGTGCCCTCCAACTATCATGTACTGTAATTATTGGATGATTGAAGTTGGTTAATGACTCATCATGCCACTTAAGCTCTTGCCGCGCGGGTGAAAATTTATCATTCATGAGTATAATAGTCATAATGAAAGATATGCATCCCGTATAAAATCTATTAATGTCATATCGATAATTTGTTTCGGTAACCTCTAAATTGTTTCATGATTTTCTTTTTTCTTTTTATTTCCTTTTTTTTTAATCTTTATCATATTTAGCTATTTATATTTGATTTGTATTTATTGTATATCTAATTTATATCTAGTATGTATTTATTATGTACCTAACATTTATAATTTTTATTTAGTTAATATTTGGTTAAAAAAATTGGAACGTATCAAGAAAATTAGACATCACAATAAAACCCACTTATACTATGTTAGGTGTGCATCATTTTTGGTTTTGTTTCTATATCACTCATTAATATCTAGTTTCATATATACGTGTCCTTCGTCTATAACATAAATCAATTATCCCTATATCATAACAATAATTTTTAAAATATTACTTGACACAAATTTTTTGTGATTAAGAAAATTAAAACAAAATTAATTATTCATATTATAAATTATTATAAAGTTTGAACTATAATTTGAGAACATGGTTTAAGATTATTTTTGGAATTTTAAAAATATACTTATTAGTATTATAAAATAGATTTTTGTACCACTAAATATATGGTATAATTCTTTTAATTTTAATCTGATACTTTAAAGCTATTTTATTTAATAATTTTGGCTAATATACAAACCAAATATTAGACTAAGAAATTTTTCTAGTACGTATTGTAAAAATATGGTAATTAAGTGATAAATTTTGTTTATTATTGGCAAAACGCTCGAAATAAAGTCGTCCAAACACAGGCAAAATAACCCGACAAGGCAACAATTTCATTAAAAATTTAATTTCGCAATCTTATGCATCTGATGGAATATTTCTCATCAATTCGAAGAGATAGGAAAAGTTATAAAAATATATGTGGTTTGGTCTTTTGCAATGATTTTTTCTTTTTAACATATAACTTCTTTTTTTCTTTTCATATAATCTCGGAAGATAAGATTATAAATGAAATACCATTGTAGGCATATTTCCAGTTTGATTTGTAAATAAACCAAATAAACTTAAAATAAATCTCATTTAGAAGTTTACTAATACGAAAGCTTTGAACCTTTTTAGTAATTTGCCAATAAGGCTATGAGACTGAAGATAAAACAAAATATTGTTTCATCATATAAGTCTATAAAACCTTGCAAATATAGAGTAATGGGACATGGCAGCAAAAATAAAAAGAATTAAAAGTCGGGGTAGTAACAAGTAATAAGGATTAAAGATAAGAAACATATGAGTTTTTTATTTTGTTTTTCTAGGTATAAAAGGCCTTGTTAATGAGTCTTGGTTTATGTTTTTGGTTTTCTACAACCTCTTCCTCGGTGGATTAATGGTGGGAGAAGAGAACAAGTAAGATCTACAACTATTCTTGTTATCTTGTGTTTTGATAAGAGGGAATTAGTTCTAGCAAAGTATTTTACAATCTCGTAACTAGGGAATCATCCTTATAAGGAGAAAGTGATAAGCTTTGTGCTCAAGAAAATCTTAAATTGATAAACAAAGCTTTTTCATGTTAAAATGAGAATAAAAAAAAAATACTTTTATTAATCTTGGATGTGATGGGTTGTAGTTGAATCGATTGATCAATCGAACATCTCAATAGTTGCAAGATTTGGGTATTCAAGGTAAGATTGTCATCTAATTCTTTTATTTTACTATGGAATTGGTATTTTGAAGTAGTTATGGTTATTGAAAAGAGGAGGGTTTAATTACAAGTTTATAATTGATAGTAATTGAATGGTTAATGTGAAGAGAAATTGTATTTGATTAAATTAGAGATTTTGACATTTTCGATTCGAAGGATGGGTTTGTATTGGTGATAGAGTTTTGGTGTGAGGAGTCATGTTTTGGAGTAGTGAATTTCGAAGTAGGAGGAATACGATTTAGGATTACAGGCATAAACTTAGCCATGATCTTCATTGATGTACCGGAGTAAAAGTGTGAATGGAGAATTAAAAGAATTAGCAGTCGAGAGGATAATGCCTAAGTCTATAGCTATGATATGGGATGTGTTCTTTTTGTTTTCAAAGAAGGAGGATCAAGGCCAAGGTTTATAGTCGTGATCTGGGGCTTAGACTTATACCTTCTTTTTTCTTCCTGTTTCTTATTCTTTTCTCTATTAAACCATTACATAACTAATTCCAAACTTTGTTTAAGAGTTTTAGTTGGTTCTAAAACCTTAGGTTATGCTGAAATTTAGACTCAAGAATATAACAAGTTAAATAGGAGAATCTAACTAGGATAAGAAAGCTTGGAAATAAATTTTAAAAGTTGTTGTCTTTACATTGTACCCTAGTTATTGATCTTGAGATGACTTTTGATGTAAATATTATTGGTCGTTTTTAGGATTCAAGTATAGGATACTTGCTTGTTAGTTATGTTGCTAGGTTAGTTGCATGACTAGACTAATTAATTACTAGACACTAATTAAAAGTGTATTGCTTATGCTTGGTTGCATTTGAGAGATTAGGAGGACTAATATTCTTAGGGTGGCACTTAATGATCTTTGCATAATGATGTCTCTAGTGGAGTCTCGTATGAAAATGATTCAGGTAGATTTAGGATGTTTTTTGATTTCTAAGGTATTGGAGAAAACCTAACATTGATACTTATTGGATTAAAATAAAATTAATTAAATCGATGGTTGTTGTATCTTTACATTTCGTATTTATGTATGATTGGAAATTGTATATTCACGCACATGCATTTGTATATTTTGTATTGAGTCTTGACTCACTTCATATTAAATTTTTTAGATGTAGTTATCTAAGAAAGAATTTCATAATTTGTAAAATTTGAAGATATTCACCATTAAGTTACTAAGGTAAGAGATGAGCGATGTTTAGAATTATAAATGTGAGGAAGTCTTAGAGCTAAGCAATTAAAATTTCACATAACCCTTAATAATTTCTTATTTAAAATTTTATGAAATTTACCTAGTAAGTAATCATCCTAATTTTTATGTGGAGAATGAATTTGAGATTATTTGGAGATTTTAGTACGTATTTGTGAAGATTTAAGTTGATTGTTTATACTTAACGTATCAATTGATGATAGAAATATGTGGTGGGTTGTAGTGTTCCAAGTTTTGAAGTGTTACAAAGTCATTGTACATTTTGAAATTATTAAGAATTGATATATTTTAAGATTGTTTGTGATATCTATATAGTTGTGTGATTGAATTGAAAAAATCTAGTAAGATATATTTATATAATTTTTTTATCGATTTATTTTGAGAAAGGCAGTTTTAGTTTGAGTTTTTCAGTTTCAATTTAACCTTAGGCTTAGGTTAAGGCTTAATGATATAAATCGATTTTCGAGTTGAACTTAAACTTTAAATTCCTCATGTAATTTGAGCTTCAAGCTTAAGCTTGTAATTTCAAGCTTAATAAAAGATTAGCTCTATTTGAACTCAATAATTTTTTTAACGAATCAAGCTCGAACCTTCAAAAACTCAACTCGTTTCGAACGATATACTTCATTAAAATTCCACGTGATACGTACATGACTTTGAGAAAACCTCTAAGTCACCTACATAAAATAGATACCTAAAACAATGAACCGTAAATCCTTTGGGTTTAAAAGTATTGAATTAAGTATCTAATAAGAGGTGATGCATGATAGGTCTTGCTCTTGGCACTTCAATAAATTTCTTGTAGGTTGCAGGAAGAAAAATGAAGCTCATAAGTTTGTTGAAGAAAAGCACATATCATTTGTTTGCAAAAAGACTAAAATATTGGTCATGATTTTGTAAATTTTTTTAAAGATAAGTTATATTGGCTTTATGTCCAATTATAATTACAAAAAACGAGTATAACTTATAAATGCGTCATAAAATAAATATTTAGATTACCAATGTAATATTATTCAACAACACACTTAGGTGGACATAGACAAAAAGTTTTAGCTCAGTCTACTAATCATAAGACCCCCATATATGAAATTAGGACTAGCCTCATATTGACTTGGTTCCAAGGCAAGTTTAAAAAACTTTCTAGTTCTATGGTACTGGTTCATAACCTTAAGCCCATTGAACCAACCTAAATTTATTATTTTTACTTTTAATTTTCCATATTTTAAACCCAATAACTTCAACCATAAAAACTAAGTTGTAAAACCCTATATATATATTTTTTATAAAGTTGAAAAGGATTTACTTTTCTATTTATGCAAAAGTTTATTTAACTTATACTGTGATATGGGACAAAAAATGTAAAGGATATTAAAAATCTCTCTCATTTAATAAAAATTTGTATTCACCAATTTAGACACAATACTAAAGGCATATTTAATTATTGTGTTGTTTATAGTAACATATTAAATATCGGAAAAGGGAAAGTTTATATTTTATTGACATAAAAATAATTTTAATTTTTATCATGATTCAATCTTATATTCTATTTTAATTATTATTTTTTTAAAATTTTGTGTGGTCAAGACCCATAGAGGACCCGATGAGTCCAGAAATTATGGGGTACAACCCGCACTTGGCCCATGGAATCACAGAGTCATCCCATGGTTCAGGACCTGTCCCTTTAGGTTGGAATGTCTCAAACCAGATGGAAGTAAGGCCACGAAGCTGGCCCATCCCATGCCCTATAATTGATGACTTTTTCCCTTAAGGTGTGTACCCTTACAATCTCAAACTGCTGGCCTCTCCTACAAATCGCACGCTACTTATTAATTTTATCATCAGGGTCGCGAATATAATTATTTGACCTATAGCGACATATGTTGCTTTGCTCTCCTGAAACAATCCAATTTACACGTACAAACTCGCTGCCTGCAGGTTACAAATCCGGCACGTTTCCATGATTCATTAGTTGCGTAGCCTTTTCCTTATTTGAAAAAATTATATCGATTAATCTCTCCTCTCTTACACCTAACCAGTATGGGCATAGTAAGAAAATATTTCGTTAAAAGTGATACGTTTTATAAATTATCTAATAGATATAAATAAATAAAATTTTAATATACAAAAATACTTATGATTGTGGATTATATAAGATTTTTAATACATACACAAGTTTTATATTTATTTGTTTTTATCAAACGTTAGGCCTTACGTATAGTGTTTTGTAAAATAAATAATAAAGATTGAAATAGATGTTTCCTCTAACTTTCTTTGTATTTTTTTTTTTTTTTTTCCTTTCCTTCTCTCTTTCTTTTGTTCTTTTAGAAGTCGGCACGCTGTGAAGGCTCAAGTAATAAAATTTTTAAAAGTCGGCGTGCTATGAAGGGACAAGTAATAAATTTATTATTATCTCGAAAGTTTGGGAAACTTCGTTACCATATCCTTGTCGGTGGTGTAGTTCACCTGCGCCTCCCAACATGATCAACACACGAGCATTACTTAAAAGCTAATAATATCAAGTTGTTACGATTTTTTTTTTTTTCCTTGTCGACGATGCCAAGAATTATAAAGACTAAAAAGATCCAAGCAGCAAGACCTGTACAAGATCCGTGCATAGCTTGCAACCCATACAATCAATACATCAAGGTCTAGTGCCTCCAAGAAGAGTCCATTAATAGAAAGGATTTGGATTCTTTAAAGTTTATTTTTTTCTTAAAGTTTTTAAAATTATAAATTAATAGTAGTTACTATTATTGTCTATATTTTTCTATAAAAAATGACACCAAAACAATATTACATAATGTTTTGAAAATATAAACAATATTAACCACTGTTTTATAACTTTAGAAAACATTAGAAGAAAAGTAATTTTAATGAATCCATTTCTTGATAGAAATCTTTCAAGGTTACAAAGATCTTCAGTCAATTGGTTATCAAAAAACATAGCTTTCCTATAATTGCTTCCAAATTGTAAGAAAATCCGCTGCTTTATTTCCAAATTCAAAACTAAAAATTTCAGCTAAACCAATGTGAATTTATTTACCCTTTTTTTTTTTTAGGTTTTTGATATAGTTTTATCTTGGAATGTTTTGAAACAAAATGACATGATCCATTCTACTGTATATTCCTATATATGGTAGGAATATGAAAGGCTTAAGATTCCTATTATATAATCAACAAGATAAATCATATATTTCTTCAAAATTCTCATTATCAAATCTTCAAAAAATTTACAGAAATAGATCGACTTAAAGATAAATTTACAATAGATCATATTATTCATAACAACCATAAAGGTCTCAAAAAATATAAACTCTAATAAGATTCATTAAGCCATATAAATTTAAATTAGAACTACCTTTGCGATCTATAATCACTTGGTGCGTTAGTATCATTCTAAGTCCTAATTTAAGATTATGTCCAATATAGTCATAATTATCAACGTCATAACTCATCTACTCCTAAAAATATATATCCAAAAGACTGGTGATATGTAAAGATAGAAATACTAAATACATAATGTATTGTCATACATGCATAAATAGATATGTTGATACATTAATAATAGCAAGCAACATAACAAGTTAATTTATCTTGTTTAGGTGGAAGGTAACAATTGTAAACAACCCCGGCATCCCAAGGCAAATCCGACACTCTTAGATCCAAGATTCAAGATCAATATGTATCGTAGATCTTATGTCCTAAAATCTAAGTTCAAATTGTCTCACGTGGGTTTTACTATTCATATTAGCCATACTTAACCTATTTATGATAGTCTCCATGGTGTTGTCTCATACCACCACTATAGCTTCATTTTTTGGAAAGCTTAACCCTTATCATAGTAGTTGGTCATTTCAGCAACTCATTTACTTGCTTATGGCGTTTTATCTCAATCTATTAGTTATTGCATTTCGATTGCTTGCCCTTATATAGGAGATGAGCACCTAATCCATGAGCCTTTGTAGATACATTGTTTTTGCCTTTTATTTTAATATTCTTATTGAGCAAGGTTAAAGAAAAAAGAAGAAAAGAAAAATATATAACAATAACAATAATAAATAAAAAATAAAATAAAATAAACGAAAAAATAAAACAAAAATTGAAAAAAATAAAAAATAAAGTGTCTAATCATATTAAGTCAAGTCGTATCGAGTTAAGTTGAATCAATTTAAGTCGTTTAGGATCGAATCGGATAATGATGAGTATTTAATTTATTGAATTCTAAGTTATTAAAGGATCGACTTCATTGAAATATATTTTTAGTCCAGTCCAATAGATTTTTATTTAACTTATGTTGGGGTAAAACAAACTTAAAATTTATTAAATAGATTATTAGGTTAAATCCGGTTGGATTGAGTTAGGCTCGAAAATAGAAAGCCAAAATCAAAATGGGGTTTCTAGAATCTTCAATAAATCCAAATTAGGTATGATCATATCTTTCACATCGTATCTTCTGTTTCTAGATCAGAGATTATCGATGCGTATCTAAGATTTTTTGAGACTAAATCTATATCATAAAAGATTCAATTAAGTAGCTTATAAATAGGAATGCAATAGTAATGTTTTGTGATGTTTTTCAATCACCCAAACTCCATAAACACGAATGCTACACAATATTCAACCCACACTTGCACACGAAACACACAACCGTTCGTCCTTCGCACTAATCTTCACCGTACTCACACATGCCTCACACTTGATCACTCTACGTCCCACACACATAACAAATCACACAACATACGAACTCTCCTGTACGTTCTAGCAAGTACGCTGCCTGACACACACCATTGACACATACACTGACTGCACTTACGCACACTAAACACATACTCACTAAACTCACACACAAAACACACATACTCACTCACCGAATTCATTGCTGAACGCACATACTTACTTACTAAACTTATTGTTGAACACACACATTGACACTTACGCACAAATCACATGCACACGCTCACACATTGGTCACTTGGTTATTGACCACACGCACACGATCGCACAAACACAACGCACAACTTAACTACACCTATGTTGTACTGCTCATGACGTCGTATACTTACACGATTGGTTCACTACACAAACACGCCAATCACACGCGATTAGACTCATTTAGGCAATAAAAATTATTTTCTTTATTTAATTATTTTATTTTTTATCAGTTAATTAATTATTTTACTAGTTTGTTTTCTTTAATGCAATTTTTTTTTAATAATTGTCATATAGTTTGCAATTTTGTTAGATAATTTTCAATTTTTTGATAAATTTAGTTAGATTACATTTTTTTTAAAAAAAATCATGTATCTTATTTCCGAGAAGCGTATCTTATTTCCGAGAAGATACGTATTTTAGCAAAGATACATATTTTAGCATTTCTTACATGTAAGATTTAGGAAAGATATTTTTTTTTACGTGTAGTGATTTAAAAAGAATAAAAAAAATCTTACACGAGATTTTAAAAAAGATTTAGTTAGTTAGGTCATTTTTTAAAAATAAACTCGTGAAATTATATTTTTTTAGCTTTTATTTTAAAAAATAGTTACCTGGTTTTTGAATTAAAAAAAAATTCACTCACTAAATATTTTATAAAAAGGAACTATGTTGGTTTGATTCAACTAGTGGGTATATAGGCACCTTCAAGGCAATCATATATTCTTGAAAATTCGTAATAAAAAAATACTGAAAAAATTCATTTTAGTTATATTTTCATATCTATATATATCTTAGTATTTTTAGAAAAATATAAAAATAAAGCCCATTAATTTTTTTTTTAATTTTTACATGGTGACTTGGTTTTAATAGGTTAGCTCCCGAACTTAGTTTTTCTAGTTAATTTTCTAAAATTACTTTTTAAGAAAATCCGCGAATCAGTGGACAAATTAGGATTTTTCCACTTGAAAATTATGGCTTTTTCACCTGAAAACTCTAATTTCATTTTTTACCAATTTAACTAGTTAATAACTCCATTTTTTTAAAAAACATTTTTTAACGAAAAATATTTCCTTAATTTAATGTTAAGTATTTTATATTAAATGGGTTGAGCTTATTATAAAATAAGTTACAAAAAACCGAAATAGAGCTGGATAGAATTGGTGACTCCACTGGGGATGCTTGGAGGGTTAGCTATATAAAAATTAAAAAATTAATTGATGGGCTTTTTGTATTATTTTTCTTTTATTGTATTATAGTTGCACTAACTAATTTTTAGTGATGTGGGCCTTAAGAAAAACTAGCCCAAGTCTAATCCTGATAGTCACTTATTCTAAGCCTAAATTACTGTGTAGCCTATGAGTTAACATGATTATTCTGCAATCGGTTTGGTTTTCTTTTTCAAAAAGGGGGGAATTAAAATATCAGCAACCCTTATATATAAGTATTCATGAGTTTTATTTCTTTTTAAATCTTATTTTAGATCTACTTATATATAGAGGTACTTTTTGACTACAGGTCCATAATAATTCCTATAATTTATTAATTACTGACCCCTATTGCACTACATGCAGGTGTATCAAATTGCATCATATTTTCTTTGTATTTTAATGTTATTTTTTACTTTTTGAATAATTGCTTATGTATATTATCCTGTAACCTATATTTTGTATGTTGTAATCCTCATTTTATTTTATTTTATTTTACAAGTAAGATGGTGCAATAAAATTCAAGATGGTATCCACCAAATTACATTAAATCTTTTGTGGCAAGCAAATGAATATTAGTAAAACGTTTTCAAAAAAACAAAAATGTATCATAAGCAAAGAGTTGCAATTTTATTATTTTCCCATGTGACATATTGGTTTTATAAATTTTTCCATGTATTCTTTTTTTCCATGTAAAAAAAAAAAATTTCTCCTGTGAACTATTAAAAGTTAGTTTGCTTCTATAAATTTTCTCTACACTTTGTCTATGTCTGTACTTATAGAAAGATTATAAACTTAGCAAGGGTCTATCCCATTCGTGCTCAATTGATTTTAATAAAGTTATAACTCTGAAATTCTTTTTTTCTTTTAATAAATTATCGTACATTATCCAGTTGCTAGTCTTGCATCTACATAAGCGTGCTTTATTTGTATGCTATTTGTATATTCATTTATTTGTTTATTTTCTATATTTGTTGTCTCAAAAATTTGTTCAATAACTCATCTGTACATAAAAAAGGACAAGTAAAAAAATCCTTCAAATTGTAAATATTTGTTACTCATGATTTGTAAATAGCTACTATTCTTATATTGTTCATTGCTCATGTTTTGTAATATTAAGTACCCCTCTTGTAAAACTATCATTCTCCAATTACCAATTGCTCCCTTTGAAGCCTTGTTATCTTCATCATGTTGTCACCATCATTTGGCATTTTCTATTCTTCATGAAATATAGGCAATCTAATCATGTATAGCATAGGTCCTCTTTAGTTTTCATTAATAAGTAGGGTTTCTAAGTCTTTTTATAGCTTTGTTTTCTTCATTATCTCGTCTTAATAATTGATTTCTTTTATTCTTTAGGTAGTGTTAACAGTTTAGTCATCTATAGCATAGCTTCTCTTTAGTTTCCATTAAATAAGAAGGTTTTTCAGAAGTTTTTCATAAAAAAAAAAAGACTTTTATATGTAAATAAGTCATTATCATTAGTTGTTGACTTTGTAAAATAATAATTCATTCTCGTCAACTCTGTAACTTTTTCAATGTAACATAGTTTTGTAAAATAAGTATTTTCAAATTTTTTTTTAGAATAAATTTTTCAAAGAAAAAAAAATTGCTAATGAGTAAGTTTTTATGGACTTTGAGTTATTACTTTTGAGCGGTGTAGCTTATTGTTGAAGCCCATAGCCATTCATTTTTGAAGCTAAGACAACTGATAACAATGACTCTAGCCCAAGTCTAATCTTGATAGTCACTTATTCTAAGCCTAAATCATTGTATCGCCTATGAGTTGAACCTGATATCGAGGGGAAAAAAGGGAAAGCACAATGGAAATTGGTAAATGAAAATGGTTGAGACACAACCCATCCCTAAGAAAAGCTTAAGCTAAACACAATCCTTAAAGAAAAGCCCAATATAAGATATTTTCAAAAGCTTTAGACACAAAAGTCCAAACACAAATCATATCCCATCTATTTCAACCTACTTTAAGCTAGAAAAAAACCTTAAACACATGGCCTACTAACTACACCCAAAGCTTTGTCTATTAACATCAATCCTCTCTAAGCTTAGAAGGTCTTAAACACTCACTCTACGAAAACTAGCCTACACATGGTAACCTTAAAATCGAATACAGAGTTTATCTCCATTATGAATGAGCTTAGGTTGGGGGGCCAATAAAAGGACCCATTTAATTGAGTTTGAAAGGGCAATTTTTTTTAAAGGCTGAGGGGCATGTAACCCGTTAGAGCAGTACAGAATATCTAGTCTTCTATAATGAGACTAGGGCAGATAAGGGCAAACATAAAGGCATAAAATGTCTTGTCCTCAAGCTAATGAAAGTATCTCATTATTTAAAGGATTTAGAATGATAAGAGGCAATCTCTAATTGCAAACACTGACCCTAAAACACCCAGGAGAGTTGAGAGACATGAAAGTGAAGATAAGACTCGTTCCTTAAAAGAAGTCTAACTTACATGTAATACATGAATTGAAAGGTTGATAGGTATTCATTTCACTCCTTAAACATTTTTACCCCTTGCAAGCCCATTTGAGCCATTTAGAGATTTTTAAAATAAACCCTATCAAAAACCACCCCACACTGTTGCAATTAGGAGGTTAGGGGGCATCAATTTTGGAGAAAAGGAATAAGTTAACTTGTGCTTACTTAAATCGTATCAATTCATGAGCAATAATTGTCATTGATAACTCGATTTTTTTATAATGAAGAAGAGTTTCAAACTATACATTTAACTCAGATCCATACATTTATTCAAACATCACAAGGCCATTAATCTTTCTCAAACACTCCCCCTAAAGTCATGCCTTACTTCACTAGGCTTATATACTTTAAGCTCATGGTTTTAGGGCCATCAATTTCTTCAAGTGGAAACTTGGAAACATGGAGGGTGATCATCTTTGGAAAAAAAAAAGAAAAAAAAAAGAAAGAAAAGAAACAAGAAAATAAAAGCAAAGTAATCACTTTCTAAAGGACAGCTCAAAAGCTCTTAAAGGGCCTAAGGCACGAATATCTTATGTTATACCCTAAAGTTGCAGAGTCATAATAGTCTCGCCATATAAACCATTTTATGATAGTAATTGGGATCACAGTGTTTATCATAGATATAATCTACACAAGGCGTCAACGACTCCTCATTTTGAAATAAATGGTTCACTTAAGAATTTAGCTAGAGTTACAGTAAGTATTAAAACTTTAAAACTTTAAGTAAATATATATATATTAAAACTTTAAGTAAATATATATATAATCACATGTACATTACTGTGGAATTCCCAGATGATTCTACATCATATCATAACAGTCAGCTAGTTTATATATCAAATATCAGTGTTTCAGTCTTAAAGATACTAGTGAGACTTTAGATATAAATTAACTATTAGGCAAATTGATCCTCACACCCTCAGGCTTCAAAAGAAAACTAACCTTTGGATAGTTGTAGAGCGGCATATTAGTTAAAGTAATCAAAAGTTAGAACCTACGAAAGAATCTATATAGGCATGAGCAACTACAGCTCAGTGAGTTAAATTGAAGACTCAAGAATGTATATAAACACAAATAAGATCATTAAGTAATTATTTTCATGTAATGCAACAAGCAAGTGTCATCACACAAAGTAGTCCAGTTCGTTATAAAATCGGAGTAATTTTACCCCCTCTAATTCGGGTTAAGGAGTTTTCATGTTATGCAACAGCTCACAACCAAACCCAAGTTTGTGCAATAAAGATACTGTTTCTCCTAAGATTATCCTTCGAACCAATGTCCTCATTCTTACCGCGACCTTCTCTCCTATCACTTAGTTTGGCTAAAGATGAGGAAAAGACCGAATTGTTATCCGGCGCTATCTTTTTCGAAGGTTTTGGTGTTTGGTTAGAGAATCTTAATGATCCTCTAAAGGGTTGCAATGTATGACAATTTAGGGTATTAAGGTTGATTAGGTTTAAGTTCAATTTAGGGTGTTCAGACAATTTCACATCAATCCAGTCATAACAATCATCAATCACAATACAAATTCCAACGCGAAATCAGATACGCAAGCACATACATAAAACTACTTACAATCACAATTATCCACAATTCTAAGTCTTCGAGTATCCTAAAATAGTACTCCAAATACGATAAAGTAATAAACCCAACTTACTTGGAATTCTTGGTAGCTTAATCACTCAATTGCAGGTTAGTTCGCCTTTATGTATCCTATAATACAAATATATCTTTTTATTACTTATACTTTGATGATACATATTCTAAGTTATGGTTTAACTCACTTCTCTATATATATCTATTATTTACAAACAATTCATTTTACATTAGCTCGGGATTCAATTTCTGAATTAGATTCTAGTTTTAGTTTTAAATTGTTTTCAACTACAAGAAATCCAAAATACGTTCGAATCCTAATGTAAAATTAATTACATTAAGTTCGAGTGTTCTAATATTATATTAAGTCTTAATTTAGTATTCTAACCTTTTTGGTACACTTTAATCCTAATTAGAGTATCGGATTTTATTCTCAATGTGAGAAAATCATATATTTTTTATCCAATTATCTAAAATTAATTTTTGTTCCAGATTTATTTTATACTGATATTGTTATTATATTATCCAATTTAACCTATTATTTCATATTTATTAAAATCTCAACTTCACGTATTATTACATTTCCTACAATTACCATATAATTCTCATATTAATTACAATTAACACTCTAAATGTTAGGATTAGGTTTCTACATTAAAGATTAACATTCTTAGACATCTAATTACCTTCTAAACTAGTAATTAATCATTTAATCACTTAATTAAGCCAAAATTACCTATTTTCTCATCATTTTACGACTAAAAAATTACTTAAAATTTTCAAAAATTAATTTTCAAAAAATGGCTTCATAGCATTGTTCTACAAAAATTAAGCATTTTATAGAAAAAAAATTGAGCTCTAAACTATACTCTTAAGGTTATTTATTTTTAATTCTAAACATGGTTAGTTATATCCAATTTCTTAACAACCCTATATTTACAGACATGATTACATTTAATCACTATTTTTTTCCTAAATCTAAATACAATAAAACATCAAAATAAAGAATTTCATAATTTTTTGGGCATAATTGATAATTTTAAGGAATTTTTCAAAATCAAAGAAGATTTGAAACTCACCTGGTTTGTGAGCTTTTTGGCTTCCTACACTAATTCAGGTGTGTCGGCTGGCTTAGGTGATCGGTTTGGAGTAGGGTGGTGTTGGTGGTTCAGTTCTAGGTGGTGATGATATGTCGGTTAGGCTTACTTTCCCTAACTGCATAGATTTGGAAAAAAAAAAAATTTAAAACCCTAATTTCCCATTTCTATTCTCTCAATTTTTTTTCAGCTCTTAATCGACCAAATGGGCTCTGAAAATTTTCTTGCTGTTTATAGGGTCATAAAGGAATTGTTGTGCATTAATTAGGATAAGACAAGGCCCATATCTCTTCTATTTTTGCTTTTTATGTGTTTCAATTTAATTAGTCAAATTTTCTCTTCTTTCCCTCTAGCTACCACGACTTGATCTGGATCATTCCTAATCTCCTTGATTTTTTTTTTCTGATTTTCCCTTAATTTTTTTTATAATTTTCTTCAATTATTTATCAATTTTCTAGTAAATTTCGGGTAATTTAGGTAATTTTACATAATTCTATATATACATAAATATATGTGGGGTACATGTAAACACTCTTAAATATTATTTAGGTAATTCTATAATTTTTAATATATATATAATTTATCTTTAGCGATTTGTTATTTATCGAAATGTATTTTACGCACTTTCAATAAATAACAAGTACTATACTTTTAAAAAATTTTATATTCTCTTATTTTATTACTTATTTTCTTAAATTCAAACTTACGTGATCATTTTTACTAATATTTCTAGTTTTAATTTATAATTTAGATTTGATTGGGTCTTTTAACCGATCGCTTAAACTTTGTATACTAAGTTCGATTCTACGGTTGCTTAGCTTATATTTAGGGCTTACATCTTAGAAAAGTTGAAATCATGAATTCCAAAATTAAAGACATGAGTTTTTCCTCAATATCCTCCAAAACACAAACCTAAGCAAGAGATTGTAAGCCCAAAGGAATAAGACTTTAATTCTATGGTTCAACCTACTATACCGCCCTTAACAAAGCTCTTGTGATTAAATAAATTGACTCATTTTAAGCAATCATTGCTCGTAAAACTAGGGCAAGCCCATCTTAGCATTTTCCTTTTAAGGTTCTTGACTTGTAGACTCGAGTTAAGATATTAATTTTTCAAAATTGGTCAAACATATCCATATCTCCTTTTGTTTAAGATCGTGACCGAAAGCTTACGTTACAACCTTAAGGAAAAGACCTATTAGATCAATGAAAGTGTATTACGAACAAGACTAACCATAATTTTTGGATTGCAGTTGAGAGTGAAAACAAGCTATTTGAGAGTGTGAGGAAGTCCTCTTTAACTAAACAATTCAGATAATTAAGATGTTTTTTTTAGTATGAAACATATGAAAGCAAAAGTCAAGCATACCTTAGGGGTACGAGAAGCCCTTCGCTAAAAAAATTGAATGAGAATTCCCGATAGCAAGAAGAACAAGGTGTTCAGTCGAAGTTTTTTCCTTATTCCCACATCATAGCGAATAAGCAATCAAGGATGAAGAATGAATGGCCAATGGGCTAGAAGAATGAATATACCGCTTATTTATAATATTTAGAGTCGATATAATTTGCTTACTTATTAGCGAGGAAAAGATGAACCATTTTTTTTAATAAATCACATTCTCCTTCAAGTTTTCAAAAATGAAAGATTTGAGAATTTGCAATGAGAACTTTAGTCATCCTCGAGTTAGGAACTTCAATAATCTCTTAAAACTCAGGCGTATTAGTTATCCTTTCAGAACTTTGGTCATCTTAACAAGAACCTAAATTGTCCTTATCTTAGAAACTTTGGTTATCTTATACCCACAAATCTTAGCTATCCTTAAGAATTTTTTATCATCTTATCATTCAGGAACTTTTGTCATTCTACATCAAGGAACATCAGTTATCCAGGGATTAAAAAACAATTAGTCATACCTTCTAACCCTTTTGTTAAGTTTCCTTCTTCGAAAGATCTATCCTTTCGTAAAGCCAATTTTTCTTTAAAGAATGCCAATTTTTTGGCGTAGTGCTTACCTCAACCTTTTTGCCTCATCCTTTTAAAACGGGCCCCTAATTCCTTTACCTTATCCTTTCAAAACAAGCCCCTTTATTTCTTTTGCCCTATCATTTTAAGACCAACCTCCCTAATCTTTTGCCCTGTCTTTTCAAGACAAGCCCTTTAATCATTTGCCCTATCCTTTCAAGATGGGTACCTTAATCACTGAATTTATCCTTTCAAGATAGGTACTTTAATCATTTGCCCTATCCATTTTAAGATAGGCAACCTAGTTGTTTGCCTTGTCTTTTGAAGATAGGCCCTTTAAATCTTTAGCCCTATCTATTTCAAGATAGCCCCCATAACCTTTTGCCATGTCCTTTTAAGATAGGCTCCCTTTTGTCCCGTCCTTTCAAGAAGGGCCTCTTAATCACTTCCCCTATCCTTTTAAGATAGGCTCCCTTATTCTTTAGCCCTATCCTTTCATGATAGGTTTCTTGAACTTTTACCCTGTTCTTTCAAGATAGGCTATCTTTACACCGTCCTTTCAAGATGGACGTCCTATTCATTTACGCCATCCTTTCAAGACGGACTTCCGATTCTCTTTGCCTCATCTTCTCAAGACGGGTTGTTTATCCTTTACATTAACCTTTTAAGTCAATATCCTTCTTCAAGATGAAACATAGCTCAATTGACCATTCAAGTCAGTAATCCTCATTTTGTTAATTTAAGTTAAGACTCCACAAAAATGGATATCTCTTTTGTCCTTATAGTGAAGTTCTAATCAAACTTTTCTATAAAGATGGGTAGCTATAGACATCTCATTTTTGCCATGTTATTTTAGTATTCTTATTGAGCCAGGTTAAAGAAAAAAGAAGAAAAGAAAAATATATAATAATAAAAATAAAAATAAATGAAAAAAAACAAAAGTGAAAATTGAAAAAATAAAAATAAAGTGTTAAGTTGTATCGAGTCTAATAATATTGAGTCAAGTTGTTTAGGATCGAATTGGATAATGGTTAGTGTTCAATTTAATGAATTCTAAGTCGTTAAAGGATCGAGTTTCATTGAAATATACTTTTAGTTCAGTCTGATAAAAAGTGAATTTTTATCTAACTTATATTGGGTTAAAATAAACTTCAGATTTATTAAATAGATTATTAGGCTAAATCAAGTTAAACTGAGTGAAGGCCGAAAATAGAAAGCCCAAATCAAAATGGGGTTTTTCGAATCTTTGATGAATCTTCAATAATTCCAAAATGGGTATGATCATGTCTTTCACATCATATCTTTCGTATCTAGAGTAGAGATTATTGTATCTTATGTATTTAGAATTTGTTGAGACTAAATCTATATCACAAAAGATTTAATTAAGTGGCTTATAAATAGGAATTTGGTAGTAATGTTTTGGGACTTTTTCAATCATCCAAACTCCATAAACACGAACACTATACAATCTTCAACCCACACTTGCGCACGAAACACATAGCCATTCCTCCTTCAAACTGATCTTCACTGCTCTCACACATGCCTCACACTTGATCACTCCACATCCTACACACATAACGAGTCACACAACACATGAACTCTCTTGTACGTTCACACAATCTTCACCGCACTCATATACACCTTACACTTGAGCACTCTACAGTCCTTCACTATCTCTAATAGGCATGCTACTTGATACATGCCACTAACTGTACTCACGTACACTGAACACACATTGATCTTACATCATGTACGCTGATGCGTACATCGATTGCACTTACATACATTGAATACATACTCACTAAACTCATATACAGAGCATAAACACTCACTCACCGAACTCACACACGAAAAATATATACTCACTCACCGAATTCACTGCTGAACACATATACTCACTCACCAAACTCACTGTTGAACACATATACTAATACCCACATATAGATCACATGCACATGCTCTTACATTGGTTACTCGACCATTGATCACATGAACACGATCACACAAACACAATGCATAACTTGATCATACATACGTTATGTCGGTCATGATGTTGCATACATGCACGATCAGTTCACGACACGAACAAGCCAATCACACGCGATTAGACCTGTTTAGGTAATAAAAATTATTTTCTTTATTTAATTATTTTTATTTTTTATTAGTTAATTAATTATTTTACTATTTTTTTTCTTTAATGCATGTTTATTTATTTATTTTTTAATAATCATCATATCATTTGAAATTTTGTTAGATAATTTTCAATTTTTTGATAAATTTAGTTAGATTGCATTTTTATAAAAAAAAATCGCGTATCTTTTCTTCGAGATCTATATCTTTGGAAAAGATAAGTATTTTAGCATATTTTACAAGTAAGATTTAGGAAAAATATTTTTTTTTACACGTAGTGATTTAAAAAAAACTTAATCGAGATTTTAAAAAAGATTTAGTTAGTTAAGTCTTTTTTTAAAAAATAGATTCGTGAAATTAGATCTTTTTAGTTTTTTTTTTAAAATAATAAATGGTTAAATAAATGTAAATCTGACTTGACTTTCGAATTTAAAGAAAAATCACTTACTATATCTTTTATTGAAAAAAACTACGTTGATTTGATCTCGATTAGCAGGTATGTAGGCACTTCTAGAGCAATATTATAAAATATTTTAAAACTTTTTTTTTCTTTTTCTTGAAAATTCATAATAAAAAATACTGAAAAATTATTTTAGTTATATTTTGTATATCTGTATATATCATAGTATTTTAAAATATATATATATATAAATAAAAGCTATTATTATTATTATTATTTTTTTACATGGTAACTTAGTCTTAATAGGTTAGCCCTTGAACTTAGTTTTTCTAGTTGATTTTCTAAAATTACTTAAGAAAATTCGTCGATCAGTAGTCAAATTAAGTTTTTTTCACCCAAAAATCCTAATTTCATTTTTTACCAGTTTAACTGGTTAGCAAGTCTAATTTTTTAAAAAACGTTTTTTATATAAAAAATGTTTTATTAATTTAATATCGAGTATTTTATATTAAGCGGGCTAGGTTTATTATAAAATAAGTTAAGAAAAACCGAAATAAAGCTCGATACTCTTCTATTCGATTGCTATAGCCTTAATGCATGCACAAACAACAAGCATTAATTAGTAATTAAATAATTACTAGGTTGTTTATTTAAACTTGCACATACGTAGAATATTATTAATAACTCACATACCTTAATTTAGCTCACTAACTTGAAAATAATATGAATTTGATTGAAGTAATATAATTTACATAAAATAATTAATCAATATTTTATTTATAGTGAGAGATTGCATTCATGATTTTAGAACCTTAAAATAACCTAATTTGGTTTGCTACAAGCAAGGATAGGTCAAGTAGATCTTCCTACTAAATAAGTTATGTTGTGTTTGGTATGTAGGAATAGACTTAAAATGGAATCACGATTCCAAGTTCGATTACCTTTCCTATGTTTAGATACATTTTAAAAAATTGGAATCGCGATTACTTGGAATCAACGATTCCTTCTTTGAGATGGAATGTAATTCCACCTTCTTAAAGGCGGAATTGTGATTTCTTTCCACCTTAGTAAATAAACAATTACATAAATAACCCTATTTAATGTACAAATAGTATGGAGAGAAAAAAAAAAAGTATAGAAACAAACTATAGAGAAGCAATCAGGAAAAGCTACTATTGTTACAATTAGAAAAATTGCTACACATCATTGTAATTTGCAACCAGAAAAAAGCTTTGCCTTCTAAATGTTATCATATATAATTTTTTTTAAGCATATATACTATTATATGAAAATATATGTATCACATATATAAATGTGATATGTATACTAGTTTTATATGTATACATAACGTGTGTATATAGATCATATGTCTTATATATAATATATAGTTATATATATAACTATATTAAAAAATATGAGTAAATATTAATTATAATTATATAAATTTTATTTACATATTTTGTAATAGCAATATCAATTATACATAATATATAAAACTATATGGTGATATAAATTTATGTTATATATAAATTTACAAATGTTTACATATAAATATTAGCTATATGTTGTAACTATATTGTTATGTGTATAGATTATATATTTTATATGCAATATTCTATATATATAATTATATTGTAACATATAAATATAGATTAGGTATAAATATACAAATGTTATTTATATAATTGTAATAGCAATACGGTTTATGTATAATATATAGTTCTATATATCATCTATAATTATATATGTGTATATACATATATATAAAACATAACATATATACATATACATATCTATCAATTAAGGGTATTTTTGTCAAATACTATCATATGCTAATTTCATTCCATTTTAAATATGGTAAAACTAAACATAATTATGAAATGGATTAGTCAATTCCTTCCCAATTCCATTCCATTTGAAGTTATTCAATTTTAGATGATTCCTACATGCCAAACGTAACATTAGTGCCTTGTAACTAGATTGGCCTCTTTTCCCCTTCACTTGACTTGGTTGGTTTGACCTCTAATATGGTTGGTTGAGGTCATGATATGGTCAATTGTTTTTCAACTCAATATTCCACTTTTATCTTTATTCTTACCCTTTCAGTTTTATGCTATAAATATTTAACATAGAACTTCCCATACCAAATGTTAATGCCAAAATCTCTTTTGTAACTCCAATTGACCCTACAATCATCAAAATAATTGGGAACTGATAGATTAATTAACTCAATATCACATTTTTCTTATTACTATGACCCTATTTTATGAATGATCCAAAGCTTCTATATTCTCCACAAGTTTACATTAGAGCTGTGAATTCGACAATATCATAATTTACCTCCTAATTTCAAGGTTGTTATTATCTAATTTTATGACTATAAGTCTAAGGGATATTTTACTTCATATTTCTATGCTAATCTTATAGATTAAGTTTAGAGTTCTTACCTTACTAAAAATGTGTTAAGATCATCTAATTCACTTCAATAAGATGTTTCCTACTTATCACTTAGTCTTACAGCCACATACTCTTGATTGATTTCCTTAAACAGAAATTATAATGCGAAATGATTAGAATAGTCTATGTATGTAAGGATTTCCTTAAATTAAATTTTATAAGGATATTTTGGCGATGAGGATAGATTTGCAGGGAGGGTGATACCAATAAAGAAGGAGAGAGAGAAGAGGGAGAGACTCTTCATGTGTCTTTTCACTTAGTCTTTAGGGTTTATAAAAATAATTTGATAGTGCAATCTTTATATAAAAGGAAGTTAGCAAGAAATTACCATGTTACCTTTGACTTTATAATATCATTTAGGGTATTTCTCATATATTTAGAAGATCCTTTACACATAAATCTTTGATTAAGGGTGTTCCTAAGAGGAAATTATATGTTTATCATTGAAATAGATAAATATTATACAAATACTAATTATATAAAAAATTACATAAATACCAATCCTATATCACATGTACAAAATGCGATACTAATATTATATGTATATCGCACTTCAAACATGTGACAATAGTATTATAAGTATTGCAATTAAAAAATGTGACATATGTAGACAATGAAAATTGCATATCTAACATGACATATAGTGATGGTAGAGGACTCTTTAAGATTAGATATGATAAGGATCAAGGACCGATTACGTGCTCTTAAACCTGAGGGCTCGTTCAAATGGTTCGTCGAGCTATTCGAGGACAGTTAAGTGTCGAGAAGTAATGTTTACCCCAATCCGACAATTGAGCTGCTTCGCTTTCTACACCTTTCAAGGAACTACTAAGGTAATTAGCCGACATGCCAAGCCGACCCCTCCACAATACCAGTTTAAGCACTAAATCAGGATATAACCAACCCTACAGTACAGAGGCCAAGCTAATAATTGTTAAGAGTTGACCATCCGAGGTTGACTCGAATGTGAGTCGTCCTTAAGCTAACCCTTATCCAATCCCAACAATCAGAGTTATCGATGCCAACTAGACCTAATCAAGGCTCACCCTTGCTTAGCTCACAATATTATTGAGACTACATAATGAGCAAAGTTACATGCACTGTCCTTTCTGATAAATGATATTCTTTTGGCACGATTACATTGCTACCTCTATAAATTATTCTTCTTTTTCCTTAGCCAGTAAGGATACTTTTTTGTAATTTTTCTATAACTTAGGACCTACCCTTATTGGGTACCATAAATACTTGTATATTATAATAGCTGCAACATCAATATATAAGAGAATATATTGAACTTTTACATCTTCTTGAGCTAAGTATTCTTCTGCTTACTCTCAAGCTACTCTTATCTAGCCCATTGGATGTAGATTAGTGATGAGTGACCTCTGGCCATATTTGTGCATTATATTAAGTGTAACTTGAGCTTATATGAGGCGTTGGTATGTCATTCCATCATTGGTGAATGGGAACCTCTGCTCATCCTTCGACTATCATTTACTTTTAGAGCCATTTAGTGGCTCGGACCCACTCGTTGGTTAGGCATGATATTAGGTCCGTATGTTCATCTACGAGATCCATATTATCTTGGTATTAGAGCTTGGCTACATTTAAAACTTGATTCTGCTACTGTGTTCTTTGAGTGGCTCATTACTACTCGTATGATAACAGTTCTATTGTTAACATTAGAGTTTGGTAGTTGAGAAGTGTTCTATACTTTATTTTTCCTTGTTTCTAATACACAAAACAGAGTATGGTTGACTGTCTGTTTGTTGTGTAATTGTTGTGGTGATTAGAGGTATTGGTTATTGATCTACTATTGTTATTTACAGGAAGAACTTCAAGTGGTATTATTAGACATCAATTTTGTAGAGTAACCATTAATGTTAGATTTAAATATTTAAGGAACTTTGAGAAACCAAGAAAGTGATACTCGACACGACCAAAGGCAAGAAGGAGGCTTCATACCTCATTTAGTAGGTGACTGCTTGGATAAGCTTACTAATTTGGTAGTTAATTTGGTGACTGTTATCTAAGAAGATAGGTAACGAGCTAGAAATAGCCTTGCTAGAGACGTGAGTAGTTACAGTAAGGTAATGTTCGATTTGGCAAAGTTAATGCCCTAGCTTGACCACCTCGAGTTAAAGGAATTGGTAGGGATGCTAGACAAAGGCTAATGCTTAAAGAGATTGAGGAAGAAGTAGAAGGAGATGATGAAGCAGAGGAGCATTATGAAGGTGAAGAAAGAAATGTACTAACCCCTAGAGTTGAAGGATTAAGGATGGGTATTCTAAGCTTTTCTGAAAGTGGTGATGCCGATGACTACCTAAATTAGGTAGATAAGATTGAAAAGTAATTTGAATGCCACAAAGTACTCGATAATGAAAAGTTTAGGCTTATTGTGTTGGAGTTTACTGGTTATGCCGCCTAGTAATGGAAAAACTTGCAAGCTACCTGACAAAGAGAAAGAGAACAAGAAATCAGGAGATGGGATGAAATAAAGAGGGTTATGAGGAGAAGGTTTGTGCTAAGCTACTATCTTCAAGATACCTTCAAAAGGTTATAAGAATTGAGGCAAGGAGGATCGACTATTGAAGCTTATGTCAAGGAATTCTGGATGTTAATGATCCGATGTAAAGTCAATGAACCGAAAGACAGAATAGTATTTTAATTCATCAATGGACTAAAATATGAGATTGGAGATATCTTGGAAACTATGGAAATTAGGTCACTTAATGACGCTATTTGAGCTGCCTAGAGGATAGAAAGTACGGTAGTAGCTAAACTATTCTAAGTAGACCTGTAGGAACGGAACCAAGTAAGGTTGTTGAGACCCGACTTACTCATACTACTTGAGTAGAAGGGAAGGAACCCCCAAGGAAGTTTGAGAAAGGCTAGAGTTCAGGTAGGAAAACGAGTGAGATCAAGTGTTTTAAATGCCAACAATTTAGACACATAGCTGATTAGTGTCTAAAGAGACGAACAATGGTGATCCGAGGTTAGGTATCAACTATTAAGGTCAATGGTATTGATAAAGAAGTTAAGGAGCTGAGAGAGGATGGACAGACCGAACTGTTTGAGGAGGAAGTTATTTACAGTGAATAAGGCAACTTTATGCCGGCTACTCTAGTATTGAGGAGGACGTTGAGTGTTAGTCATGTGCTTGAAGACAAACAAAAGGAAAATCTCTTTCATATCGAATGTAAGGTGCACAAATCATTGTGTGCATTGATTGTTGATAGTGGGAGTTGCACCAATGTAGCCTCTGCATTTATGGTCTAGAAATTACTGACCAAGCCTCACCCAAAGCCTTAAAGCTACATTGGTTCAGTGATAAAGGAACCCTACATATGAACAAATAGGTATCTATGCCGATTTGCATTGGCAATTACTGAGATGAATTACTTTGTGATGTGTTACCCATGAGTGCATCCTATAATCTACTTAGGAGATCGTGAATGTTTGATCAAGTAGTTGTATATGATGGGAGAAAGAATACATGTTTTGCGAAACATAAAGGCAAGAGGATGAAATTGAGTCATATGATTGCTGAGTAAGTAAAGGTTATGCAGTCCCAACTTAGCCGAACTCTAAAGAAAAAGGCTCTGGTAATGACCCAAGCTGAACTAAAAAGAGAAATGGAGCTTGAAGAACTAACCTATCTGCTGGTCTGAAGGTTACTGGAGATAAGGTCCGAGGAAAGGGAGTAGCTCGTTGAGATGAAAACATTACTAGAAGAGTTCACCAATCTGTTCTTAGAAGAGCTGCCAAAAGGTCTACCTCCCATCCGAGGCTTTGAACATGTAATTGGCTTATAGCCAGGAGCCATACTATCAAACAAGCCTGCCTATAGGTTGAATCCCAAACAGGCCATCGGGTTGCAGATGCAAATAGATGAGCTGATGAGGAAGGGATATGTACATAAGTCCTTTAGTCCCTGCGCAATGCTGACCTTGTTAGTACCAAAGAAAGATGGTTCTTAGAGGATTTGTGTAGATAACCAAGCAATCAATTGAATTACCATCAAGTATAGGTATCCCATACCTAGACTTGATGACATGTTAGACAAATTAAGCGAAGCAAAAGTATTCTCTAAGATCGACCTCAAATCTAGATACCATCAGATCCAAATGCATGAAGATGATGAGTGGAAGACCGCATTCAAAACTCACCATAAACTATATGAACAGCTTATAATTCCGTTTAGATTATCCAACTTGCTAAGCACATTTATGTGCCTGATGAATCATATGCTTCGAGACTTATTAGGGAAGTTTGTCATAGTTTATTTTGATGATATCCTGATATACAGCCTCGACCTAGAGACTCACTAGCAACATCTCCAAAGCATCATTACAAAACTTCAAGCTGAAAAGCTATACACCAATTTGAAGAAATGTAACTTTTGCTGATCCAAGGTGATATTCTTAGGATTTGTTGTAAGTAGTGGTGGTATACGAGTTGACAAAGACAAGATTAGAGCAATTACTGATGGCCAGTACTGACCATTTTAGTTGACGTGAGAAGTTTCCACGGCCTGGCATCATTCTATCATAGATTTATAAAGAATTTCAGTATAATTGTAGCCTCACTCACTGAACTCTCAAATAAGAATGTTGAATTTAGATGAGGAGAGAAGGAGCAAAAGAGTTTTGAGGAAGTGAAGGATAGGTTGACTACAGCCCCTATCTTAGCTCTATTGAGCTTTGACAAAGTATTTGAAGTAGAGAATGATGCATTCAGACTAGGCATAAGTACCATACTGATATAAAAGGGTTGACCTATTGCTTACTTTAGCGAGAAACTTCGAGGAGCTATACTCAACTATTCTATCTATGATAAGGAGTTTTACTCCTTAATCTGAGCCCTAATGGTATGGCAATACCATTTGTTACCTAAAGAATTTGTGATCTACATGAATTATGAATCCTTAAGATATTTAAAGAGCCAACCCAAATTGTTTCGAAGACAAGCTAAATGGGTCAAGTTCATACATGGTTTTTCCTATGTCATGAACTATAAGAATGGGAAGAACAACGTAGTAGCTGACACCCTATTAAGACAACATACCTTCCTGACCAAACTACAAACAAGGCTACTTGGTTTTTCAACAATAAAGAATTTGTATGCTAAGGATCCACACTTTGGTCCTATCTATGCCTAGTATGAGGAAGGACAAATACTGGACAACTATTACAAGGAGGACAAATACTTGTTTAGGAAGAAGAGGCTATGTAGCTCGACTTGTTCCATGAGAGAATTACTCGTTTGCGAAGTGCATGTAAGGGGATGAACAGGATATTTTGGCTAACATCAAACCTATGAGGTACTATCTACGAGATTCTTTTGACTAAGAATGATGAGAGATGTGCAGTCCGTATTGGAAAGGTAAGTGACCCGCCAAAAAGCAAAGAGCCGAGCTAAGCAAGGATACTATCTATGCTTGCCCATCTTGACCAGACCATGGTCCGAGTTGAGTATGGACTTCATATTAGGATTATTGAAGACATCCCAAGGGAAGGATTCAATTGGTCCAAAACTAATGATGCTTTGATTATCTCTTTTTTTTTTTTTTTTACAGGAAGTGATCAAACTTTACGAAGTGCCCAAAACCATTGTTTCAGATCAAGACTCAAAGTTCATGAGCCACTTTTGGAGGATGCTATGGAGG